>CM076583.1:7636833-7955097 GCA_034641835.2 Pinus albicaulis | reverse complement strand
TTCTAACTAAGGTGATGCCATTACTTAGTCAGAATACTAATAAAGGCTTGGACAAACAACTCGTTTACCTCAAGGTTTTTTAGTGACTTATATGATATTTATATATGTAATCTCCTCGATAACGACTCTAAAATTTTCATAGCCATGTAGCACAAATCTGGGATCAACACCCATTGACCTTTACAAGGATATTAGTTAAATCTGACCTCGCCAACTCAACTTATGTTCATGTGCATGTAGAGGTAAAGTATCTCTCTCAAATGCAAAAAGAAGTAATGAAGCCTTATTTTCCATTCCAAAGGCACGAGAAAAGATAACTAACCTTTGAAGAAAGAGATGGCTTACTTTATTGCATGACTTTTTTGCTTGGTTTTTATTCACATTCACAATAAAGCTACTTTTTACTCTTTTGGTCCTTCTCTTCCTTTCCTTTTTTCATTAATGTGTTAGTGTGGTAATGAACAAGTCAAGTGTTATTGGGAAAAGGAAAAAATAAATTGAATGATTTATTTTATTTATTTATGATATTATGATACTCTAATTATCCCAATGCACATAATTACTAGAGAATGACCATCATCCAGAAAGAAAGAAAAGTGCACGCCAATTCACGAAGTTGAAACATAAATCCTACATGGTTCCTCCCCCCTCTTGACATGGTCAGTCAAGAGAATAGAATTGTGTCTTCTCTCTTTGGTCCACCAAATATCTCTCTCACAATAAAAAAAACTTCATTCATTCCTACCCATCAACTCAATTTTCCATGCTTCTTTCCTTTCATTTGACTTATTTATTTTTCAAGGGAAATTACCCTCTTTCTTAGTCCAAGGGTGACTGTGAGGGTCAATGCAACAATACTCATAGGCACCTAGCCATTACATCAATATTTCTCATCATCATGTCACTTGCAAGGAATTGAATTTGGGTGTGGGAGATAACAACCTTTCTTCCCAACCACCTGAGATAAACCCAATTGAATTATTTGACTTTTTGTGTTATGCTATAATGAGAGATAATTAAGGAGCTTCAATGGACTTATTCACTTTAAAGTGGAAAGAAAGATATAGGGAGAGGCCTCTTGCAATTCTTTTAAGAGCACATGAGATGAGACTTATTTAGAAGGTAAGGTGTTTAACATGCCTTTGGAGAGGCATTTGACATGGATTGACCCACCTCATGAAGACATGTGAAATAGACGTCTCCCAAAATAAATCCCTCTTCCTTAAAGAAAACAAGAAACTTAAATGAAACACTCAAAGAAAATATGAGTTTTCAAAACCAAGAAACTACTCTATTATACGTTGAATCTCATGGGCATGATTTAGAGTCTCAATGCCTCATTGATAGTTGTTGCTTCTATGAATATTAGGTTGCCACTCGACTGAATCATTATTCTTAATAAGGTAGGGGGTGATGAGAGAGAGAACTCAGGTGATTGAAAAACCATTGAGAATTAATCATTCCCTTGAAAATTTTAATTTTTTCTGGCCAATAACATGATTTCTGCCTAGTAAAAATGTGAAGGTAAATATTTACTAAGCTATTTTCATTCAATATTTCATTCCTCAAATGGACATACAAAAAGGAAGCATGCCATGAATTAAAATCGATAAAGTATGGAAAAGATAAAGTATCATATATTTACTTTCTAGTTCCTTACGATGGGTGGCGTGTTCACTCGAAATGTTGAGTAGGGTAAACATCTACACAATTTATTTCCAAAAGATTTTAACAAGGTTGAATCTCATTTATCTAGGCTTTTAGTAGTGTAAATATTGTGGATATCGATGATAAAAAATTACAACTAATTATTAGAAATAATTAATGTCATACTTAGTTTAAATCGACGAAAGGTTCATTGATGAAAAATATTTGAAAATCCAATGCAAATGAAATTGGAAGGGTTATCCCTTACGTTATAACAAAATTAAATACAAAAACATCCACAAATTTTGAACAAAGGAAGAGCCCATTAACCATAATGTGAGTGCACTTGGAAAAACAATCTAACATTCATGTAAAAGCACCATAACATCAACCTCAAATAAGAGTAGACTGGATGGTTGAGGCAGGCTATTAATTCCCTCACCACCTGTGTTTGATTCCCTATAATAACATGTTAAGCTTGTTGTGATGACGCTAAAGGAATAAGACCACAGTCCAACATTAAAAAAAATGGGACCTTAATAAAAAAATTAAAAAGCACCCTAACATCGATTTAAGTGCTATTTTGTGGATGCTTGATAGTCATGTGCAAAATGAAAAAAAAGCACCCTAACATCGATTTAAGCGCTATTTTGTGGATGTTTGATAGTCATATGCAAAACACGGGAATTATAGAGGCCATGCAAGTAAAAGGAATTTGAAAAAGAGCGAACTGCAAGCTAAATCCAAGGCCAGTTTTTCTTGAAGAGGGTTTGAAGAGGGTTTATGTGGGGTTCTAAGCGTCATAATGGTTTGTGAATGGTGCAAAGATGGGAGTAATTGAGGTCGAAAGCATGTTGGAAGCGATACCAGATGCCACATATTTTGTTGTAAATTTCCCCTGTTATCCTTCTTCCATTTCTCGAGCTATTGAAACCCTCGTGGGTAATGAAGAAATTACTAAGGTGACACAACCTCTTTCTTTATTCACTTGCTTAAAAACCCGACGACATTTACATGACATTTGACTCATTTGAGATTTTATATTCAAGAAAAATTTGGATTTAATGGAAATTGGGTCGCAAATGGTTGTATATGTTGTGATAATAGATTGAAATTCCTTGAGGCCTCCACGATAGCGTTCTTTACTAATACTATTCCCATTCCTTTCTTTTCACAAACCATGATCACATTGTTTTCGTAATTGCAGCATTGCCTTTTTTGCGAACTCCTTCTTTTCCTTGCATTGTTAGTGTTAACAAAGTAGTCAAAACCTGGGAATCAAAATGACAAAAATTAGCTCTCTTTTGCATCCCTTAAGATCTAGCTTGTGCTTTGATTTCAACCTTTTTTCTGTTGAAATTTTCCTGGCATAACATCACCTTGGCCACCACATACAAAAGCCGTGCGAACATAATTTCCATCATTAATTGCAACATGACCTAATGTAGTGTCTATTGGCTCATATAAAAGCATATGTAGTTTCCTATAATATCATTCTTTAGCTCTAGACAATTCCAGTCTTTGTTTGCTAATACGTGATCCTTTATATAATGGGGATCAACTTGTACCTCATTCAACGCTGCATGCTTCCACTACCTGGTATGTTGCAAGAAGCCCAAGTGTATCTCCATATTAATCCTCTTGTTCCATCTTACGCTTCTTCTCAACAAGAAGAGTCAAGAGACAATCCAGCTCCTTTACTGAGACTTCCATCTAGCTTCTAATTGAATATTGGGATAGTTAAGGGAGATTTCAAGCCAAATCTATTTGAGTTATATACAAGGTCATGGGTAATAACAGGTTTGAAACCCATACCTATGTTGAATAATTTTAGAACTAAATAGTATTTGCTATAGAATTAGAAAAGAAAAGAAAGCGAGTAAACTTCTAAAATAATCTAAACAAAACATATGAATGAAAAATAATCTAAACAAAATATAATAATAAATAGAATTCTTCCATGCCAACAAACAGAAGACTGTAAATTCATTGTCTCTGAATGATGGGAAGAATATATAGGGATAAAAAATAGCAACAACAACTAAGAAGTACTAAAAGATTTCTCATTTATGAAAGAATGAAGTAAATCAACCAATATTAAGTACAAGTAGATAAGATAAGATAACTATATTAATGTCCAACGAATGACCACAAAAGTAGGTCAATGCGACTGTAGAGTAAAATGATGTCGATACAAGGAGGAGTACCAAAAGGTCTCCTATATAAAGAGCAAGAAATAAGAAATAAAGCAAGAAATACATAATGCATGAAAACCAAAATGAAGAAAGTCCTAGACTCCAAGTGCAAAGGGCACAAGATAATGTTCCACTAAATATCTCTCCTAATACTTGAGGTCGAATGCAAAAAAATCAAGATGGAGTGTTGTCTCGAGGGAAGGCTAGGGGAGGATTTGAAGCCTCTATAACGCCACTGCTGAGAAGAAGTGATATGTCGTTGATGACTGGGCAATCTCAACTGCATGCTAGTAAGAGATCTGGTTTGGTAATGACTCAGGGGTCCTTGTGCTAGGGGGATGGCCCCTGTAGCCCGAAATGATCTAGAGTCTGAGGAAACAATGTTATTAACTTGTTGCTTCGTGCCTCTTGCTGACGAGAGCACTGTAAAAAATGACATAATCAATTGTACGGGATCTACTCTAGGAGGTTGGAGAATTTGTGTGTGAAGTCTCATGGCCTCATGTATGTACAAGGCTATACATCTCTGGTCCGTGTATCGAAAGAAGCTAGATAAGGTCTGTATCCCTCTGAACAAGCAATGGAATCTCCCACGAACCATAGTAAATGGGGCAGCGGAATATGAAGTGCTCCTCCGACTTAGTCTCTTGGAGGTGACACAATTGGAAAATCATGTCTAACCATGCAATCTGATGGTCAGCCTCAATTCGCAGTTTATGAGAACCTACTTTGATCAGACCCAAGGGAATCCAAAGTGCGTGCATCTAATGGCGAAGCGTGTAATGGGGTCGAATAATGAGTCCATCTCTCAACATCATGAAGTGCTCAATATAGAAAGCCATCTTCGGACGTAACCCATCCTAAGGGTTTATCCAAATAACCTGTACATATTTCTTGTAAATATCCTCTTGGATGATTTTATTCATCTCTTGTTTGGTTGGTAGGAGGTGGCCTGATGCACACAAAGAATACTTGAATGGAGGGAGTTGGTTTATCTTGATACCAACTGAAGCAAGGAGATCTGAGACTCCAACATACCAACATTAGGATTGAGCCAAAGGACTCGCTACTAGAATGGACTCTGATGAAAGGTAGGCCAAGTATGGATATCGATCCCACCCCTTCGTTGTATTTGCAAAACCTTGAACATGGTGAAGAAGAGAGATGATACCAAACACTGTCTCAAGGCAAAAGGGGTGAGCTCCAAACTCTGTAAGAATGATGGGCTGAGGCACTGTCTGCTTACATTGAATGATGCAACGAAGAAGGGTGATCTACACTCTCTCTGCAGTAGGCCAATCAGACTCTAGTAAGCTAGGACCCCAAACCTCTGAACCATATAGAACTGTGGGTCAAACAAGACTATCCATCAGTGACATCTTGGCTGATATGTCCTAAAAATGATTCCGAAAACATTGTCTCTAGAGAAGGGCCAAGGATCCATAGCCCTTGTCGATTCGAGGCTGGAGTGTAGGCTGCAAGCTAAAGCGAGGTCCTGTGAATAGTACCCTCAGATAGGTGTATGAGCTGGTGATCTCAATCTCCTCTCCTCTGAAAAAGAAATGGAGGTCACAGAGGAAATTCTTCGACATGTTGAAGATAATAACCTTAGTTTTACCTAGGTTAACCATCAACTGTCGAAGATCACTGAAAAGGGACAGGGCATCCAACTGCCTTTGCAATCCATCAGGGGATGGGGCTAGAAGGACCACGTCATCTGCAAACAACAAGATATAAATCAAGACATGATGTAGAAGGCAACCATCACCGTCCTACATGTGTTCACACAAGAAGGACTCCAGCACGTCAATATAGATCCCAAATAGTGTGGGGACAAGGGAAAACCTTCTTTTACTCCAATAGTGCTCTAGATAAAATCTGATAGCCCATGTGCTATGCGTAGACGACCAAGGACTGACTCATATAAGCACATGATGGTTGACAAGAGGGTCTCTGAGATGCCAATATCTCTGAGTCTCTGGAATAATGCTTCTCTAGACACTGAGTCAAAAGATTTTCGAAACTCTACAAAACAACAATAGACTTTCGAAGAGAAATGTTGTGCCTCCTCAATGATGGCCCTAAGTGTAAGGATGTGGTAAATAGTCTGGTGCTCAGGTGGAAATCCAACTTTTCCTCTAGCTCTAAGTTGTTTCCGCTCAAGATCCTTGGAGATTTGGAGGTGGAGGGATGTAGCATATAGTTTGGAGAATGTGTGGCCCATCATGATAGTCCTATAATTGTTGGGATCTGAGCTGGGCCTCGATTTGTGTATCGGGTGAATGATGTGCTGAGACCATGTTGATGGGAAACCTGTACAGACCACATGGTTGAAGAGATCAACCAAGTAGGGAGCTAGAGCATGAAGACCGTGTTTAAGGAACTCTGCCTAGAAACCATCCTCATATTCTTCTTTGCTGTTGTTCATCACCCAAATGGCCTCTCTGATGTCACTATCATAGAATACGAAACTTGAAGAGGGCGGAGAGGTCACCTAAATCTGGGGTTGCCCTGGGAAGTCATAGAGGGTGTACACATGGGAGAACATGGGCTGGGGGTTAAGGTTAGAGGGGAGGGGAGAGTGGCGGGGGAGGATAGTACGCCAGAAGTTTTTAGGGGAGTGAACAAGAGAGGTACACAAGTCACGTCTTCTCTAGGAGACAAAGAGATGTTTCTTGCAACGGAGGAGGCGATGATATGAGGCTTTGATATTGGGGTAGGTGTGGTGAGTATGGATGAATGCATGTCGAAGCTGGCGGTGGAGAGCTTTTCATTCCTCATCATACCATCGATTCATATGGAAATAGGGTTTATGAGAGGTGGAAGTGGGATGACGAGAGTGGGGGTAGGACTTAAGGGCAACATCCAAAATGATGGATGAGAGACAGTTGTACTTGGTCGATGCGGAGTCAAATAGTGAGAATTTGTCCATGGAGGGGAGCATCTGGTGAAGGTGGGAAGAGAAGATGTCTGGGTCACCCTCATCAAAACGAAAAGTAGTACGTGGTGAGCCCTTGGGGGGAGGTGGGGTTGTCAGCACAAAGAGAGAAAGAAAGAAGAGCATGGTTAGCTAAGGGGATGGGGGAAACAAAAAAGTGATGGATTAAGGGGAGGAGGTTTTGGCTAGAGAGGACATAATCAACAATGCTTGCTCCTCCACCATGAGGTCGACATTTGAAAAAGCAGGAGTTTGGAAAATTCAGGAGGCCATTAAGAATCAACAGCTCCTGAGATTTGCCTAAGTGTAAAAGATGTCGACCATAGGCGGAAAGGGGCCCCAATGCATCATCAGAAATCCTATGAAATCCCGCTGACTGTAGGTCGATCTCCTAGATGCAATAAACATCCTCAAACCGATTGTGAAGAGGGATCTGGAGGGCTCTAGTGTGGGAGTTGAAGTCACCTAGAAGAATAACCTCCCCAAATGTTGAATACTGGGCTATGTTGATATACAAATTGACAAAGTGGTTCTCGCCAGGGCCATTATGAATGGAATATAATGGAGAAGCAGGAGCGAAGTAAAAAAAAACAATGTAAGTGTCCTTGGGGAGAGGAGAGACCCCTCAAACCCGAACCCAAATAAACGTCGCAAACTCATCCGCAACCACCAAAGAAATCCTGCTCTAAAAGGAATCTCTGATGAAGCAAGAAACTCCCCTAGAACCTCTGATACCATCGGAACTCCTCGTCTCCTTCCTACAAGCTGAGAACTTATGGTAACCTGTAATGTCTGGGAGAGGTCGGACAGGGCTCTCATGCATCTCGATGATGAATAAAATACCCGACAGTCGAAGAGCATCATATAATATACCTGGCGATGCCCAAAAATACCATTCCCATTCCAACAACTAACAGAAATGGATGCCCCTTGTTTCCTTCCCTAACTAGCCTATCATTTGGATGACCCGAAACGGGGCTTCCACCCAGGTGGAAAAGTGTCCCGAATCACTGCTTTGAGGTTCTTGATAACTGACCATTTCCCTTCCTGCCGTGTTGCTGTAACCAACTCCCTCAAGCGTTTGAGCTCAACAACTTGTGTTTTAGTGAGATCTTCATCAAGGAAGATCTGACTAGGAAGTGAGAATAGTTTTCTCTTAACTCTAAGAGCCCGAAGGTGATCAGCTGTTGACCTGAACCGGAGGAAGAGAGTGGAATCGTACCCAAGCCAAGCCCTATCAAGGGTCACATCCTGGAGATCTAGTTTTTCATTGAGGAACAGGGTCCCAACCACCATGGGGTCTGAGGATGTGAGAGGCAAAGGAAGCCCTCTCACTTTGAGGATCAATCCTTGCGCTTGTCTAGTGCGTTCTTCCATGAGTTTAGATTGTACCACCTCCTCAACTGCGGCTAAAGGGGGAGCGAGGGGGGTATCCCTTCCTCTAGCAACCTGTGCCCATGAGTTGATGTGTGTTTTTGTTTCTTGTTTAAAGGCCTCTTGCTGAGCTTTGATATCCTCCTATTTTCTTTTCAGATTGAGAAGTTTAGCATGTAGAGTGTCATTAGAGGGGTGGTGGTGAACTGCTTGCTCCCTGTTGTCCATCAAAAACTACTTCAGTGAACCATTATCACCTTCCATTACAAATACTTTGTTCTTGAGTTCATCGACCTCTCTTTTTAGTGCCTGGTTAGAGGATTCAAGGGTTTCCAATCTCCTAAATAGTTCTTGAAAAGCCTTGTTGTCACATCGAAATCCATAATCGGGCAAAGGTGACGGTTCTGACAAGATTTGAAAGAAGTCTTCGACACCTATGTCTATGTCGGTAGGAGGTCGTGAGGGCGTAGTCACCTGCGGTTGATCCTGTTGCTGTGGTTGGGTGCCCGGGGATCCAAGCATCATGGTGTTGACATCATTAAAGAAGATCTGCATCTTGAAAGTGGAATAACACTGCTGAAGACTGATCCCTACACTTCCATAAGAGCTCTTGAAGAATCTCTCATTGTTGAGGAGAAAACAGACTAGAGAGACGTACTAGTGCCAACAACACGGGCTGGGGCCCAAAGTAGACTTGATAATCGGTACTCACTGAGGAGTTATGACAAACACTTTACCTGCAAACCCACAACTCTCGTCCATGCGCTTTCACGGCAAGATTCCATGCGTGAATGAGCGGCAGTCGGCGGACAATCTCCAATCGCGTGAATGAGTGGTAGATGGCAGAAATATCTCTGTAGAGTCAAACTAAAGACTTGCTCTACTACGTCAATTATTCACTATTTCAAGAGATAAAGAAGCATTGGTGAAAGATATGAGTGACCAAGAATCAAACCTTACAGTCGAAGAGAAAACCCAAATCTATGTCGCAGGCCGCTACTCCTTTTACTTCGCTCCCCACTTCTGTGGCTCCCTTCCCTTTCCTTTCACAGGCCTTAAGAAACACTGAAGTTGAGAGAATTTGATCACACGTGCTGCCTGCCTAGACTCTGACGGTGTGTGTCCAGTAGAGGGGGTTATCGACGGCTCTGCAATTCTGGCGGATGCGATATTATTGATGCTAGAGTAACTGGAGTTGCTTTGATGTTTGGCCCACCATTGAAGTTCCAATTCCACCACTGCTTTAAGCTAAAGGAAAGACCTAGGGCTGGCCCAAGAATACCATGATAGGATACAATTCAGGGAAATAGGAATGTACAATGGATTTAATATTAAATCTTGTACCTGCCGAGTGATCGATATGTATGCAGATTTGGCAGATGCAGATGCAATTTGATTGATGTTGGAGTAATTGGAGCTGCATTGATGTTTCCAATTACACCACTGACTAGATCAATGCCCTGTATCTATCTGCTAGCATGCTTTTCTGCTAGTGTGAGAAGGATGTCTCAAACTAGTTATTGCAAACAAATGAAAATTTTCCTAGTATACTTCCTGAAAGTGATACCAATGCCCTTGGATGCAAACTTGTAGCTAGCCGTATCCCTAATCATTGTCCTGGACCGAACCTTAGACCAAAAGAAACTCGTCCAAATAAGGGCAAATTTGGAAATAGGAGTCGTGATTTTGTTGCTTCAAGTATTAAATCATTTGCAGACTCCATCTTAAAGCTGCAACACATGAAGATGGATATTTACAAAGATGCTGAAAGGTTGCGTGTTGAATATGAGGAAAAGCGAGCAGAATTAGATCTTAGACGGACTGAGATTATCATGTATACTCAGTTACAAATTGCTAAACTACTTTCTTGCAAGAATCACAGAAGAAAACCAACTGCTTTTACTTCTCCAATTCATTTGACCACTGCTACTATTAACTCTTTATCTTTAGATACTGTGGTTCCAATAAAGTTCACTGATGTTAGCGGGCAGACTGTGCAGTCTGTTTTCCATGGAAATGAGTACATTGTTTCTCATTTGTATTTTCTGCAACCCTAGGGACAGATGATGGCCATCAATATGGGATCATAGAAGTGGCGCTTTGGTGGATCGAGGGTTGATTATGTATGCTCTCACCAATGTGTATATGGTGTATGAATCTAAGCCAAATATCTGCATAAATGTCAAAATATGCTAGCAGATTCTAACAAATCATCAAAAACACTTCTTATGGTTGTAAGCACTATCAGGAATATGAGATACAGATACAGAAGTATGCATCCTTTGGCAGCATTGGAATATCATCTTGTGCTCGTGCTATTTTATGTGTGTTCATTAGTAAAGAACCTATTGTTGAACAGACAGGGAAAGCAGCCAATAAATTTAAAAGACATTACAGTAAAGACCCTATTGTTGAATCGACAGTGAAAGCAGCTAGACAAGTCAATTATAAAAATTTAACATCACCATTAAGCAACTTTATCAATGTACAAGGTCAATTCCTGTATTATAATTCGAATACATTTTCATATGACACAGGTACTAACAATTATAAATTTTACCTACATATAAATTATAGTAGCTCCTTCAAATAAGTTTTAGAAGAGTATTAAGGGTCCTCCAATAAACATGTTGATTAAAGGGATGCACTAGACAATTGAGCCTGAATTAAATCTCCCTTAGCCTCCACAGCCCAAAAGGAGAGAAACTTTTTTGGTTTTCTTTGCCTACTTTCCAAAAGAAGTAGATTAAGCAAACCACAAATTTTATCTAGCACATCAATTCAGATAATAAAGTGTCATATCATAATGAAATAAATTCATGCACATAGAATAAATAAACGATCAAACACAATTCCATTTGATTCACCTCCATGTGTCTACATTATTTGACTATAGAAGACAAACTTGTGACCAACTACACAGTAACATACATAATAAATTAAGGTTTCTTTCACAAGTTCCAAACCAAATACACAGCAAAAACATAAATCATCATGCACAAATCATACAGATGACGGATCGTCATCTTCTTGAATTGCCATTTCTCTACATGAAAGTTCCCATACAGATGACGATTGCCCTCTATAGGCTTCTATCTAATAAAAATGACTCCAGGTAGTTGTTTGTAAGAGTGGTTCTATAATGCTATGATTCGGGAACTATAATAGGATTAGAAGTCCTTGTAGAATATAGTTTCAGAAGTACCATGATGAGATATTCATAATAACTCTTGTCATGCTCCAAAATACCATATCGAATTATCATATTTAGAAACCGTCTCTGGGACTGCATAGTCAATTGGAATATTGTTATATGCAGAGACAAATTTCATGTCTCCATTCATTTCCTGGAAATGATGTATAAAAGGTTGATCGTAGACCCTTCTTTGATCAAGGTTTAATCCCTCTCTCATTGCCAGATGGATGTTTGAACCAAAATTGTAATCATTGTTTCAAGCAATGACTCCTTGCCCAAAGAAGTTATAATCAGGTGTAATTTTGAAAATTTCTCCACCCTATGAAGCAGGGTGTATTTTCACTTCAAGTCGATTGTGATAATTCATCATCTTAAGGTTCCCTAGCATTGATGTCTTATTCTGATGCAACCCATCATATAAGCAAGTAATTCATTGATAGGCTACTGATTACCAGTTGGAATTGCTGAATTTGTAGTGCCAAGAGGATTAAGATTCACATTACCATTGGATGTTGTTTGTCCTTACTTCTCAGATGGAAAAATACCCACCTTTCCTTGAACTTGTAGCTGGTTAGGCTGCCCTGTAGATATACAAAATAAGGATTTAATCTCTTGAGGTTCTGGTCTCTGATATCCCATGCCTTGCAAATCTGTTCTATATTCACAAGTAGACTGATGGGCATTTATTAAGATTTGATATGAAAATTCAAGTTGGCGCTCATGATATGGGCACTGTTCATGTGGACATGTATAGACCTTTTGATATTCCAAGGAGATTCCTATGGTAACTTTCTTTTTCTGATAAAATCTGCATTGTCTCCTACCTGAAAAGTTGAAACTCCCTCATTTGAAATACCTACATTGAAATGGTCAAAGTCTTGCGGTTTTCATTCCTGTACCTTGGAACTTAAGAAATCCAAGTCTTTTGGTTTGCAATTCTGCACATCAGTATTTGTATAAATAGAGTTCGGATCATCTTCAAAGCCTTCAACATCATACTCGATGCCGCTGCTTAACGTGAGAGACCCAGCATGTGTAGTCACTGCAGCACTGGTCGGTGGACAAGCATTAGGATTTTTCTGGCGAGCCAATGCTTCCTCTTGGTTAACAATTGCTAGCCAAGTTGCACTTTATTTAGCTGTCATCTTCTCCCGCAAGCACTTTGACTGCCTAACAAGTTTGCGAATTTTGGCTATATCAGGTGACATGTGATAACAGCAGTAAGAAGCCCCACCTTCCAAGCCTTTTTCAGATCATGATGATTTTTATAAGGCAGAGGCCCTTGTCCTTTTGGCAAGCCTAATTGTGGCCACCAATCCTCATTAGTAGTAGGCCACCAAGGAGGAGAAATACCCTTTTCTAAAGGATACCTCCACTGAGGCAGATCATAGTGCTGCTTAAGGGCAGAAAGAAGAAAACCCAAAGTGGCGCCCTAAAGTTCCTGAAGAGTATGAGGGGTAGGAGCCATAACCATGTTACTCTCATTTGCTCTAGGTGCTACATGTTCTGCTTGATATTTTGTGATTGCAGCAAGGCCATTTCTGTCAAATATGACCTTCTCCTTCCACCATGCTCTAATATTGTCAGAGGCTCCACTTACAGGCTTCCATTTTTCAGGAATGATGGCATATACAAAACCTTGTGCTTTGCAAACTTCCATCATTTTCAACATGTACTTCAGTATACCATCCTCTGCCTGAGACATATTTTTCCTTTGGGCTTGTTCTTGTGACTGTCTCTGTTTTGCTGTGTCGCTGTGATATTTTCCCTTGCATTGCTCCTTAATGTGCCTAAGATGGATGCGATCCTTCCACATCTAATTCTCAATCTCATCCACATCAATGCACATTTAAACATTGTGAAGATTTGATGCACATGATGCAGTTTTCCTGCAGGAGTAGAGATCAACTCTGATGAAGTGCAAGAAGATGATGCACAAAATCCAGTGTAGTTCAAGGTGTTCTATTTTATCTTTACCCCATCCACCCTCAACTTTCTATACTTACTTTTGTTTCCAGGATGTTGGCATCCATTACTCTGTGCAAACCTCTCTTAAAAAAGATGGAGAAAATCATTGTCGGCAACAATTCCAAGCTCTCTGTGCATAGTCTACATCACACAAAATCCTTCCAAGACAAGGGATGAATAATTTTTTTTTTATTATATTACCATTCATGTTTTCCATTTATTTTAATTTCGCAAGGTTTGGCAATTGGAGTCTTATTACATGTTCAACTCTGTTAGCACTATCAAACATAAAATTTAATTGTGGAATTTGGTCTGCCCATCACCTCCCATGCATGTGGATCATTGCCCCACTCTTGTTGAAGTTCCATTGAATGGTGCTTGTCATGATGGTGTTACGTAGTAAACTGATGCTTGTCAACATATGCTTCAGTTATTGATATTCTTTAGCATACATTAGCCAGCTGAGATAGATTTATACTATATAAAAGAACATATTAATACAAATTAACATCATCCTAATACTCACAACGGGATGTGGTTTAGTGTGAGGGATGGGAGGGCAACATGAAAAAAACCCAGGTTCAAACCTCGACAAGTGTAGAGCCCTTATGTGCATGTGTGAGGGAAGTTGTTTGACCTCCCAGAGTTGGCTTCACTTCATCAACAAAGGGCCTTAGCAGAAGTTAGACTTGTGTTAAGTGGATATTTTTTTTTTTCTGAATCGGTCTACTTCTATATTGATACAAAAATATTACAGAGAGGCTGAGGCCTCAGAATAGCTAGCCCAGAGATGTGGCATTCTTACATTACATTGCTGATCATTGACATAAAAAAAAACAACTGTTTACTGGCTGAGAATACATTGGTGACCAGGACCTTGTCCGCCTTTCTAAACAGCTGATACTTGTGTCTGAAATGATGTCTGGAGTGTAGGACTCTACTCGACATACAAGACCAAAACAAACACTTCCCATAGAAAAAATTACAAACAGTCGTATTGAAGTGCTGGAGCGTTGTCCTGGGGACAGTAACTTGGATAGCATTACTTGGAAAACAGTAACTTGGAAACCGTTGATATGGCGAAGGAGAATGACAACATAATTCCTGCAAAAAACTGTAAAAAAGAAGGAGAGTGAACACCTTCTTGATACCTGTGTTCAAAAACTGACGAGCAAATACCATTAAGCATCATTGGTGGGCGAGGGCGCTTCTTCCACCACTGGGCATGCATATGGGTTAAAATCATCTTCAGCTGGAGGAGGAGGTGCTTTGCCCGAGAAGTCACTGCCTGAAGGAGCACTGGGCCCAGCTTGCTGAAGCTCGTGCTGTGAGGCCATTGCACCCTGAACACTTTGTAGACTAACCCCTGGGGGGCAAAACAGAATTTCATCCTCGGATGCCGGAGCAATTCCAGCAGGGGCCGTGGGCTGAGCCTGAGCAGTCGGGTTGGTTCTGAGCTTAATGGAAACAGAGGCGATGGACTCTTGATGGTTGAGAGAGCAGGGGTAATTGAAACGGGCGGAATGAAAGTGAGCATTGGAGGAGAGGCGGACATGCGCCGCAGAGCCTGAAGGACTGCTTCCTCGACCACGTCCCCGGCCTCTTCTGGAAGCAGCAACACGGCCTTCACCGGAGTCAGAAGAATCCGACGAAGAGGAAGAAGAGGGAAACACAGGCGGCCTGATGACTTGCCCACGAGAGGAGCCGCGCCTGCAAGTCATTCTAGGTCTCAATCGAGGCATGATGAGCTTGGCAGGGAGGGCAGGGCAAAAAAACGAGAGAAGGATGGTGAACGAATGTAGAGGCTGCCTGTAATCAACAGAAGAGCTACAGTAGTTGCAATACGTACCTGAGGAAACGTGAATGCCGGTCGAAAGCTTGAGGCAGCAGCTCAGTCGGCACCGTTTCCCTGTGCTGGTGCACAAACAGGGCTCATTGTCAACCTGAGAACAGCAAGAACGCAGAGGAGAGACACAATGGATCGACGGAATGGGCGCCATAGCAATGGGGGGGGTCGAGAAAACGAGGCGATGAAGTCTGCATTAATGCAGCAATAACTATGATAGCCGGTGGTAATAACTTATGCTCGGAGTGCAGAGGGATGGCGGTGGTGGTAGACCACGTGCCTATCCACCTCCCCATCAGCAAATTATGCACGATCACATACACCCGCATCCGGGAGTGTTAAGTGGATATTAATGGGATAATTTATCTATATTATTATATAGCTTAGATGTATAATTTAAAAAAATATAAATACATATATTGCATCTAATAAAAGACTATATTATTCCAATTTTATATATTAGTTGACATACACAGTGCACACACACATATAATTGTATATGTTAGTTGATATATATATATATATATATATATAGAGAGAGAGAGAGAGAGAGAGAGAGAGAGAGTTCAATTTCACATAAGTCAGCCATAGAGGTAAATTAAATTGCTTATAGAGGTCAATTAAATTCTTAGATTAACAGGTTTTTTATATGCTCTCAGTAACTTATTTTTGTTATTTTGAGACATGGTTTAACATTATCTTCTGCTGGTTTTCACAAATATTGTAGATGCTTTATGAGGAGTGGGGGCTCTTCCTTGAAATAGCTGACATCATTCGAGGCTTGGGGCTTATGATTGTAAAGAAAGTCATGGAAGAAAGCAGTGACAAGATTTGGGCTCACTTTGTTGTTAAGGTAATGCCATGGTTGAAAATAAGATAATGAATTCTTAGACCTTTGATTCCATGTAAAGTTGTCTCTTTTATTTGTGTTTAGTTGCTTCAGAAGACCATAGACTTCAAGAATTGGCATTTGGATTTATAATGAGAACATGCTATGAAATTTATTTTAAGCCTGCATGTGATTCTAGAGTTGGAGAAAAGCACCAGACCAAACAAATTGCTATGGTTGATGCTTAACAACTAACAATTGGAGATTGTTCTTGGGAATTTGATTATGTAGGGTTGAATACCATGGAATACTCTATCTATCAACCTCTATATTTCACCATATGTGCTCATGTATCTTCTAACATAGAGAATTCCGAAGGCACCCTAGCCTGATTTTTCATGTTGTGTAATTTGGCAGTTTCACGAAATTTTTGCGTAGTAGTGGCTTCTTGGATTGGAACTGAAACTCTAATGATGTAAAAAGATCAATAATTTTCTAAGAACTGCACAAAAAATTGAAAATCATAATTTTGATCTTTACTGAGCCCTGGACATGCATGTTACTAAGGACAACTTGCACTTAGCATAAGACAGTGAAATCATTTTGGTAGACTTAGTACGCTCACTTGAAGGTGTAAATTAGAATTATGGAAGTGTAGGAAGATGCACAAGGAGAAATAATATAGCACTATATTTTATGGCTTCTCCTTAGGTACATCTACAGGAGGTTGTGTGGAATCAGGTCAGGCTGTAACACAAATTTTAACGTGAGGAATGCAAATTTTCCACCTGGCATGCAATTTTGACACTTTGGGGTGCATTATATGTATGGAATATGATGTTTCATGGCATATAGGATAACCCATCTTCCTTATCGTCCATCAGGTTTGTAATTTATGTACATGGCATGCATTTTTTCATGCAAGGGGACATTTTGGCACTATGAAAATAATAGGTAGAAAACAAAGTTGGTCTTACAGAAAGCATATTTTGGCCCATGAGAGAATAAATCAAGGTAGGAGATGGTGTTGGTGAGCAATATCACTAGGTGTCCCCTCAAACATGGCATGACAAAAAATGATCATAGAGGCTAACCTGAAAAATTTCCCATTCCAAAGACCTGCAAGCACGGTATTGGTGATCAAGTTTGACTTTGCCAAACTCAAAGATGACATATTGCACGGTAGGATACTTAACGGTTTGGGAACTTGTCTTTCAATGATTAATGCCCATGAGGAGGATTGTCACCTTTGACATTGTAAAAGAGATTAATGTTGAGGACTGCAAATGACTTCCTTGATTACCAATGGATGAGAGTACATTGCCTTAAACAATATGGCCATGGCTTTGCATTCCAGAAGCTCATTCTTCATAAGGACATCACGTTAAACAACATGGCTACAAATAATTTGATCCAAGCTAAACTCAAAGAATATGATACAGTCCATAAGGGGGAGGATGAATGGAAATTAAGGAGAAAAACTATCATTATATAAAAAGCAATCAAGGTGTGCACCCATGTATATGGTTAATTTCTCCTTTTTTCTATGTTATTACACTTTTGTGGGAAAATTTTAATGAATTTCCAGCAATAGACAAACAAAAATATGGATGCAATCATGAACCTCATATTACAAAAGAAATCCTTGAACTTTCTTTCTCCAGTAGATATTCAATTAGGCTCACAGGGGAATTTCCCATTAATCCATCCATGCCTTTACAATGGAGAGAGCTTTTGCGTTATGCCTTTTGTCATCCTCCTAGCCAAAATGTTTCCATGAAATGTGCTCATTTGACCAAATTCTATGGTTTGCTGTGCCACATGTATGTCTTCTCATTGGAATGATTTTCAAGGCAGTTTCCTCACATCCACTCCCATTAGAATAACATTATTTGACAAATCAATGGGGAGCTCTTTAAGATGTGGAGTCTCTTGATTAGAGTAGAACAGGAAGGATTCTGCAGTTGCCTAGGTTTAAACATGGTATGATGTACATTCTATTCCAGTGCTTTATTTGGTACACCACTCTATGCATGGATTGCATGATTTTAGGCCTAACAAATATAATTTGCAATATGTGCCAAATTTGAACCTTCTTCGTATGTTATTATCCCATCCCTTATTCATTTATTCATTGACATATTCATCCCTTTTTATTCTGGTTAGTAAATAAGCCTTTGTTAACAAAGTCGGCCTACCTTTGGCCTAAATGCCATGACCAAGGTGTATCTATTTCATCAAAATTATGCAGGACATTGCCTAGGACCAACTGCCTAGGCTTAGTTATTGATGAGATATCAGACGATAACACAAATTGACAACATTAAATCACGACATCATGTTCTTAAGGGGATATTACACTTGAGTCTCCATAATGATAGCACATTTGATTTACCACTTGATCACAACACGCTTGACAAACATATTTTGGTAGGCCTTGAGGAGAACACGGGGTAGCCCTGGGTCCATAACATGTACACAAAACACTGCTACCGATGAAATAGGTAACCTCACCTCAAAACGAGAACTCTAACCCAAAAAGACTCAAAAAACATGAAAAAACACCCCAAAAACAAAAAAAAGTGTGTTCCATAATGCACTTGGTTTTTTTTGAAGGTCAAATTTCAACATTTTATAAAATTATGCTAAAAACAAAATTGTTTCTTGAAAAAAGGATTGAAAAAACACCCTCAAAACAAAACTAGTTGATGCTGGAATAACAAAAAAAAAATTGTCTCGTATTTTAAACATTTTTAAAAACAGAAATAACATTTTTTAATTTTTAAAATTCAAACATTAAAAAAACCTAAAATTTAAGAATTTTTTTTTTTTTTTAAATAAAAACATGTTATAGCTTAAAATTTAAAAATATATAGGAATACAAAAACAAAATAAAAATTTTAATTCAAACATAAAAAAAACCTAAAATTTAAGAAAAAAACCAAAAAATAAAAAATAAAAAAAATTTAAAGATTAAAATTTCAAAATATATAGAAATAAAAAAATAAAAATAAAAACAAAATTAAAATAAAAATTAAAAATTAAAAATTAAAAAAAAACAAGTTAAAAAAGAAAAGAAATTATAAAAAATAAAATATAGAAATTAAATTTAAAAAAGAAAAAGAAAATGTTTATTAAATTAGAAAAAAAAATTAAAAATTAAATTTTAAAATGAAAAATTAAATTTAAAGAAATATATTAAATTTTAATAAATTTAAAACTTTAAAATAAAAATAAAAAAAATAAAACAATATTGAAATTAAAAGTAAAAAAATAAAAAAGTAATTAAACATGAAAAATGAAAAATAAAATTCAGTAAAAATATTAAATTTAAAAAATATATATTAAAAAAACAAATAGATTTTAAAAAACAAATTAAATTTAAATTATAAAAAGTTATATATATATATATATATATATATATATATATATATATATATATATGAACTTAAATTAAAAATATATATTAGATTTTATTAAATTTAAAAAAAAATGTTAATATTAAAATAACAAATTAAATTAAAAAAAACAAATATTAAATTTTAATAAATAAATTGAGAAATAAAAAATAAATTTTAAATATAAAAAAAAAAAACATTGTTAAAAGAAAAAGTTCAAAAACTTTAAAAATCACTTAAAATTGAAAAAAATATATTAAATAAAAAACAAATTAATTTGAAAATATTAAGTTTAATTAATATATATATATATATATATATATATATATATATATATATATATATATATATACAATTTCAATTGAAATAAAAAAAATATAAAAAATTTATGTAATTAAAAAAATAAAAAATTTAAAAAAAATATTAAAATCAAATAAATTAAAAGAAAATACAAAATTTACTAAATTTTAAAAAATTAAATGAAAAAACTAAACATAAAATTTAATAATTAAAAAAAAAATATGGAAAAAAAAAATACAAAATTTAGAAGAAAAAAAAATTAAAAACAAAAAAAAAATGAAAAAATTAAAATAAATTAAATTTCAAATATAAAAATAAATTTAAAAAAAAAAATCAAATTAAAAAAAATATATATATTAAAAATTTTAAAAATTAAAAAAAAAAAGAATTTTTTTATCATGGTGCCGCCGCCAATCAGACTCCCGCCTTGGTGGCGGCGGAGGCCAGCCGCTGGGCGGGAGGCCGATTCTGAGAATCACCCTCTCGCGGTGGGAGGCCGATTCCGGGAATCGCCCCCCCGCGGCAGGAGGCCAATTCCGGGAATCGCCCTCCTGCGAAGGGAGGCCGATTTCGAGAATCGCCCTCCCGCTGCGGGAGGGCGATTCCCAGAATCGGCCTCCCGCGGCGGGAGGGCGATTCCCAGAATCGGCCTCCCGTGGCGGGAGGGCAATTCCCGGAATCATCCTCCAGCCGCGGGAGGGCGATTCCAAAAATTAGCCTCCCGCGCCGCGGCAGGGCGATTCCCGGAATTGGCCTCAGGGGGATTCCCAGAATCGGCCTCAGGGTGATTCCCGGAATCGGCCTCCCGTTGCAGGACGACGATTCCTGGAATCGGCCTCCAGTGCCACGGCAGGGAGATTCCCGGAATCGGCCTCCCGCTGCGGGAAGACGATTCCCGGAATCGGCCTCCGGCGCCGCGGCAGGGCGATTCCCGGAATCAGCCTCCAGGGCCGCGATAGGGCGATTCCCGGAATCGGCCTCCCGCCCAACGGACGGCCTCCGCCGCCACCTAGGCGGGAGGCTGATTGGCAGCGCCACCATGATCAAAATTTTTTTTTTTTTAATTTCAAAAATTTTAAAATTATTTGTTTTTTAATTCAAATTTTTTATTTTAAATTTAAATTCTTTTAATTATTTTTTTTGTTTTTTTTTTTTAATTTTGTTTTTAAATTTAATATTTTAGATTAATTATTTTTTAAAATTTAAAATTTATTTATTAAATTTATTAAATTTTAATTTAATTTAATTTTTTTTTTTTTAATCTTCTAGATTATTTAGTTTTTCATTTTTAAAATTTATAAATTGTTTCATTTAAAAAAAAACAGTAAATTTATGGATATTTGTTTTTTAATTATTTGCACGTGGTTTTTTTCATTTTTTTGTTTTTTAATGATATATATATTTTTTTAATTTGTTTTTTTGTTAATTTTAAAATTTGTATTTTTTTTTCTTCTTATTATTATTATTTTAATTTTAATTTTGAAATTTAATTTTTTCTTTTTTGTATTTTATTTTTTTATCTAAATTTTAATTTTGTAATTTAAATTATTTTTAAATTTTCTATTTAATTTTTTTTTTTTATAATTATATGGTTTTTTTTAATAACTTAGAAAAAAATGTTTTTGATGTTTTTTTTTTTTTACTTTTTTGGTTAATTTTTATTTTTTTTCTTTAAATTATGTGTTTTTTTTTCAAATTTTGTCATTTCTTTTGATATAATTTTCGAATATTTTTGTTTTTTGTTTTTTGTTTTATTTATTTATTTTTGTTTAAATATTTTATTTTTACGAGTTAATTTTTTTTTTTTTTTTTTTTACATTTTTATTAGTTTTTTTTATTGTTTATATATATATATTTATGTAAGTTTTGTGTTTTATTACCAACATGAAAATCACCACTCTAAAAAAAAAGGTTGATGTTGCATCAATATGTTTCAAAATTAGCATGAAAATCACCACTCTAAAAAAAAAAAGTTGATGCTGCATCAATACGTTTCAAAATTAGCATGAAAATCACTAACATTTTAAAACAAATAGTCATACTTCATAAATAAAAATATTAGAGTGTCAAAAATGTGCTCCAAAAAAAAAAAAAGGTGATTTTGCATCACCACTTTTCAAAATCGAGTGCTTTTTATGCTACCAAAAAAAAGAAGGTAATAGTGCGGTTACCTATTTGATCGGTAACACCGTTACAATTGTAATCACTTCTTGATGACGTAAGTTCAATGACTACCTCCACATGTTGGGTAAAGGCTATGTGAATGGAACTTGGTCAACAGTGTTTGCCTTAAGGAGAATGAGGGTAAGCTTGGGTTTGCAATATATCCACATGGTTCATCACCTCCCAATGCCATAAGTTCAATCCCTTCCTAACACCATGGGTGAAGCTTGTGAGAATGGAATGTTGACCAAAGGTGTGAAACTCCTCGCCACTAACTGCTAGTCCCAAGCCTGTTGGGCATTGGTGTATTCTTCCCATATTTGGATTTTGTTTTTACATTTTTGAGCAAACTTATTTAGTTATTTCGCCTTTTCTACCAAGGGAGTCACTGTGTTGGGGGGTGCTCAAGGTGATATGACATGGTAGGATGGCAGTGCGGTTAATGAATTGTATCCATTTAGCTTTAAAACATGTTTCTCTTAGAATATTTTGATAAGAATGGCTCTCTGTTCATGAGGAGTCACATCTGGAATTTCATTGCAAGGGAGCATTTGTCCCAACTTTTTTCTTGCCAGTTACATCCTCCCCATTCTAGACTTCATGGATAATTGTGTTTACAGGTTTTGTGGCTCCCATGATACATGTCTGGTGCACTCATCATATGCAAGGACTTAAGGTCAGTTGTGGGAAAAAGATCTGCAATTCAGTACTATAGACTATTCAACTACATCTTCTATGGATTAGGACATGTGGACAATTCAACCTATAAAGGTGGTGTGATGGGTGCAGCTGCAGTGGTTGAAACTTGCAAAGCCTCAGGTGTGGACAATTCAACCTAAAAAGGTAGTGTGATCGGTGTAGCTGCAGTGGTTGTAAAGCCTCAGGAGTTGTT
Source organism: Pinus albicaulis (assembly GCA_034641835.2). NCBI lineage: Eukaryota > Viridiplantae > Streptophyta > Pinopsida > Pinales > Pinaceae > Pinus > Pinus albicaulis. Next base: position 7,932,351 of record CM076583.1, on the reverse strand, counting down.
TGTGGGTTGCCATGACTCATGAGGGATGAATTCACATTTTGTGCCCATTTATTTCTAGACGTCCCTCATTAAGTACTGGTTTAAGACTCAAGACTATGTTCTCTAGTGATACACCTCAAATCAGAAAGTTGTATATGATATCTCCTTGTCCTTGATGCAAATATTTTAACTCTGAACCTTGTACTTGTTCTCTAACTCAAAATTTGTCTAATATGATACAAAATGTTAAGTCATGTTGAAGATGTATTTTATTACTATAATTTTTAAAATTTAGAACAATATCTTCATAGTTGCAATCTGATTTTCTGCAAGATTTTGTAATAATATCTTCATAGTTGCAATCTGATTTTCTACAAGATTTTTGCAATAATATTTTCATAGTTGCAATCTGATTTTCTGCAAGATTTTTGCAATAATATCTTCATAGTTGCAATCTGATTTTCTGCAAGATTTTTGTTGAAATATGACCTTGGTAATTTTAGTGTCTTTTCATATGTTTAAGAGAATAAGTAAAATGCTTTAAATTCTGAAGCAACCAATCAAAATTCTACCATATCTGTAAATATAATAGCTGGTTAATGAGAACCTTATCATTTTCTTTTTTGGATTCATGTTTTTCGTCTTTTCAAGGATTAAAGTAGGAAGGCATTAATAATTTAATTATGGTTTTCATTATTGTCTCATGTTATTTGGGACATGTAGGTCACATTGTAACATCATACTCACAATAAATCTCGAATGATGAAATGGCTGAGCAAGCCTTTTAAAGGTTCAATTCACAAAGTGTCAGATGGACACTACGTAGGGGTGCATTTGGAAATGATAATGTAATTTGGCATGTGGCCTCTAATGCCACGATAATCTCTAATTCATCAGCGTGTATTGTCTTTTAAACTTCAATCTTCTATTTGTTAGCTCTAACAAAGTTAGTGTCATGCTAGTGATTAATTTGAAACTATATTTTAGTGGAAAAATTCACTGTTTTTTGGTGGAATAGTTCATAATTTATTTTGATTTTTTTTTTCAAGTGTACTAGTCATGATGATAAATGTGTGGTTTACTTCAGAGGGTTCTCAGTTATTTCTAGATACGCTTTTCATCATTTGCTTTGAATACTTCTCTAGTGCTTTACCTTCATATTTTATCCCCTGCACAATTGCTTCTGAGGTCCATGTTGTTATGTTTATTGGCTATTTCTGTGGAAACGTTTTCCTCAAGTTCTGCAAGGTAAATCCAAATGCAAAAAATACTATTTTACATATTGATATTTGTTCAAGACATTGTTGTGTGATACTTGAATTTCATAAATCTAGATTTCTATTTCATTATCTATATCAATATATAAGAACAGGTTCATGGATTGTTCATATTTCTCAAACTGTGGAGTTGTTCCTTTCCTATTGCATGTTCTTTTATATTATTATGTTGTGATTCAAATTTTTAGTTCTGATTTCTAGTTACTCTCCTACATAGTACATGCTTTGACAGATTATATCAAAAGTCTTACCAATACGATAACGTTGATTGTTGTATGTGGACATTTTTGTTCAGGATGGTCCATTACAAAATCAATATGAGGAGCTGGATCATGCAATTGCACTTTCTCTTCCTGAAGAACTAGCCAAACCAGATGGTATATGATGGCAATTTCATTTTTTTTACAGGTACTTTTAGTTTAATTATATCATTTAGCTCGATGCTTTTCATATATTCAACTGAAATTTTGTTGCTTAACAAGACTTTGTCATTTCCATGTTTTAGTGAAACTGTTTATGGTTTGATACTCTCATACAACCTTTATCAAGTTACATGCACCCTCATTAGAAAAAAAAAAGAGAATTTTGCTTGCCATGACTATCTTTCTTTGTCATTGTTGACTTAAGAAAGTCTTTTAGCTAAGAAACTAGTTTCAAGGTTATGGCATAACTTGTCATATAAATTGAACAGAAGTTATATCCAAAATGTTAACTTGTAAACTACTTAGCTGGTTTTAGGCTTTCCATTTAAAATCTACTTCAATTTGAACTTTGAACGAGTTGAGTACACTGAATTCTTTCAGTTTTCTTGGTTCTTATTCCTTTGGTGTATCTTTGCACATTTAGGGGAAATTTCTAGTTTAAAGTATAATTATTTAAAGGGTGCTAGCTCAATGGAAGAGCACCTGCTTTACAAGTAGGAGGTTGGTGGTTCGATTCCATCATGCCCTGATATTCATAGCGAGTGACGAAGATCAGTTTTTGGTGACGGATGCTCTTTTGACCATCACCAATGAGCTTATGGTGACATTTTTCGACCCTCACCAAAATATGAAATGGTGATGGTCAACGAACGCCACCATATATACGCATCAATAGTGACGACCATTAAAGGTCCGTCGCCATAAATCATTGTTGTTGATATGAAATGGTGAGGGTCACTTTTTGTCATTATAGTCATTATTCATGATGGACCTTGATGTCACCAATGAGTTTATGGTGACGGTCAATGAACGTCGCCATATATATGCCCAATAGTGATGGCCATGAAAGGTCCATCACAAAAAATCTTTGTTGTTCATATGAAATGGTGACGGTCACTATCCATCATTATAATTAATATTCGTGACGAACCTTGAATGTCACCACAACACATACTTTCGGCGACGCCACCTTTGGTGACGTTCATTTTTTTGGTGACGGAGACTATTGTCCGTCATAATTGCTCATATGAAATGATGACAGTCACTATCCATCACTATAAATCATTATTGGTGACGGACCTTGAATGTCACCACAACACCTATACTTTCGGCGACGCCACCTTTGGTGACGTTCAGTTTTTGGTGACGAAGGCTCTTTTGACCCTCACTAATGAGCTTATGGTGACCATTTTCGCCCCTCACCAATGTGATTTTTTCTTGTAGTGACGTGTTCCTATATATACACCTGTTCTACGTTCATTTTGGAGAAAAATATTTTCGGTCGTCTCGGAAACAGAAGTGTGGAGTTATGGGAAGAGCTTCAGTGCGGATTTTTGAAGAGTTTCAGGAAATTTTAATATACATACACTCTTGTGGTATATTAGTGCAATAACGTGCTGCAATATTCTAGAACATACGTGCATATTATAGGATGAGTTTCAATGATGTGTTTCAGGTCTGGTTAAGATACACCTTCTTGTATCTAAGTATTATATATGCTGCATTGTACTAAAACATAGTGTTTCATATCCATGGTTAATAATAGTGTTTCATATTTTTTTAAATGTATAAATGTTTGACAAACATCATTTTTTTATAAAATGCACTAATATAATTTATTTAACTACAACCATTATATATTTTCAACTATAAATCATGCAATACTGAATTACTCTAAACTTGTGAGCTGGAAGAAACTCATAATTGTTTGAATTATAAAATGGTTAAAGTGTGAAAAACACATAATTATTTTTATTGTTTTGAAATGGTGACTTACAAGTGGGTATGAATATTCTTAAAATTTAAGATGCCTTGTTTTTGAAAGCACACAATCAATATTTTAATTTATATAACTACATTGATTATAAAATTCCAATCATAAACTATGAAAACAATGAATTATTTCTAACTTGTAGGGTTTGAGAAACACATAATTTTTTTTATTTATAAAATTGCCTAGTACTAAAAACACATAATTATATTAATTATTTTGAAATGGCCCTTACAAGTTGATATGAATATTCCTAAACTTTAATTTAAAATTCCATAATTCATGAGTGTGAAGGAATTTATGAATGGTTCCATTTTAATTTATAATTACATTAATTATAATTTTTTAATTGTAAATAATGAAATAATGAAACACATTTTTTTCAATTATAAAATTGTTAAATATGAAATCTTAAAATGGTCAATTATAAAATTGTTAAATATGAAATAATGAAACACATTTTTTACATTTTTTTCAATTATAAAATTGTTAAATCTGAAATAATGAAACATATTTTTTTGAATTATAAAATTGTTAAATATGAAATTGTAAAATGGTCAATTATAAAATTGTTAAATATGAAATTGTAAAATGGTCAATTATAAAATTGTTAAATACGAAAGTGTAAAATGGTCCGGGGTAGGAATATTCTTAAAATTTTCATTCAAGATTCTTGGTTGGTTCATGCATGCCTGTGTCTAAAATGAAGCTTTTGTTTGTTTATCAGCGTCGCAGGAAAGCACCATGATGGTTGACTTCACTCAGGTTATCCTGCGCACCCAACATGTTTTTATTAACAAAAAGTCTTAAAACTGTATTTTTTGCATTCTATTTATATTGAAAATTTGTATTTTTTTGTCATATCGTTCAAAATATTGCTTTTTATCGATAATTATTTGATGTGAATTGAAAAATTAATTAGAAATACATAAACTTGTAGAAAATATAAACTTTATAATATTGACCCTTTTTTCATTTTTTATCTATGTGAAAAAGTGAAGATATCATTACAAATATTTATTTTAAAAAATAATTTTTTTTCTTTTTAAAACACAAGTACATAAATGCACTTAAAAATAAACATCTCATGGAAGAGGAAGTCATTAGAAAATGTATAGTGTCAAAATCAATCCTCTAAAAAAATGTTGGTGATCATACGCCACCACTATCCAAAATCGACATAAAAAGCATCACAAAAAAAATAAAAGAAAAAAAAAAAAAAAAAAAAAAAAAATCAAAGTGCCAAAGTGCCAAAATCACCACTTTTCAAAATCGGGTGTTTTTCTTGCTTCGTTAAAAAGTAGGTACCAGTGCAGTTACCTATTTCTTCGATAATAGTGTTTCACCTGTAACGTTGGGAGAAGTGTGAAGAACATTTCCCAAGTGACCACTAAGTGAAGAAATATGTTATTTCCCCACGTAGGATAAATAAACCACGGTGAGATGGGCATTTACAAACCAAACGAAAAATAAAGAAACATAACCAAGTATATACGAAGGACAGAGAGAAATTTACCTAAGATGTCGAGTGCCAAGGTTGAATCTGTCATGGGTTTTCCATGCAACTATTAAAAACAAAAATTAGGAGCCAATCTGCAAGATTTATGAACCAATACAACCATACATTTCATGCCAAGAGAAAATGCTGAGAAATCACAGCAAAACCCTTACGTGTGAGCCAAATGACGAAGAAACGCATTGCGTAGAAAATAATCCCACAACCAAGATTCCATTTACACAAGAGACGTCATCGTGGTGGATTCAAGCTATCTTGGCACCATGGTTTCAATGTGCAGGTCTCTGCTAATGGCAGCATAACTCCCTCAAGTCTTGACTTCCGCAACTGAGTGAGTGAAAATTTGAAATGAGGTAAAGGAAGGGTAGGTAAACACTTAGGGTTTTCATGATGCTTATGGACCGTAGATACTCCTCCCATCGATCTCGGTCGTCCCTCCATGGTATAGAAAAGTGCAAATATCATGTGAGGAGGACATACTAGCACATGGCCTCTAAAAAATGGCTAGGTTTGGGTGAGAAATGTCATGAGGAGAGGACAATACATTATGTGCGTAATAAGGTAGGTGTTAAACCTTATTTTAAGACATGGTTGGTTCATGCATGCCTGTGGCTAAAATGAAGCTTTTGTTTGTTTATCAGCATCGCAGGAAAGCACCATGATGGTTGACTTCACTCAGGTTATGCTGCCCACCCAACATGTTTTTTTAACAAAAAGTCTTAAAACTGTATTTTTTGCATTCTATTTATATTGAAAATTTGTATTTTTTTGTCATATCGTTCAAAATATTGCTTTTTAGCGATAATTATTTGATGTGCATTGAAAAATTAATTAGCCATACATAAAATTGTAGAAAATATAAACTTTATAATATTGAACCTTTTTTCATTTTTTATCTATGTGAAAAAGTGAAGATATCATTACAAATCTTTATTTTAAAAAATCATTTTTTATTTTAAACACAAGTACATAAATGCGCTTAAAAATAAACATCTCACGTAAGAGGAAGTCATTAGAAAATGTATAGTGTCAAAATAAATCCTCTAAAAAATTGTTGGTGATCATACGCCACCACTATTCAAAATCGACATAAAAAGCATCCCAAAAATAAAAATAAAAAAAATAAAAATAAAATAAAAATGCCAAAAAAATGCTAAAAAAATGATTCTACATCACCACTTTTCAAAATCGGGTGTTTTTCTTGCTACGTTAAAAAGTAGGTACCATTGCAGTTACCTATTTCATCCGTAACAATGTTTCACCTGTAACGTTGGGAGAAGGGTGAAGAACATTTCCCAAGTGACCACTAAGTGAAGACATATGTTATTTCCCCACGTAGGATAAAAAAACCACGGTGAGATGGGCATTTACAAACCAAACGAAAAATAAAGAAACATAACCAAGTATATGTTGAACCCTTAATTAAAATGAGAGAGGTGGGGGGGGGGGGTGAATCAATTTAATTCATTCATGGTCTTTTAAAATTTTTCATTAAACCTTATTTACACCTTCATTTCATGTCCAACTTAATATGTGAGTAATCTTAGAATGTGAGCAGCAAGTATTAATATAATATAACAGTAGACTTAATATGAGAGCAACAGGTATTAAGCAGATGATATAAATAAGATCAACACATAAACATCATGCACAGAGACACCAGATATAAGTGAAAACCAATAAAGGGAGAAAAACACATCTTATTATTATTGTGATGCAAAGGCAAGCTCGAACTCCCTCTCACCATTGTTTTTCTGCAGGCACCAACCTACAGGAGGCTCCAACCTTAATTCTGCAAGCTACAACTTGCAAGGAAGCACTAACTCCCTTCAATTTTCTGCAGGCACCAACCTACAGGAGGCTCCAACCTCAGTCAGCTACAACTGACGGCTATCAAGCTGCAACTTGATAGGGAAGCTCCAACTTCCTCAATTTATCAAACTGTATGTTTGTTGATTTACCTCAGATATCAAATCTGTTCTGTAGCATCTCTTTCTGCTCTTCTTTTCTTAATCTTTTCTGCCTCACTCTTCTATACTCTGCATTCTCTATATTTTCTCTCTCTAACCTCTCTTATGCATATCCAGTTGATATTATTTATAGAGTTCCTCACATGACTGTTTGTATTTCACAAATAATTTGGAGTGAACAGTCATGACTCTTTGGCTTCTGTCTTCTCATTCCTTTTATCTACTCATTCAATAAATATAACTGTAGGTATCAATTTAACATTACAGTGGGATATTTGTTCTCTTCCGGAGACTTGCGAATGCATCAAAAAAATATAAATTAATTAAAAACATTTACATTCAATTAAAATGAAAATTCCAGCTCAACTCATTCAGCCTTTTGGATTGCTGCGCACTTGTCTTTTCTTTGACTGTGTCTTTGCCCCTTTCGGCTCTGTTTGTTTCCTTATTCAATGTCAGAGAGTAGCAAATATCTGTCATATATATGTAACTGCTGACTTTAAATCTAGGAAAATTCCAACCCTTTACACACAGCAAGGGTTTTGTTGATGTGTTGAGTTCCGCAAGCGGAACATACATACACCACGGCCTTTGTTTTATGGCCCGATGTGATTGCGCACATCGCAATCGTTTTATATTAACAATCGCCCTCCACCTTAAGCTGAGGCCCATGGGTCCACTATAGCAAATCACATTATGTATTGGCCGCTTTATATTTATATATTGTGATCAAATGTTTTAAAACCTTAGATAAGCCTTTGGTCTTATGTTACGATCCAATCCACAATAAATCGAATCAAAAAATCTAATATTTGAAAGGATCGGGCCCATTTTCCATGCTTTCCGATGCTATAAACTACTTCTCAACTTCTTTCGATTGCGATTTATCGCAATCGCAATTTCCATTTGAATGTACCGACATTCCAATGCTTCGAAGCTCTGATTGCGATTACTCTGATGCGATGCGATTAATCGCAATTGCAAATTCCATTTGCATGTGTCAATGCCCTGTATTAACTCTGATTGCGATTACTCTGGTGCGATGCAATTAATCGCAATCGCAAATTCCATTTGCATGTGCCGATGCCCTGTATTAACTTCGATTGCGATTACTCTGATGCGATGCGATTAATCGCAATTGCAAATTCCATTTGCATGTTCCGATGCCCTGCATTAACTCCGATTGCGATTAATCACAATCGCAACTTTTAGTTGCAAGTGATTCGCTGCCAATTTTTCTCCGATGTGATTGGGAAAGGGTCCCACCTTGTGGTACTTTGGTTCTTTGTTTATCATAAAGTGATCCACTTATAAATATATATATTAATGCTTTGAACCTTTGCTTATATGATCTGGGCTTCATCACAATCACAATTCTTTTTTTATATATGTTCTGACACATATCAGTTACGGTTTATAAACCCATTGGGTCCGGGCTTCATCGCAATCGCAATTGTTTGTTTATATATGTTCCACTGTCAATTTTTCGATGCAATTGGGAAAGGGTCCCACCATATAAGGCTTTGATACTTTTGGCTCTTTGTCCATTAAAGCGCTCCATTACAAATTTATATATATATATATAGATATATCCTTCGGCTTGGGTTTTGATTCTCAGACTAAGGTTTTATATATATGCATACATTGCTGCTTGGGTTATGATTCCCGAAATTATATATATGTATCCTTCCGCCTGGGTTATGGTTCTCGGAATTTATGTTTAGTGTTTCTACCAGCTCGGTAGTGATTCTCGGAATAACGGCTCTGCCTCTGCCTCTGCCTTTGCTGCTTCTGTCGCTCGACCTCTGCCTCTCTTTGGTAATCAGCTCTGCCTCTGCCTACACCCTCTGACTACTTGAATCTGCCTCTATATTCGTTGCCTCTGCCTCTTCCTGTCTCCTTTTCTTCCTTCGTTTTCTTCTTTGCTGCCTCCATTGTCTGTCTCTATCTTTGCTGCTTCCATTGTCTGTCTCTATCTTTGCTGCCTCCATTTCCATCAATGACAATATTTCCAACAGTCTCCCCCTTTGGCAATGATGGAAATACACTTCCTCTGTTTGCCTGTTAGGGTCCTTTCTCCTGTTGCTTGCTCTTCCTCCCCCTTTGATATCAATGGCAAGGGGTTTGAATTCTTAGTGTAGCTTCTATTCTTTGATCCTGTGATTTTATCCTTTTTAATATTTCGTGCATTTCCTCTCTTTGAAATTTTCTGACTTTGTACGCTGCTGCTTATGCTTCACGTCAGGTTCACCACTCTTCTGCTGCACCACAGACCCTTTCGCCCTTTTATTGATTCTTTTATGACGAATGTATTCTTTCCATAATCCTTTTGATCCTGAGGACCTGTTTTCATGCTTCCCTTGCTGGTTGATCTCCCCCTGAGAATGATATTTTCGTTTATGTTCTCCCCCTGAAATTGTTCTTTCTCTTTATATTAGAGAGTAGCATCTACAGATACTACCCCTAATATGTCTCTCAAATATTCAAATGGTTCTCTGGCAAGCAGTTTAGTAAATATATATGCTGTCTGTTCTTTTGTTGGTACATACTCCAGTTTTACTATCTTCTGAGCCACTTGTTCTCGGAGAAAATGATACTTGATTGGGATATGTTTAGTTTTTGAGTGAAGCACAGGATTTTTAGATATACTTATAGCACTTTTATTATCACATTTGATTGAGATAGGTTCATCAATGCTTACCTTCATGTCTTGGAGGGTTTGCTTCATCCACATGACTTGTGTACAACATGCTGCTGCTGCTATATATTCTGCTTCTGCTGTAGACAGAGAGATAGATGTTTGTTTCTTGCTTAACCATGCTACCATACTTTCTCCAAGATAGAATGCACCTCCACTTGTACGTTTCCTGTCATCCACACAGCTGGCCCAATCTGCATCTATGTATGCTATCAAAGTGAAGCTTTTTCCTTTAGGATACCAAAGCCCATACTGTGTTGTTCCTTGTACATATCTAAATATTCTTTTGACTGCAAGAAGGTGATTTTGTTTAGGTGCTGCTTGATATCTAGCCACTAGTCCTACAACTAGCATGATGTCTGGTCTTGATGTTGTCAGATACAACAAACTTCCTATCATGGATCTATAGAGTTTTTGATCTATATTAGCAGATCCATCATCAGCACACAACTTGCATCCCGTGATCATGGGAATTGACACAGGTTTGCAGTCCTCCATTTTGAACTTTTCAACATTTCTTTTAAGTATTTTTCCTGTGAGATGAATGTACCTGTGTTCTTTTGCTGAATTTGAAGTCCTAAGTAGAAACTGAGCTTTCCAATCATAGACATCTCAAACTCTGTTTTCATCTCATCAGCAAACCCTTTTGCTAGTTATTCTCTATTACTTCCAAACATAATGTCATCAACATATACTACAACAATCAAGAGTTCATTTTCATGGGCTTTTATATATAGATTGCTGTCTACTCCACCTCTCTTAAAGCCTTGTTTTTGCAAGTATTTATCCAGTCTTGAGTACCAAGCACGAGGAGCCTGTTTTAGTCCATATAGAGCATTTTTCAGCCTGCACACATAGTCTTCTTTGTCTGTTAAAGAGAAACCTTCTAGTTGTTCCATGTAGACTTCTTCTTCTAGATCTCCATTAAGAAAAGCATATTTTACATCCATTTGATATAACTTGAAGTCTTGGTAGCATGCAAATGCCAGGAACATTCTGATAGCTTCCATTCTAGCTATAGTGGAAAATTTTTCATCATAATCAAGTCCTTCAATTTGTGAGTATCCTTTGCAGACCAGTCTGGCTTTATTCCTGATTACTTGTCCTTGCTCATTCATTTTATTTTTGAATACCCATTTTGAGCCTATGAAATTATTCTCAGTGGGTCTAGGAACTAATTCCCAGTTATTGTTTTTCTCAATTTGGTCTAATTCTTCATTCATAGCATTTACCCAAGACTTGTCCTTGCTGGCTTCTTCAAATTTCTTTGGCTCTATTTGTGACAACATGGCTATGTATACCTCTTCAGTTTGTTCTGTTAGCTGCCTTCTTGTTTGGACCCCTACTCTCTTGTCTTCAATGATCTGATCTTCAGGATGGTTCTTCTGAGTATATCTTGAGGGAGCTTTAGAACTCAGCTCTGTATCTTCTATTTTCTTGCTTGTTTCCTCATCATCTTGGTTTTCTTCTTCATGGTTGTCTGATGGACTGCACCAGTCTGTATCTCTTGTATTGTTTGGATGTTCTTCATCAAATCTCACATCAATGCTTTCTACTATTTTCCGAAGAGTCTTGTTGTAGCACCTGTACCCTTTACTTTTGGATGCATATCCTAGAAATATCCCTTCATCTGCTCTCACATCAAATTTCCCAAGATTTTCATCATTATTCTTTATGTAACACTTGCTTCCAAAGATTCTAAAATGTTTGATTGAAGCTGGCTTTCCATGCCATAGTTCATAGGGAGTCTTGTCACTGCTTGGACTTAAGTGAGCTTTATTAAGGATATGCACCGCTGTGTGTACTGCTTCTGCCCAGAAGGTTTGAGGAATATTACTTTCATGCATCATGGCTCTGGCTATTTGCTGTACAGTCCTGTTTTGTCTCTTTGCTACTCCATTTTGCTGAGGTGTTCCTGCAATAGTAAATTGTTGCTTTATCCCATGTTCATTGCATAGGTCAGCAAAGTCATAATCTGTGAATTCATCTCCTCTGTCTGATATGATGCATTTCAGCTCGCATCCTGTTTGATTTTCTGCTAATGCTTTGAAGATCTTAAATTTTTCTAGAGCTTCTGATTTATTCTTGAGAAATGAAACCCATGTCATTCTGGAGAAATCATCTATTATTAGCATGAAGTAGGATTTTCCACTTGGTGTTTTAGTTCTTACAGGTCCACACAGATCCATGTGCACAAGCTGTAGAGGTCTTCTTGTTGATAGCTCATCTTTGGCCTTGAAGGATGTGCGAGATTGTTTGCATAATTGACATGATTTGCATATGGTATTAGAAGGCCTCTTTATTTCTGGCATGTCTCTGACAGCTTTCTTCTTGCTTAGTCTGATGATGTGATCGAAGCTAAGATGTCCCAACCTTTTATGCCATAACCACGACTCTTCTAGTTTGCTAAGATGACATGATTCATCTTCATCTTTCACTATGTAAACATTACTCTTTGTTCAAACTCCTTTGAGCAGAGTCTTCCCTATGGTGCTTGATCTGACTTCACAATCTTGTGCTCTAAAAATAACTTCACAACCTTTGTCACACATCTGACTGACACTCAGTAAATTTTCTTTCATCCCATCTACAAATAGTACATCTTGGGCCTTTCCTCTGCCATTGTCTATGCTGACTGAGCCTTTTCCCTTGATCTTACTTGATTTATCACTGCCAAAACTAACATTGCCAGATTTCTTTTCATCAAGAGTTATAAACTTTCTTCTGTCTCCAGTCATGTGTTTTGAGCAGCCACTATCCAAATACCACTGGCTTTTCAGGTCCTGAGTAGTTAGAGCCAAGTCACATGTATTCACCTTCTTTATCCACTGGAGGCACTCGTTTGTTTGGTATCTTTTGTGAGGTGATGAACTACATCTTCTTAGAGGACATTTGGAAGGTATATGTCCAACTTGATTGCATACACAACATTTGATCATAATTTTTGTAGAATTATGAGTATGAATAGAATTTCTTTGATTCATAAACCTCCTTGAGGTGTTAAACATCAGTCTTTGTCCATACTTTCTACACTCAATGATTTTATGGCCAAATTCCTTACAATAAAAATAGTAACCATAGAAACTATTTGCATACCTGATGTAAGGTTGTCTCTTCCATTTGTTTGCTTGAGGCAGTCTCTTAAATGTTTGCATCTTTTGTTGGTTTTAATTACTCCTCCTTGCATGACAATATGCAGCAATGTGTCCCAGCTTGTGGCAAGCATAACAGGTGGCCTTCCTCATAGGAGGGAAGAATCTCCTTTGATGGTTTCCAAATTTTACATACTCAGGGGTCTTAGTATTTATTACATTCTTTGCTACTAGTGGTTTCTTTTGATCTCTGTCTTCCGTATTACAAGTTTCTTCTTTCGTAGGAATTGTTTGAGTTGCTTCATCATTCTTCTTTGCTTTTACAAAACTAATTTCTCTGTCAACATTTTCTTTGCCTTTACTTGATTCTCCTTCATAGCCTATTCTATTTTTTATCATAGGGGATCTTTGAGCAACCAGAATTTCATTCAACTTACTAGAGCTTGTTGTTTGAGAAGAGTTTATAACCACTTTCCTTTGATAATTTTATAATTTCTTCCTGAAACATACTACTTCTTCTTCCAAGTTTTCTTGTTCCTGAGTTTTTTCCTTGAATTTCGTAAGTAACATGTCCTCTATATTCTTGGCTTCTTCAAGTTCTATCTTTAGCTGCATCAGGACTTATAAATTTTTTTCTTCTCGTACATACTTGAGGAGAATGTCCTTTTGTTTTCTGCATTTCAGCTTGAGTCTATCAATCTCTTCCAGAGCACTTCTTAGCTCCCCCTCAAGGTCGACTTCACCTTCTTCTTCTTCATCTTCTAGCAGGAGACATTCAAGTTCTTCTATAGCCATCAGTAAAAATTCAGAGGTTACATCTTCACTTGAGATTTCATCTGCATCTTCAGATGTACTGCTGTCTTGTTGAGCATAAAAGGATTTTCTGCTGAACTTCTTTCCTTTCTGCCAATTCTTTGATGTTTTTTTCTCTGACTCTTGAGCCTGGTTCCTTACTTTCTTGTGAGGATACTTGGCAGCATAGTGTCCAACTCTTCGATAGTTAAAGCATTTGAAAGGAATTTTACCTTTGTATTTACCTGAGCCTCTATCCAATTTCTTGAAAATTTTTGCCTCTTCTTCATCTGAGCAAGAGCATTTGTCTTCCTCTTCTTCTTTCTTCTTTTATGTTTCGAAGGCTGCCTACCTCGTACCTGGCTTCTTTTGTGGGAGCCTCATCTCATATGCTGTTAAATTTCCAAGTAGCTGGTTCATGGTCAAGGTCTCCCAATCAATTGTTTCTTCTATTGCAAACACTTTGGGATTAAACCTGGATGGAAGAGATCTTAGAATCTTTTGCACAATTATTCTTTCTGGCATGGTTTCTGCAAGAGCTTTCATATTGTTAACAATTTCTGCAACTTTTAGGAAGAAGCTGTCAATGTCTTCATCCTCATTCATTTTTAAGTTCTCAAACTGGGCTCTATAGACTTGAAGTTTGGCAGTATTTACTTTCTTGTCTCCCTCATGGATGTTCTCCAGAGTATCCCACATTTCTTTGGCAGTGTCTTTGTGCATTACTTTAATAAACTCTGCTTCACACAATCCATTCAAGATGGCATTCATGGCTTTTGCGTTAGCTACAAAATCTTGTTTGGTTTCTTTCTCTGAGTCAGTTGCCTTTGGGGCATATCCATATTCCATAGCAGCCCAGACTTCTATTCCTAGAGACATTATGTATGTCCTCATTTTGATTTTCCAGAAAGCATAATTTGCACCAGTGAAAAAAGGGGCTTTATTGGTTGAACATCCTTCTTTACTAGCCATCCTGAGAACCTAGGATCTCCTTTCAGTTGTTAAACTTGTACAAAGGAACCCACTCTGATACCAATTGTTGAACCCTTCATTAAACTGAGAGGGGGGGGGGGGGTGAATCAGTTTAATTCATTCATGGTCTTTTAAAACTTTCATTAAACCTTATTTACACCTTCATTTCATGTCCAACTTAATATGTGAGTAATCTTAGAATGTGAGCAGCAAGTATTAATATAATATAATAGTAGACTTAATATGAGAGTAGTGGGTATTAAGCAGATGATATAAATCAGATCAACACATAAAAATCATGCACAGAGAAACCAGATATAAGTGGAAACCCATAAAGGGAGAAAACCACCTCTTATTATTGTTGTGACACAAAGCCAAGCTCCAACTCCCTCTCACCACTGCTTTTATGCAGGCACCAACCTACAGGAGGCTCCAACCTCAATTCTGCAAGCTACAACTTGCAAGGAAGCACCAAATCCCTTCAATTTTCTACAGGCACCAACCTACAAGAGGATCCAACCTCAGTCAGCTACAACTAACGGCTATCAAGCTGCAAATTGATAGGGAAGCTCCAACTTCCTCAATTTATCAAACTGAATGTTTGTTGATTTACCTCAAATATCAGCTCTGTTCTGTAGCATCTCTTTCTGCTCTTCTTTTCTTAATCTTCTCTGCCTCACTCTTCTATACTTTGCATTCTCTATATTTTCTCTCTCTAGCCTCTCTTATGCATATCCAGTTGATATTATATATAGAGTTCCTCACATGACTGTTTGTATTTCACAAAGAATTTGGAATGAACAGTCATGACTCTTTGGATTCTATCTTCTCATTCCTTTTATCTGCTCATTCAGTAAATATAACTGTAGGTATCAATTTAATATTACAGTGGGATATTTGTTCTCTTCCGGAGACTTGCCAATTCATCACAGCAATATAAATTAAAATTATTTACATTCAAATACAATAAGATCTCCAGCTCACTCATTCAGCCTTCTGGATTGCTGCGCACTTGTCTTTTCTTTGACTGTGTCTTTGTTCCTTTCAGCTCTGTTTGTTTCCTTATTCAATCTCACAGAGTAACGGATATCTGTCATATATATGTAACTGCTGACTTTAAATCTGGGCAAATTCCAACCCTTTACACACAACACGTGTCTTGTTGATGTGGTGAGTTCCGCAAGCGGAACATACATACACCATGACCTTTGTTTTATGGCCCAATGCGATTGCACACATTGCAATCGTTTTATATTAACAATCACCCTCCAACTTAAGCCGAGGCCCATGGGTCCACTATAATAAATCACATTATGTATTGGCCGCTTTATATATTGCGATCAAATGTTGTAAAACCTTAGATAAGCCTTTGGTCTTATATTACGATCTAATCCACAATAAATCGAATCAAAAACTTTAATATTTGAAAGGATCGGGCCCACTTGCCACGCTTTCCGATGCTATACACTACTTCTCGACTTCTTTCGATTGTGATTGATCGCAATCGCAATTTCCATTTGAATGTACCGACATTCCAATGCTCCGAAGCTCCAACTGCGATTCCTCTGATGCGATACGATTAATCGCAATCGAAAATTCCATTTGCATGTGCTGATGCCCTATATTAACTCTGATTGCGATTACTCTGGTGTGATGCGATTAATCGCAATCGAAAATTCCATTTGCATGTGCTGATGCCCTGTATTAAATCTGATTGCGATTACTCTAATGAGATGCGATTAATCGCAATCGCAAATTCCATTTGCATGTTCCGATGCCTTGCATTAACTCCGATTGCGATTAATCACAATCGCAATTCTTTGTTTATATATGTTCCGCTGTCAATTTTCTGATGCGATTGGGAAAGGGTCCCACCATATAAGGCTTCGATACCTTTGGCTCTTTGTCCATTAAAGCGCTCCATTACAAATTTATATATATATATATATATATATATATATATATATATATATATATATATATATATATATATATATATATATATATATATCCTCCGGCTTGGGTTTTGATTCTCGGAATAAGGTTTTATATATATGTATCCTTCCGCCTGGGTTATGGTTCCTGTAATTTATGTTTAGTGTTTCTACCAGCTGGGTAGTGATTCTTGGAATAACGGATCTGCCTCTTCCTCTGCCTTCGCTGTTTCTGTTGCTCGACCTCTGCCTCTACTTCTGTGATAACGGCTCTGCCTCTGCCTCTGATAACGGCTCTGCCTCTATATTCGCTGCCTCTGCCTCTGCCTCTGCCTCTGATAACGGCTCTGCCTCTATATTCGCTGCCTCTGCCTCTGCCTGTCTCCTTTTCTTCCTTCGTTCGCTTCTTTGTTGCCTCCATTGTCTATCTCTGTCTTTGCTGCCTCCATTTCCATCAATGACAATATTTCCAACAATATATACGAGGGACAGAGAGAAATTTACCTAAGATGTCGAGTGCCGAGGCTGAATCTGTCATGGGTTTTCCATGCAACTATTAAAAACAAAAATTAGGAGCCAATCTGCAAGATTTATGAACCAATACAACCATACATTTCATGCAAAGAGAAAATGCTGAGAAATCATAGCAAAACCCTTACGTGTGAGCCAAATGATGAAGAAACACATTGCGTAGAAAATAATCCCACAACCAAGATTCCATTGACACAAGAGACGTCATCATGGTGGATTCAAGCTATCATGGCACCATGGTTTCAATGTGTAGGTCTCTGCTAATGGCAGCATAACTCCCTCAAGTCGTGACTTCCGCAACTGAGTGAGTGAAAATTTGAAAGGAGGTAAAGGAAGAGTAGGTAAACGCTTAGGGTTTTCATGATTCTTATGGACTGTAGATCCTCCTCCCATCGATCTCGGTCAGTCCTCCATGGTATAGAAAAGTGCAAAGGTCATGTGAGGAGGACATACTAGCACATGGCCTCTAAAAAATGGCTAGGTCTGGGTGAGAAATGTCATGAGGGGAGGACAATACATTATGTGCGTAATAAGGCAGGTGTTAAACCTTAGTTTAAGACATAAGAAAACTATATGATTATGGTAGTAGGCAGGGATATAATTGCCAAGCCTTTGTATCAAACCATCGGAGGACTATATGCATATTAAATATTTGGAGTAAGGGTATAGAGTAGTTAGAGTTAATATAGGTAATGGTATGGTAAAATTACTAAACTATAGGTAGTGCACATGTAAGGAAATAAAGAGTTAGGAGTTATTCAAACTTAGTAAGTACGAAAATAACTAAGGACTATAGGTAAGGGCAACAATTAGATGTGTAATGGTTAGGGAACCATTATAACCTTTGTGTATATGAAATTAACTAGGGAAATATGAGTCCTCCAACCTTAATTAAATATCAAATTTAGTTAAGATGTTAAGATGGTGGAGGAGGACTCATTAAACGAGAAGAGTGACATGATAAAAAAATAAAATTGGGGAGATGACATATTAGTAAGTCATGTTATTGTAACAATTTTTATTTAGTTTTCAATGACCTTCATGGTTAAGAATAATGTTACATGTTTTTTTAAATGTATATATGTTTAATTCATATTTATTCTTTTTATGATTAAAATTAATAACCAACCTATAACCATTTTAACTCTGAGAGGGGGATCAAATCTCTCTCTTGAGGTGAATCTAGGGTGGTTTAGTTATTAGCCTTTGAATATGCCATATTAGAGAAGAATACCATGGGAAAAATTGGGGGATGGAGAATTTTAGGTTTTTCATTTCATTTATTTTGTTTTATTTGTATTTGGTTAAGATGTTAAACATTATAACCTATTCCACATATTAAGTTGGAGAGCATGTCTTAGCTTAATAGTAATTGAAAAAAAAGTTAAAATTTAATTATTTTATATGTTTTTGTATTAAGATAGAATGAGAATTGTGTATTTATATGTAAGTATATGTCTATATATTCACAAAAACATTTATGAGCCCTCTTATGTCAGAAAACTACATTTATTTCTATAAGGACTCCAAAAGAGACAATAAAAAAAAGGTTTTGTAGGTATATAGCTTACAACATTGACGAAATAAAAAAGAAAATTTACATGTCATACTATAAGTCATTATAACTCTATGGAATAGGAAAAGGCCTCATTTTACCATTGCTTTTTAAATATTTCAATCTTAATTCACACCATTCATTAGCAAATAAGGCCCCATATTTATTGAGATCATGGATAACATGGAAATATGCTATTGAAGAGAACAGTTGTGTTTCTTTCCTAATTCTTTAGATAGGACTTTGTAATGCTTTTTCCTTTGGATGGGAACTCTTCCCCTAAATGTTGATTATGAAAGAGTGAGTCTCCCAAAAAAAGTGAAAGATGTTTCCTATTTTTCTTTGGCTAACTCAATCATGTGGTAGAGGGCATAAGCTTCAACTTTGATTTTTTTCATGCATCCGCCATGAATGCTCTACAAATTTAACTTCCAAAAACCTAAGGCTTATTATGAGTTGATTAGATTAATTTAATTTTTAAATAATGTTTACTAGTCATTACACATATAGGTGTGTCTATTTTGGAGTAGAGCTTCCATAATTTAAATTTAATTATTAATAATTATTAGGTGGATGGTAAGGATTTCACCTGAGTGGACTCTTATAGACAAATCAAAAGTTGAGATTTATCTCCAAAGTAGTTATTCCATCATTTTCCCAAGCTAGTTATGGTTTTTTGGGCATGTGGTATTGATAAGCCTTGGTTTTTCCCATTGGTATTGTAGCAAAGGGTCTTTATAGATTAATAATCTCCATGGTAAAGTGAGAATAAATATCCATCGTTAATAATAGTGTTCCATATTTTTTTAAATGTATAAATGTTTGACAAACATTATTTTTTTATATATAATAATAAAATAAATATATAATTTAGTTAGTTTTTAAGTATTTTATTTATAGCAACATGAGATTATACACTGCACTACCTTAATTTATTATATTAATATTCCTAAAATTTAAGATGCTCGTTCATGCTTGTGAAGCAATTTATAAAATGCACTAATATAATTTATTTAACTACAACCATTATATATTTTCAACAATAAATCATGCAATACTTCATTACTCTAAACTTGTGAGGTGGGACAAACTCATAATTGTTTGAATTATAAAATTGTTAAGTGTGAAAAACACATAATTATTTTTATTATTTTGAAATGGTGACTTACAAGTGGGTATGAATATTCTTAAAATTTAAGATGCTTTATTTGTGAAAGCACACAATCAATATTTTAATTTATATAACTACATTGATTATAAAATTTCAATCATAAACTATGAAAACAATGAATCATTTCTAACTTGTAGGGTTTGAGAAACACATATTTTTTTTTATTTATAAAATTGTCTAGTACTAAAAACACATAATTATTTTAAAATGGTCCTTTACAAGTGGATATGAATATTCCTAAACTTTAATTTAAAATGCCATAATTCACGAGTGTGAAAGAATTTATGAACTGTTCCATTTTAATTTATAATTACATTGATTATAATTTTTGAATTATAAATAATGAAATAATGAAACACATTTTTTTCAGTTATAAAATTGTTAAATATGAAATCGTAAGATGGTCAATTATAAAATTGTTAAATATGAAATAATGAAACACATTTTTTCAATTATAAAATTGTTAAATATAAAATAATAAAACATAAAATTGTTAAATATGAAATTGTAAAACGGTCAGTTATAAAATTGTTAAATATGAAATTGTAAAATGGTCCGGGGTAGGAATATTCTTAAAATTTTCATTCAAGATTCTTGGTTGGTTCATGCATGCCTGTGTCTAAAATGAAGCTTTTGTTTGTTTATCAGCGTCGCAGGAAAGCACCATGATGGTTGACTTCACTCAGGTTATCCTGCCCACCCAACCATGTGCTGCCCAGGCTATAAAATGAGGGCGTCCACAGCAGATTGATAAGTATAGCAATAATTATTGTTAGAAGTGATAGTATTTCATTTGACAGAAGTGATAGTATTAGAGGTGAGGAGCAGCCATGACGATAAGGTCATTAGCATTTTCTTTACTACTCCTCGTATCTGTATCTGTATCTGTGGTGAGCGCGCAGTCGTGGACTGATGACTATCTCTGTAATCCACTGTCAGATTCAAGCGATAGTCCTTTCATTCAAAATGTTAATAACCTGGTAGCAGATCTGGTACAAAACACGCATTATAATTACTACAAGACGTCATCAGGCACGCCAACTGCCTACGGGGAAGCATACTGCTTTCTTGGCTGGGACTGCCTTTCTTCCCTGGCTAGTAATATGTGGAGCTATTGCCCCTATTCCATCGGTGCTCGGTTTGATACCGTAGATGATTACGGAATAACTTACTGTTCCATCCGTTACGAGCAATACTCCTTTTAGTATTAACTACTCTACAACACGAGTGTAGAGTTCATACCTTTTAGTACAATGTATGTGTGGGGTTCATATCCGTTACGAGCAATACTCCATTTAGTATTACGGTGTAAGTTTTATTTTCCAAAACCTGAGTTTTGGAATGTGTGTGTTTGGTGTGGTTTTTCATGTGTGGAGATGGTGATGGTGTAGTTATTTTCCAAAAGTGATTTTTGGAATGTGTGTGTTTGGTGTGGTTTTCCAAGTGTGATTTTCGAACTTGAAAATAAATAAGGTTTGAGGTGAATAGCATTCATTATCTTCAAATTGTGGTGGTTATCTTTTATAAAATTTTAGATATTTCAAAAAACAAATTTTATTGATTATTTACTTTTGGGATATTTAGGGTGCTTTTTCATAAAGAGACAAACTAATAAAATATTATTCTTGAGGTGCCTAAGTATCAATTTGATTTTATTTGTTTTTATTTGATTGTGTCAAAATAGCTCTAGTGAAAAATGCTATGATTTTGAGATGTAGACAACTTGATTTGAATGGTTTGAGGGGTTGAATATAAATTAGTTTGGAGTATTGTTATTTTTTAATTTTTCATGGTTATCTTGTCACCAATATTTTTATTTTCTATATCATACATAATATCAAATATATTTTTGTAACTTGATAGGAGTGGTTTATATTCGAATTGAGATTGAATAATTTATCACACTCTATCCAAGACCCCATGGACTAGAATTTTGATTTTTAATTAAATGAATGGTTAATATTTGTTCTCATGGAAATACTCTTTATCTTATACAACATCCAAAGGACAATATCAAAATGTTACAAATAGTTTTATGTTTCAATACGAGAGTTTCATTTGATATAGGCATGAAATTCTAAAATATAATTAAAATTTTATAAAACACTTCACTATCCTCTTCGTTCATTTTCTTCATTCCCATCAACCAGATCAATTCTTTTCATTCCATTTTCTCCATAATTCCCCCTTTCATTCCCCATTCTGGCTTCAATTTTTCATTCTAATTCTTATTCCTAAAAACAAAAAAATACTCACAAGGATTAATATATTTTAAATCTTTGACCACAAACTTTTATTGCTAGATGATGCATAACATTGAGAGCATTTTCCATCTTTAAAATAAATTTGAAATTTATATTATTGTTGCTTTGACCACAAACTTTTATTGCTAACATTGAGAGCATTATCTATCTTTAAAATAAATTTGAAATTTATATTATTATTGTTATTTATTGAATTTTTTGGTAGTTTAGACTAAATTCTAATCACCCAATGTGCACCCCAAACACCCCATCACTCACTACTCTACACCACTTAGGCTTTGTTATCAAATGATTATTATATGATATTTTTTTTATTAATATTTTGTATTTCCATGAAAATAAAAAACTATGAATTAAAATCACACATTGTGAATTAAAATAAAATAAGACTCATCATGTTGCCTAATCTTTCTAATATTTTTCAGTTAACTTCTTTATTCATCTACCCTATCTCCGCATTGTAATGAGAAAGATAAAATTAGTTGTAATTATTCTAGCATCCTGAGGGGAATTGGGTATTAGAAAGATACATTGTATAATATAACATATAAATCCTCAACCATGAGAGCAAGGTGTCAGTGCTGTGAGTAAATTATAATAGTATGTAGTAATAATAAGTATTAATAATAGTTAATAAGCTAATAATAAGATGAAGACTTTTTTTTTTAATCAAGAGCAATTTCATATTTATATTCACAATATTTTTAATATATCTTGTATGTTTAAGAATGAATGATATCATGTAAAATGTAAAATTAATGTCTATTTATTTATTAAATTTAAAATTTTATTTGTTAAATTGAGAATTTCAAAGATATATTTATTTTATTTTTTTAGATTTATATAGATATATGTTTGATAAGATAAATTAATTTTTACGAAAAAAATCATTATAATGTTTTTCAATATTTTTATTTTTATACCCTCTTAGTTAGTTTCTCAAATTATGGTTACCTAATTAATAACCATCCAACTGATTTTAATTGGAAATGGTATGATCATACAATAATTACACAATAAAATCGTGGGTTTAATCGCACACTAGTTGGTTTATTGTTATTCATACGTCTGGATAAAACTGGCATGGTTCCAGAGATAATACTAGCCAATAAAATTAATAAGAAATAATAGCCACTACACTTAAAATTACTTCAAGTGAAAATTATTGCGCTCCGTAATTTTTTTTTTAACTTTTATTTTTTACTGTCAGAATATTAAAGATAAAATTGTCTTGTCTTATGTCTTTTATATTTTCAAATGATTAATGTTATTTCGACAGTTAGAATTTTTATATTTTGAAATCTTAAAATGTATGATTAATATTATTTATAACGTTAGAAAAAGTTAGAAAATTTGAAAATCTAATTAGAAAAACTTAGAAAAATATTATTAATATTAATATTATAAAATTAACTTTTTTTTATATTAATGATGTTTAATATTAATATTAACATTTGATTAATATTATTAAATAATTAACAAATATTAATATTATTAATATTAATTAAAATTAATATTAATGGTTAACCATAAATAAATAATTATTATTATGAATGTGAATATTAATATTAATAATGTTCATAATGTTATTAATACTAATTAATACTATTAATTTTATTAATATTGACTAATTATATATTATTAATATTATAAACTCAATATTATTAATGAGAATACACATATTAATTTTAAACATAGATATTAATTATCGAAGGAATTTTAATTAATCACTGGCTATAAATTCTCAACATGATGAGCTAGGTGATGAACTCGAAGTGCTTGAAGAGAGACACTCCACAAACCAAAAATCAAAGTTCGGGTGAAAAGTCCAAATCGGTTGCAGGAAGAATTTGAGCTATTTTCGAAAGATTGATATCTCATTGAAGGATCAACTTTTTTCAAGATCACTTTCTAGTGCTCATATATAAATAGGTAGAGTACATTTACCCTCTCGTCGTACCCCTTTGTCGGTTTATAATTAACAATACTATAATCACATCCATCTACAATACCTTAGGCTACTATACTAAACACAATATCGACTCTATATTTAACACAATATTGAAACTGTACAACACATAGTATTGACACTGTATATAATACTGACAAACATATGCGACTAGCTTATACCATTATTCAACCTGGTTTAATAGAACATTAATCCCTTATTACAAAGTAGAATATGTCTTTTAACTTAGACAAGTTGATGCTTCTATTCATTACTAGAACACAAGAAATTGAATATAAAATTTCTACATGTTGCATACCAACTTGTAAAGATAAATTTTCCTCCCAACCATGAGCTTCTCCTCAGAGCTCTCCCCTGAGCAGAGATCAATTTTCCCCTAGTGTTGATAACCTCTTGTCACACTAGTGATGACACTTTTAAGCCCAATTTCTTGAGCAAGTCTCCATAACAGTGTCCCTTTATTTTGGGGTGCTGTTTTTCCATAACCTAGCGTTAACCTTTGTTTTTTCCACAAAATTTTTCTTTAAAACTCGCTTTTCCTCACCGTAGTTTTTTTTTTACCTCTTCCCAGTAACTTTTCTCTTTACTGGGGATTTCTTAGATATTTTTCTTCTATCTATTTTTTTTTTCTCAAAAGGATTTCTTTTGCAGAATTTTGGGAAAGTATGAAATTCTATCCTATCCTCATGGATAAGAATTTCCAGATCTCTATTACTCTGTCTTTAAGAAATTTCCACCATTTTCATAAATAATTATTAATTAAAATATTTTCACCAACACCATAATTGTTCCATAGGTCCACATAACCCTTGTCCTATTTACAAAAAAATAAGAACTATAAATCAAGGGTATTACAACTCGAATGCGTAAATGATATTATGTTCATGCTAAAGAAAGGACCAGGGTAATATTGAATTTTATCCCATAATCTTTCACAACAGTGTTACCGATGAAATGAGAAATATTACCTCAAAACGGAAACTCTAGCCCAAAGAGACTAAAAAAAAGCATGAAAAAACGCCAGAAAAACAAAAAGTGTGTATTCTAGAATGCATTCGGTTTTTTCTTAAGGTCAAATTTCAAAATTTTATAAAATTATGCTAAAAACGAAAATTTTCTTGAAAAAAGGATTGAAAAAACACCCTAAAAAAAAAAAAACGAGTTGATGCTGGAATAACAAAAAAAAACATTGTCACACTTTTGACACAATGTAATAATGGAATTAAAGAAAACATATTAGGACATTGAAAAATTGTAAAATTATTAATTTTTTGATAGATGATGTTAAATATAAACAAAATCATGTCTGAAGGGCTTATCATTACGAACAATTTTTATCCTTGTTGTTAAACATAAAATATCTTGACTCTAAACAACCTTAAAATTGCAATTATTTTCAACCATAACATTAAAGAGAAAATTTTGTGGCGCATTTAAACCTTAATGACAAGTTGTAAATCTAAAGTTTTTAATTCTTAAGTTTTCAAGATACATGAACCATGAAATTATGGAGAAATTATATGACTTAAACAATTTTTAAAAATGAAGAAGTAAATGAAAAATTTGTTATTCCAACAGTAATTTTAATTTTAAAGGAGAAAAATATATCTCTTTCCAAATCTTAGCATAAGACAAATTTAAATCTAATTGCAACCAAAACCTAAAAATCAAGCAAAAAAAAAGGTGTCTTCTCTCAATGAAGTATATAATATTAAAAAATTTTAAAGGTATCTTATACCAAATGGCTACAATGCATAATATCATGGTAATATCACTGCATAAACTAAAAATTCAACATTAATTTCTATTTTATTTTTTACTTTTAATCAAAATATCAACATTGGTACATTGAATATAACATAAATTATTTTTTTAATTCATTTTTGCATTGTGGATATTCTAAAGAGTTGAATTCTTCATAATTAAAACATATAATCCAACAAAAATAGAGATGCCTCATAACTTCATGAAAAATCAAATGGAAGTCAAAATTTTGATTTCAAGTTACCATGCAATCATCAATTACATAAAAGTGTCCTAGAAAATTATTCAAAATCAACCATAGGTTCTGGCACACCATCAACTATAGAGATTAAGATGATCCATATTCTTTTCTTTCATTAACTAGTGCTCCATCTGAGTCAACATGCACGCCAACCATTTAAGAGTTCAAATGTCTTCTAAATCTACAACTACTTTCTCTAGAGTCCCATCTCAACAGTAATTTTTCTGGTTGCAATTTCTTCAAAATATTTATGGTCTTCAATCGAAGAGTTCCTCTCTTTGTCAAATTGAAGTCATACACAAGTATGTCAACATCCTCAAATTTTAAGACATCTATGCGGTGACGATTTATATTTGTGCCCTTTCTTTTTCTCTTTATGCCATTTTTTTTTTGCAACTACCATCTCTAGCTTGTACACACCATTGAAAGGGTGGGTACTTGTGGCATACCAATGTACATCAACAGCTATAATATATTCATTTTCATTAATGACCTTTAAAACCTTCGCAATCCAAAATGGATATCCAAGTGGATCTTCATCTACTAATAGTGCTATCATGCAACCCTCCTTAACATCCTGCACAGAACCCCTGTAAAGGTCTTCCATGGCTTCACGTTCTGCACGTGACCTTCTAGAATCAATATAGCTTTCTCTTTCCTCTACCCGTGGAGAATTAATAAGAGCTTGAGACTGTTGTTGTTCAACAATGTGTGTTTCCTAATGTTCATTTGGAATATTTTGTGGCCAAAAAAATGGAGTCTTCAAAAGCATATCAACATTTATTGATCTTGAAATCATATCACTTTGATTACTGAAAAAAACTATCACCAAACCGAATCAGAAACATCGAAGTACTCATATGTATCTCTAATACATATTTTAATTTCCTCCAGACATTCAAAATAATTTATGTCTCTCTTATGCCTCCGTGCATTATGGATTTCAGCGACTGATTGTAATAACAATATCTTTGATGAAAATATTGGACATTCTGAAATGAACTTCAAAAATGCTAAACATGATGATGGCCCCCATTCTGCAACAGTTGAATACTTTTCCCCCCATATAAGTGTTATCCCATAAATGTTTTTGATATGAAATTGATGCTGGAAGCTAATGTCATTAATTTGTCCAATGCATTTCTCCTCACAATGCGATCCCAAAATAAACCTTCGCATGTCAATAGTTTCTTCCAACACATGAAAAACAAGCTCTGGAATGTACGAATTATTAATACATTCAATTAATGATGGAAGGCTCCCAACACCTTTCCTCCTCAATGTTACTGAAAAACGACTGAACATTTGATCAATATGATTATGAGTATGCCCAACAAGAAGGAAACCAACCTTTATCTTTTTAAAAATTCCCAATTCAACGAGCATGTTAAGATACCCAAAAAGAACTTGATTTTTGTTTTCATGACTTGTGTTGTCTAATTGTAAATACAAAAATTCATGAAGAATACCAGATGAATGAGTAACCACATCATGGATTATAGTTATTGTCAGATTCGCATCATTGTGAATATTTTGAGTTGTGAAGAAAAATCTTGGAAACATCTTCTCATTAAATACCATACAACCAACCAAGTGAAACTAAATGAAATTTTCCTCCTTGTAATTTTTTGAGCGTCTGGAAAAATGTGGAAGAAATGTTTTTAGGTCCATACCATCAACGTTAATAAACTCAGAATATTTATTTGGATGATCATAACACTTCTTTCGATGTTTCTACAACTTTTTCCTTTAGCTTGTTTGTTGATTGTGATGCTCTGAGTTCTTGGACAACGAAATATATTACACATAAAATAAAAAACATGTGAATAAATGTATTTTTGTAGCTATAATATCTTCATTTTCATTAATTACCTTTATAACCTTTGCAATCCAAAATGGATATCCAAGTGGATCTTCATCTGCTAACACTGCTATCATGCAACCCTCCTTAACATCCTGCACAGAACCCCTATAAAGGTATTCCATGGCTTCACGTTGTGCACGTGACCTTCTAGAACCAATATATCTTTCTCTTTCCTCTACCTGTGGAGAATTAATAATAGCTTGAGACAGTTGTTATTCAACAATGTGTGTTTCCTGATGTTCATTTGGCATATTTTGTGGCCAAAAAAATGGAGTCTTCAAAAGCATATCCACATTTATTTATCTTGAAATCATATCACTTTGATTACTGAGGAAAGACTCCCACCAAACTGAATCAGCAACATTGAACTACCCATATGTATCTCTAATACATATTTTAATTTCCTCCAAACATTTAGAATAATTTATGCCTCTCTTATGCCTCCGTGCATTATGGAGTTCAGCGACTTATTGTAATAACAATATCTTTGATGAAAATATTGGACGTTCTGGAATGAACTTCAAAAATGCTAAACATGATGATGGCCCCAATTCTACAACAGTTGAATACTTCTCCGCCCATATAAGTGTTATCTGATTCATTTTTTTGATACGAAATTGATGCTGGAAGCTAATGTCGTTAATTTATTCAATGCATTTCTCCTCCCCATGTGATCCCAAAATAAACCTTTGCATGTCAATAATTTCTTCCAACACATGAAAAACAAGCTCTGGAATGTACGAATTATTAATACACTCAATTAATGATGGAATGCTCCCAACACCTTTCCTCCTCAATGTTACTGAAAAACGACTGAACATTTGATCAATATGATCATGAGTATGCCCAAAAAGAAGGAAACCAACCTTTATCTTTTTAAAAATTCCCAATTCAACGAGCATGTTTAGATACTCAAAAAGAACTTGATTTTTGTTTTCATGACTTGTGTTGTCCAATTGTAAATACAAAACTTCAGGAAGAATACCAGACTAATGAGTAACCACATCATGGATTATAGTTATGGTTAGATTTGCATCATTGTGAATATTTTGAGTTGTGAAGAAAACTCTTGGAAACATCTTCTCATTAAATACCATACAACCAACCAAGTGAAATTGAATGAAATTTTCCTCCTGTAATTTTTTCGGCGAGCGCACAAAATGTGGAAGAAGTGTTTTCTTTTGGTCCATACCATCAATTATCAAACTCATATATTTATTTGGATGATCATAACACTTCTTTCGATGTTTATACAACTTTTTCCTTTCACTTGTTTGCTGATTGCGATGCTCTTGAAGTTCTTTGACAACGAAATCTATACATAAAATAAAAGAAACATATGAATAAATATATTTTCATAGTTGATAACTATCCAATTTTAAAAAATAATGTTTTGAAGGCACCTCTTTCTGCACCTTGACATCTATCTCTTTTTTCTTTAAGAGAAGAAGATGTGCTGCAAACCCCCATCCTTGTCTTCTTAGGAATATGAACATTGTTGATTTCATTTTTCCATAACCTTGTAAAATAAGAATATGTAATAAAATTACCAACTCCTTTAACAAATTTTGCATAATCTCTATATAAGATGAATATTTATTGTCTCGAGAAATTATCTAGAATATGTATTGTGTCTTTATTTGGCATACACTCTCCATGCTTTGAAAAGAAGCCTTTCATCCATGTCTTAGCAGTATTTGAAAAAGGGCCAACCTCCCATTTATAACGTACTTCTGAGTAATATGTGGGATCCTTTTCTAGTTTCTCTTCGACTCTTGACAAATGACAATTACCAGTTGAATCCAACATTTTGAAAGTATTTCTGAAGAGAAATACATTCCCAATATGATAATCATAACCTGCTAGTCTAGATTGCATGCAACCCACTAAATATGAATTTTTCATGCTTTTATTAATTGACATATATATTTTCCTTTTCTCCAAAACAAGTTTGAAATCCATATGTTTCAAGAAATCACTTCGACAAAAGTCACTTGAAATCAAATTAACGACAAAACTTCTTTTTGTGAGATATTTTTTCCTCACCCTTGTATAACTGGAATTTTTTGGATTGATATGAAAAGATCTACTCCTACTCCTAGTTACAATATTTTCTTGCAACGGCTTCATCATTCCATCACCCTTTGTAGAAGAAGTTTCATCACCATTAGGAGGAGTATTATCCCAACTATCATTGCCATCATCAATTGAAAAAAACATTTCGCAAGAATCATCTGTGCTTTTGTAACTTTGAGTAGATGAAATTCTTCACCATATTGATACATGCTTTGAAATTCTTCCCCAGGAGGATTCAATTCTTCATCACCATGAGAGTCTTTGAAACGATCACTTAGAGAAAATTCATTATTCAGATATGTGCCTCTAAAATTATCATTTGCAAGAAAATCTTCATCCTCCCCTTCCTCAGTGGTGCTCTCATAATCCTTGGGATTAGGCCTAAGTGGAAGCTTTGAATATGTGTTCACTAGAATTTCTTCATCCCGCCCCTCCCCTTCCTCACTGGTGCTCTCATAATCCTTAGGATTAGGAATAAGTGGATGCCTTGAATCTATATTTATTGGGAATTCTTCGTCCCACCCTTCATAAGTGGTGCTCTTATAATCATTACGATTAGGATGAAGTGAAAATTTTGACTCTGGAAATTCATCCCCCTCTTCATTAGTCATGCTGGCCTATTCCTTAGGATTAGGATTAAGTGGATATTTTGACAATGCAAATTCTTCATTCCCCTCTTCATCAATGGTGTTGGTATAATCCTTAGGATTAGGACGAAGTGCATATTTTGACTCTCAAAATTCTTCATTCCCCTCCTCATATGTGGTGCTCACATAATCCTTAGGATTAGGACGAAGTGGATAATTTGACTCTGGAATTTTTTCGTCCTCCTCTTCATCAGTGGTCCTCACATAATCCTTAGGATTAGGATGAAGTGGATATTTTGACGCTGCAAATTTTTCATTTCCCTCTTCATTATTGGTGCTGGCATAATCCTTAGGACTAGGACACAGTGGATGTTTTGACTCTAGAATTTTATCGTTCCCCTCTTCATCAGTGGTGCTGGCATAATCCTTAGGATCAGGATGAAGAGGATATTTTGACTCTCGAATTTTTTCATCCCCCTCTTCATTAGTGGGGCTAGCATACTCCTTATGATTAGGACAAAGTGGATATTTTGACGCTGCAAATTCTCCATTCCCCTCTTCATCAATGGTGCTAGCATAATCCTTAGGATTAGGATGAAGTGGAATTTTTGACTCTGTAAATTCTTCATTCCCCTCTTCATCAGTGATGCTGGCATAATCCTTAGGATTAGGATGAAGTGAGTATTTTGACTCTGAAAAATCTTCATTCCCCTCTTCATCTGTGGTTCTTGCATAATCCTTAGGATTAGGACGAAGTGGATATTCTTCATCTCCCCCTTCATCAGTGGTGTCCTCATAATCCTTAGGATTAAGACGGAGTGAAAATTTTGACTTTGGAAATTCTTCATCATGCCCTTCATCACTGTTGCTTTCATAATCCTTAGGATTAAGAGTAAGTGGAATAAATGACTCTCGATTTAAAGAAATTTCTTTTTGTTGCACCTCATCAATTATGTTCTCATCATCCTTAGAATTATGACCAAGTTGATTTTTTGTATCTCTATTCATGGTGAACGAACTCCCGTTATATTCATCAATCTAAATAGAGTTGTTGCGTGATGAAGATGTTGATGTTGTAGAAATAAAAACTTCGCTATCAGAAGAACCCATGGCTTTCAACAACAATATGTTGAATGATACAAATGCCTCTTCCAATAACAATATATAGCTTAAAGACTGAAACTTTCCCTACAAATTCCCCCTGTTGGAACACCTAATCCACCATGGGTAGGTGTGGAATGCGAAAAGTCACAATGGAGTCCAAGTGACCTTGGAATGTGAAACCAAGAGTCACACCATTGTACTATAAATGTACATCATGTATAATGGAAAAATAAGTAAGCTACACACTTATCCTTCTATTGTGTGTTGAGTCTCTTTTTGTGTGTGTTCATTTTTCTCATACACTATGTGTGTGTTTAACATGGTGTTTAACATGGTATCAAAGATGAGAAGTTCATAACCAGCTCAACCTTGAGTGATCCATTTGTGTTTATGGCCTGTGCATATCTGCAAAAATTCTTGGCATTTTTGCAGCATTTAGAGAGATTCTGCAGCAAACATTTTTCCACATTCAAGAATTTGTTTTGAAGAAGAGCGGCATTGGTTTTGAAGAAGAGCAACATTTTGCATCTGAAGGTTTTCTCACTGCTCATTCTTCCTACAATTTCTACCTTTTAAATTCTGCATTTTAAAGAGTTGCTGGAATAGTGTTTCAAAGTGGGTTTCTGAAAGGAAAATTTCTATGTTTTTCACTGGAAAATTTCTGCAAATTTCTAGGTTTTTTCTGCTAAAAATTTCACCATTCTCTGCTGTTGCGCTACTAGAAACATTTCTGAGTTTTCTCTCCAATTTCTGAAAAATTCTGCTGCTATTTTAAAGTTAATTTCCTGCTCTATGTTGTATTTTTTATTTAAAATAAATAAATAAATAAATAAAAATAAAAATAAAAATAAATAAATAAATAAATCTGGTTCAGGCCTTTCGACCTTCCCCACTCATCCCACTGCAGCACTTTACCTCATTGCTCCCTTACTCCACAACGTTCCTGCGCCTATCCCCCTCCCATTCCTGTAACTCACGACCTTTGGCTGGCCCTCTTCACCCCTCCCTCTACACTCTATGTAGACCCTTACTCACACTCCCTACAAATCTAACCCGCCGCTCACAGTCGCTTAACCCCTACTTGGCTACACCCCCTCCCTCTCTCTACAACCTACAACCCCATTCTCATACCCATCGCACTATGCTCAGCTCTGCAACCTATGCCGGCCCCTCTCCACTACAATACACCCTACTCACCTGGCATCCCCCCTTATCGAAGCGCTACCTACCCTATCTACCCACGCCCCCTCTCACATACAATAGCATTCCCATACCCACTAATCCTTTCCCTTCCCCACCCTCATGGCTCACCCGCTCTCCCCAAGTCTCAACGCCGCCCCCACACCTTATCACTCCCCCTTCACCATACTTGCATACGCCCTCACCTCTCGTCCCTACTCCCCCTCACCGTGGCCTACGACCCTCCCCTCTGCAGTCTCTCACACACCACGCCTCCCCACCCTCCTCACAGTCCTCTCTCCATTCCCATCGCTCCCCCTCATGCCATTCCCTCCCTCTCCCGACTGCACACAGCTCCCCACATAACTAATACCACCCCCATCTTGGCTATAAAATACCACCCCCCATCCCCTCTTTTAAATTTGACTTTTAAATTTTTTTTAATTAGTCCAATGTTACCGCCTTTCAAAACTGCCTCCTCACTACTGTGTATTCTAATTATGCTCTCTCTAATTTTTAATTACACAGTCTCTTTCCCATATAAAATAATTTCCCTTCCTTTTTTTTAATTCCCAGTTTTTTAAAATTTTTTAAGTTAATCCCCCTCTCCCCTCCTCTGAAATTAATCCCCCACTCCTTTTAAATTTAAATTTCCCTCACAACATTTTTTTAATCCCAATATATATATATATATATATATATAACAGCAGAGAGAGAGGAACAAAGAAAGTAAATAGCATAAATGGCATATGAAGCAGATGGATTTTCTACATAGAAGTGAAAAGAGAAGTTTTGCACTGTGATTTGTGGCATAAGGGTGATTTTCTAAAAGAAGACAAGTTTGTGATTAATTTTAAAACAGCTCTTTGAAGAAGATAAAAATCAACTGCCTTAAAGGCTTCCTGCACAAGTGTTTTTGCTGAATATTCATACAAAATATTTTGCAGAGATTTTGTATTGAACTCACATTGTGAGTGGAATTTGCTTCTTCACTCATAGTTGCAATCAGTGTTTGAAGTGTAACTTTGAGCTGTTGAGAAACTGTTGTATACTTCCTTGATTCATTTGTATTTCTTGAAATTATGTTGAATCACATTGTAAACAGGTGCATTTTCGGTTGAAGCCGACACCCTTTCATTTTTTGAGCCTAAGTTGTTGAAATGGATAAAATCAATGAGGCATTAGAGTTCTTGAATAACCTCATTCATTTAAATTTTGATGACATGATAAAAACGAGCAAGGATTCTCTTTGTAATATTCAAAGTTGTTTGCAAGATGCACAAGAAAAGATTGAGTTTTTGCAGTTTGAATCTTAGCTCCAACAAGATGAACTTCAACAAAAGAGTCACCATTCTAAACCTTTTTCTATTCAGAAGATTGAGAAGGACTCCCATTAGCAGTAATTCAATAAAGTTCCAGTTGATTCCCATTCAATTCCTTGTACTAGAGTAGATGTAAATGCAGATGCCGCAGTTCATCCTGCACTTCTCAAGCTCATCATCAAACCTTGCGAAGAGCTTGTCCACAACAAGCATCAAATTGGTCTTGGATATGACAAGGATGTGACCTTTCATATTCCAGACTACACGAAGCCCATCATATTTCAAAGTGTCGAATTCCTGTATGACAGTTCACCTGTAGCTGTTCCAGATCCTGCTCCACTTCCACAACAACAATAGATTGTAAAATGCCAACACTGTGATCGAGT
Organism: Pinus albicaulis; assembly: GCA_034641835.2. Taxonomy (NCBI): domain Eukaryota; kingdom Viridiplantae; phylum Streptophyta; class Pinopsida; order Pinales; family Pinaceae; genus Pinus; species Pinus albicaulis. Next base: position 7,897,915 of record CM076583.1, on the reverse strand, counting down.
TGGCCATATGAAAGATCACTGTTTTGATCTTCGTCCATGCAATCACTATGGTCGGCACACTCATTCTTCAGATAGATGCTTTAGAAACAAGCCTCCTGCAAGAACAAAGATTCATCTTGGATGGATCACTTCTTGGCAATGGGCATCAGCAGCCAAGAAGATGTTTAAGTCGCATGTCAGAACATGTTCTAGAATATTGAGAAAAATTGCAGTTTATTTTTCGCCATCATCTCACCTTGTCCCTGACAGGGGGGAAAATGATGGTCATGTACAAGATTCGACGTCAGATCAAGCGAGCCTAAGCCACAATCTCTCATTCCATGTTCAGAGTTGTAGCGAGGGCACCGACGATTCAAGCGGAGCCCGAGCCACCATTCGTCATTCAAGATTTAGAGATGTAGCCAGACACACGGATGCCCATGAGCATGCCTTCCGTTGGTGGAAAGCCTTAAACCATCATCTTTGGTTGGTGGACAGCCTTAAACCATCACATGTAGTAGACCTCCCTTCTTTTAGGTTGAAGGTCTCCCTTTCATATATGAGAGACACTTCTACTAGCAGAAGCCTTCAGCGTCTTCCCAGTTTTGGTTGAGTTCTAGGAAATGCTTCAAGCATTCTAGAGTTGTTGGTAATCCTAAAACCATCATAGGTAGTAGACCTCCCTTCTTTTAGGTTGAAGGTCTTACTTTTTTATGAGGGACAATTCCTCTAGCAGAAGCTTTCAGTTTCTTGCCAGTTTTGGAAGAGTTCCCGGAACTGCAACAAGTATTGTGTTCCAGTGTTGATGGTCATCCTTAAACCACCTCTTTTTGCCAACATTTCAGAGAGTTGATTCAGCCTAAGTGCTGCCATGCATACTTTGCAGATTTGTATTACAACTCTCTTCTTGGACTCACACATACCCCTTCGGATTAAGGGGGGGAATGTTGGAACACCTAATCCTCCATGGGTAGGTGCGGAATACGAAAAGTCACAATGGAGTCCAAGTGACCTTGGAATCTGAAACCAAGAGTCACACCATTGTACTATGAATGTACATCATGTATAATGGAAAAATAAGTAAGCTACACGCTTATCCTTCTATTGTGTGTTGAGTCTCTTGTTGTGTGTGTTCATCTTTCTCATACACCATGTGTGTGTTTAACATGGTGTTTAACACCCCCCCCCCCCCAAAAAAAAAATTGCAAAAAACATTCCCTCCAAAATTTTCTTTTCAAATATTTTGTACAAAGTGTTCCTCAAAAATTTATTTAAAAACATTTTAATAAACTGTTTGTGTTGAAATATTTTAGCGATATTTCTATTCAAAATATCCACAAAATATTCCTATCACGCATGCATTTCAAACTAAAATAGCGTTGTTATTTTAATGATTTAGCATTGACTACATGTAAATATTAACTATAATATTACTATAAAAACTACATGCAAATATTAACTATTTTAACTATAATTAACTATATGTAAATATTTTAAATTTTAAATTTTAAACCTACATTATATTCATCTAAAATATACTTCAAAATTTCTTAATAAATTGTTGGTCTTGAAATATTTCACCATACTTTCTATTCAAAATATCCACAAAAGATTCCTTTCATGCATGCCTTCCAAACTAAAATAATTTTCTTATTTGAATGATTAAAGGTTGACTACATGTAAATATTAACAATAATAACTACTTGCAAATATTAACTATTTTAACTACAATATTAACTATATTTGAGTACATTTAAATATATTAAATTTTAAATTTTAATCCCAGATTATATTTGAATGATTTAACATTGAGTAAATGTAAATATTAACTAAAATATTAACTATGATAACTACATGCAACTATTAGTTATTTTAACTATAATATTAACAACAATTAACTACATTTAAATATTTTAAATTTTAAATTTTAATCCCAGATTATATTTCAATGATTTAACATTGAGTACATGTAAATATTAAATAAAATATTAACTGTGATAACTACATGCAAATATTAACTATTTTAACTATAATATTAACTATAATTAACTACATGTAAATATCTTAAACTTTCGATTTTTATCCCACATTCATTAAACAATAAACCAATCACACAAAATTCGTTATATAATAAGAATCATTGTTTCTATTCATCACATCACATCGAGTTTCTAGTTTTTGTTGGAGCAATTCTATGGAGGTGTTGTGTTGGCATTTGTAACTTTGTGGAGGCATTTCATTCACATTGGAGGCGTTGCCCAGTAGGCCTCCCTCCCTAGGCGGGCGCAAAAACAATTTTTATTTTTATTTTTATTTTAAATTTAAATATATAATCAAATATATATATATATATATATATATATATATATATATATATATATATTAATTTTGTTTTAAATATAAAATATTAACGTTTTGCTTTAAAATTGTAATATAAAATTTTAAAATTTTTTAAAATATATATAATGTTTTATAATAAAGTTTTAATTTTTTCTTTTAAATATATAATTTTAAGATTGTTATAATATAAAGTTTTAATTTTAAAATTTATTTATAGTTATAATTATAAAAAATATAATAATTTAAAATTTAAAATTTATCTTATATTTAAAATTTTTAAAATTTAATAAATAATGTATATTTCAATATTTTAAAATAAAAGTATAAGATTTAAAATACAATAAAACATTATAAGTTTTAAATTTAAATTTAAATTTTAAAAATATATGTTTTAATTATATTCATTATATTTAAAATTTTAAAATATAATTGATTAAGTATATATTTAATAAAAAAATACAATTTAAATTAAAACAAAAAATAAACATTCATTTTTTTCTAATAAATTTTTTAGCTTAAAATAAATTCTCTAGATTTCTCTTTTGTCTCATCACTACTTCCACTCTTCCTTTGGAAACCTACCTGAATTGTCCTAATTTTGGCATTATTACATTATGAACTTTTGTCAGCAATTTCATTAAACAAATACATTTGTTTACCTCCTTGGAATTTTTCTTTAGCATTTCCACTTTGTTCCTATTCCATAACATCTTTGACTTGTTGTCTTACCCCAAATAAGAATTCATTTATGATTTCTTCTTGTTGTAACCAATCAACACTTTCCTTCTTTGAAAGGAATTCTCTACCAGACTTTACCTCAAGAGTTTTATTCTCCTTTGTGATAGTTCCATCAGACTGCTCAGCATATTTCACACATCCTGCAAACATACATAAAATGTGAGAAAAAATGTAAGGCTTCATGGCCTCATCTGTTTCTTTTACCAACACATCTTCAGATGCTTCTAAACTATCCCAATAGTTCATGAGATATTCTTCACTGATCTCTTCACCCAAAATTTCACCCTGCTCCAGGCCACAAATGGAAACATCCATTTTTAACTCAGCCTCCTTGAGTTCTTTACAACTCAACATCTGCTCGAGCTTCCTTAGCTCTTCCATCAATTGTATGTTTACCTGCTTTTCCTTCTTTGAGTGTAGCTTCTGCCACTTCACCTTCTTTCTGATGGTCCAACCATGTGTCTGGTTTCTCACATTTTCCTGCAACAACTCTGTTAACAATTCAAGGTGAATTGTTATCTCAACCTTCTCCCGCTCGTACTCTTCATCAGATCTCCAGAAATGACTATCAATAGTCATCTTCCCCTTCTTTGTGAACTGCCTTTGTTCACGTTTGGACTTCATTTAATCCACTTCCCCACAATCCTTCACACTTTTCATTTATCCAATTGCAGCTTCTCCTCCTGCGCTTGGCTTCTCTTTGTCTTGGAACCAATCTCTGGCAAGCTTCTTGCTGCAAACAACACTTAGTAATTCATGTGTTACGATAACCAATTCTTTGGGTGTCGAGCTCCGCCAATCATGCACCCAATTACATTCAGACTTTTGACTTATCTTACGACTCTTTGACTTCAGACTTACACCAATTTTCATTTTGGATGAAAATACTCAATCTCAATTCAAGCTTTGTCCCAATAATAATGATACTGGATAGTTTGACTTAATTGAAGTTATAACCATACACCCTTAATACATTTAGGATGTAAATCTTCAGCCCCTTTCATACTTCATTCTTATGAAAAATCATTAATTTTCCTTATCATTTCACATGATACTGAAGTCTTTAGTCAAATTAAAATTCAGGTTTTCCAAGATTTATTTTAAGGTGAAAATAAATAAATAATTCAATCTTCAAACAAATATCTTCCTGAATTATCATACCTCATGCCCTGTTAAGGTTATTAATAAACCTTTCTCTTTGCAAACTCAACCCTCTAGTTTTCATTCCTCTGTGCCATGTTTGTCACTGCCAATACTTGCATGTTCACAAGTTCGTCATCTTTATGCAAGAATTTCCATGCACTTATATACACCATGCAATATCAATTCACATCTCTTTACCTGTGTACAGAGAACAAGCAACTTCTTCAATGAATGATGTACAAATCGTAGATTGTGTTCATCTTGAATATCTCCTCCTTAAATGCCGTCACATGATGGTAAAAACAAAGGTTTACAACATCAAGTAATTATATTTCCAATCACCAATCAAAAGAATTCTTCATTTCCCACTATAGGCTTTGTCCAAAATAACTTAACCAAACTGTGAAGAATCCACACTATGCATAATAAATCATCACACTATGCATAATAAACCTCATGAAATAAACATGCATATTTCTCTTTATTTCATCTAGGATTACCACATTTTTATTCAATTTTCATTCAATTTTACATCAGTATCTGCAACAGTAAGTCTTCCCTGCTTCCACTTACCTCACTAATCCTTTCTATGGAATTGGTCTTTGGCAAGCACCGGTTCTCTGTTTCCTGGAACCTCCTTGAGCATCTCTCTTCTCTCTCTAGGCTTTAACTCACATGCACACAATTTTCCTTCTTATCGAATATCTATTGGAGTTCTTCAAGGTTCTTCCCACACTTTGCTTTCATTCAGAAACTATTCTTTCATCAGTACTATTAATATTGTGATCTTTCTTTGCTGAGATTCCCTTAAATTGTCTGCAACCTGTATTTTGCAACTATCCTCTTCAACAAAACCAGAGTTAAAATAAAACATATCACCTCACCTTCAAGATCTCTGTGTGATCTTATTCCATCTCTCAACTGCACTGTATCTCTATGTGCTATCATCTTTCAGACTCAAAGTCCGAACCCCGTTTAATTCTCCATCAATCATACATTCTCTACAATTCTAAAAAAAATTGAATCTTCAAAAAGAACTATTTCCATTCACCCAAATCCACACAAATATATTCACGCGGATGTCAAAACCGACACATTATGATGTATGAAAATTAAATAGTCCTACACTTTCACTTTTAGTTCAACAAAAAAAAAGCTGGGCTTTTTTTCTTCATAAAGGTAGAATTGATTTAATACTTGATGACAATTATACAAGCTCTTCTTTAAGCTATTCATAATTGCGTATACTTCAATTCTCACCATACTTATCAATTCAAAACAAAGTAATGAACTCTTACCCAGAAAGTGAGTTACATCTCTTACTCTGGTTCATACAGGTTCACATATCCATTTAATAAATGCGCAACCCTTAACTCGCAACTTGGAGACTTAAATGGATGGCTACTTACCATTTAAACTTATCAACCAAATTAATTTTGGATCAAACGTATAGAACAACTTCAACCTTCATAGTCACATCCATGTAATTCGTTCAACTTCGATCGCATGCATACAAATTAGGATCTTTGCATGTTACCTATGTTCTCCACTGTGTTACGTCGCTTTGTTTCCCTCCCAATGCATTCCAAAATGTTGTTGGCTATGTTCCTTCCTTCACAAATTTTAAGAGAGTGCCCGGTTTAAGAAACTTAGCAATTCTGGCAACTGAGTGTCGCTGCTCCAACATGCTAGAGTTTTCATGCCAAGAAAAGAGTGATGTCCCAGTTTGCAGTAAAAAGCAGTCGCAAGAATTTAAAGATTCTGCCACTGCATACAACGTTGACAAAATATCTTTTAAATGCTATCAATGGTTTAAACCACATCACAACGCATTTTAAAACCGTTGTAAACAAGGTTTCACTTCGACCTTCAGCAATATCATTTGACCTGCAATATCATTTCAACCTTCGACAATATCATGTCAATGTTTATTTCAATTACAACTGCGGTATGTAATGCATAAAATGTCATAAAACATCAGGCTTGCGTGGCCTCTCAATGCATAACATTGTGATTTGACCTTGCATCAAATAGCAGAGATTCATACCAATCATTATTGTCACAGGTTTGAGTGTAGAACATCAATCAAACCGTTGTCCCTTACGCTGTCAATACCACCTTCGATCACACATCGTAACACTTATGCACATCGATCCAAGACTTCACTGCTTCTGTCAATACCATCCACACACATGGTGTTCATTGATATCAAAAAGCCCTTCGCAGACATAGCGTTGTTTCAATCTCCAGAGAGAAGTGTTATGTTTTACCTTAACAACCAAATCCATAACTTCTTCGAACAATAGCGAAAACAAACATGAGCTTAAAAGCAACATAAAGAGAGTATATATTCAAGCATCCTGGTGAGCCTTGATTTCAATTCAAATACAAGGGAGCTAAAGTTGTAGAATTAGATTTTTCCAGAGACTATATTGAAATTTCAAGGTGTATTCTCCATGTCAATACAACCAACGATCATCAATGTAAGGCTTTGTTGGTAATTAAGATATTCCAATGGCCAAATTGGTCTGAAAATGGATGCAATTTCACCCAAACCAGATTCACACATGCATTCTTGTGATCAAAAACCATATACAACATATATAATTTCAAATTCAAACAGGTATCTTTCCCTCGCTCTGATACCAAATGATGCAGGGATTCTGCTAGAAAGCAGATCCTAGCATATTAAAACCTCTGCTTCACCCTATTATGAAAATGCTCGAAATTTTCTTGAAATAAAATCATCAAAAACATTCAACTCAAAATTTACATGAAGGAGAAAGAGCCATTCAAATCAATTACAGATAACAATATAAAAATTCCCTGGCCAAATATTACATTGGGTAGCCTCTTAGCTCTTGGCCCTTCAAACCACTCCTCACTCTTCTTGTACTCCTCACGTACTCAACTCTTGTTTTTCCTCACAAAAACACTCTTTTTTTTGTGTGAGTCAGCTGAGATATATTAAGTAGAAGAAAAACTAATAGTACATATGGTTACAAAATGGCCTGTCAGTTCCAGATGAACATGAGGAGGCTCAGACCAACCAAACATAACATCAAGCATACAGCTCTGAGGCATAACAGAGTTTCAAACTTATGTTGTAGACTGACTGACCAACAAAGACATATAGCTGGCTAACCACGCAGGGTTTCCTAACAGTGTAGTGAATTTAATAAAAGCAAAAGTGTCTTCAGCCTTACAAAACCCTCGAACAGACTTTATAGGCCAAGCTAATTGAGAATACATGATATATAGATAAACAGAAAAGAAATAAAACATAGTGAGATCACATGAATGGATTGGAGGCACTCAATGACCAACAACACTTGTACTAGCTGGCTCAGCTCCTTTGGGAATGAGGCATGGCTTGTGGTGACGGATGATTGTAGTTTAGGAATCATCCTTTGCCATCTCAATAAACACATTGAGAACCTGTCGGAGGTACAGTTCAAACATTCGGATGAAAACGTCCATCCTCTTCGAATGCATCTTCAATTCTTTCGTGAGTGAGTTCAGGGATACCTCCAACTTATCCAAACACGTAGATTTTCTGGCAGAGGCGAGGGAGGTAGCTGCGAAAGTATCTTTAGCAGCTACCCCGTGCATGCCAATTTCCTTGGCTAACATGGTCTTCATCTACCATGCTACTGTCTGAGTCTGCAGAAACTGTGTTGCTCTGGTAGATGGAGTCCCAGGTTCAGCAATCCAGTCTACCTCCTCGCCAATGGTGTGACTGTCCATAGTGGTCTTGGCTTTTTTAACTTCCTCCTACAGTAGATCAATATTTTTCTTGCCTTTTTTTGAAACCGACGCTTCATAGCCTTCCTTTGCTTGCTTGAGCTCTCTGGCTGCTTTAGCACTACGAAGATTATGGTCAGCCATAGATAAGACGTAGCTCCCGAAAATAGGTGAATAGCAGACAAGAGGAAAACGAACAGACACAACGCAGAGCACAGCAGAAGGCTTGAAACAGATGAGGTCTCTCCAAATCATGGTAGGATTTATAACTATAGGAGCTTTGAGGGGGGTAGAAAATCAAACTGTAACCTGCTTACTGCCATCATTGTTGGCCACCTGTTGTCTTATCAGGGTGTTTATGCCAATTCCCTGAGCATAAATCCACTTCTTAATGCCAGTTCCTTCGTGTGCTTGACGAAGCCATGCATTCTACCACTTGCATTGGTAGAGCCTGCTATCGTCCTTTCAGATGATCTACCATCTTTCCCAATGCACCTCATAGGACGATTCCCAGTGGTGCCAATGCTTGTAATTAAGAACATAGCTAATCCTCATCATTTACTGTTGATCCGTAATCTACAGGTCGTCCTCCTCACTTGAGCCTTCGGTGAGGTCTTGTCTCGAGATGAGAGCGCATTGATTCCTAAGATCGTCATTTGTGACATCTTGCCAACAAGTGTCAATGATCTCCCTTGGATGATCCACAACGTGGTTAGCAAGGTTGTCCACTAAAGCATTAGCCTTCCGCCGAACCGCCTGTAGAATGATGATGTTGAGGGAGGCGAGATGATCCCCAATGAGCTTTGTGACCATGGCCAGTCTCTAATGCTTAATTTATTTCCCTAGCTGCGTACTGTTTTGAACTATCCTAATCACAGTCACGACTAAGAGGGAATATCCTTCCACAATTATGGAGCCTTTACCCAGACGGATGAGGATCTGTAGACCCTATTCCAGGGCAGCGAATTCAGCCTCATTATTGGTAGCCTCCCCTAGTGTTCTGCTGAAGATATGAAGGACTTCCCCTTTGTCATTTCTAAGAACCCCGCCGAGCCTAGCTGGTCAAGGGTTACCCCGGGAGGCCCCGTCAAAGTTTAATTTGCAGAAGCCCATGACAGGGCACTGCCAGGTCGCAGGAGAGGGGGCAGGCCTAGGGTGGTTCCCTGAGACACTATGACTCGATAGACCGGTCAAGCCAAACATCATCAGAATGCACGAATCGTTCCAGGAGAGCGAGGTGGCCTGCTCAGCTTTGCAATTGGTAAGGGTCGTCTCTTTTAAATTCTGTATGATGGAAGTTTTGATTGTGTCAAGCTACCTGGTTTCTTTTTGAGAAATGTGTTTTTTCCTCTCTTTCTAGGTAGACCACAGTATGAAACCAGGGAAAATCCGCGAAAGGGTAGTAACCATATCACAACTAGAGTAATTTGTGCGCTAGTTCGCAATGCAGTCTTGAATGGAATTCCTTGTTCTGTCTGTTTGTGAGAAAAATTCCTTTAGCCACTCCCAAAGGTTGTTAATCCATTCACAGTCATTAAGAACATGGTTCATAGTCTCCTCATCCTTTTCATAGAGGGGGAATTGGGAAGGGCCAAAGAAGCCTCTCTTCAACAAATTTTCCGAGGTGAGGATTTTGCGATGCATGAGCATCCAAAGAAAAGTCCTTATTTTTTGCCACATAGTGCTATCCCAGACATTGGAGTACCAAGCCACTTGGTCTTTGATGTCCCTGTGCTCGATATACATTCTGGCTTCCCTGAGGTTGAAGGTACCTCCATCGAGTCTGCCCCATCTGAGTTGGTCCTTTTCCTGAGTGGACTGGATCAGTCTCTTAGCAAGAGAAGAATTAAGGGTGTGGAGGAGTTTAGTCATGTCATCCTATAGGGGAGGAGGAACTAAATTCCATTGCCTCCATTTCTGGTTTTCATTATTTTTCTACCAATACTAATGGACTTTTATCTTGCTAGCAGCCTTAAACCATCTCTGAAGTGGGAGAAAATTAGGGCTTTCGAATTTAGGCAAATGTTTCCAGGCATCCTCCTAGAATAGCGCATTGTTGCCATCATGAAGTTCCCAGAAGCATGAATCCTAAATGATATTTCTATTAGCCTTGGCCAAGTTCCAAATAGGAGACCCTGCAAGGGGATGTTTCATTATATCAGCTCCTTAGTTCGCCAATTCTCAGCATAATTTAGCCCATGGCATATAAGGTTCCTTGAGCCAGAGCCACCACAGCTTGGTCCCATAAGCTTTGTTGAACATATCCGAGTCCTTTAGCCCCAAACCCCCCAGGTTTTTTGGTTTACATAATTTATCCCAGGCTGCAAGAGCCCACTTGGGTTTGTGCGCTTTACCTGACCATAGGAAAGCTCTTTGAATGTTCTCGATTTTCTAGATAACTCCTTTTGGAGCCGGGAGAATAGAGAGCATGTACTGGGGGATGGCCTGAAGAATAGCCTTATTCATAACCAGTCTACCAACAAAGTTCAAGACTTTGTTAGTCCAATAGTTGCCCCTGTCTGCTACTTGGAGAGCAAGTGTTCCCAGTGGATTTTCTAACAAGGCTTATCAGTGAGAGGAATGCCTAGATACTTAGAAGGGAGGCTGTGTTTTTTGAAGCCAAGAATATCAGCGAGGTGTCCTTGGACTGCTATGTGCGTGTTGAAGAAACAAATTTAGGATTTATCTAGGTTAAGATCCATACCTGATGCTTGGCTGAACAGGTTCAAAATTGCTTTTAATCCCTTGGCTTCCTTAGCTGAGGGGGTGTCGTGCAACATGGTGTCGTCTATGAATTGTTGATGAGTGGTAGCAGGAGAGTGATTCAGGGGTTGGAGACCCTTGATAACATTCTTGTCCTTAGTTGATTTGACGATGTGACTCAGGCCTTCCATTAAGATGACAAAAAGAATAGGCAATATGGGATCACTTGTGTAATGCCCCTAGAAGGGAAAAAGGGGGCAGAAGGAGCTCCATTAACTAGGATAGAGAAGCTGGGAGATTTTACCATGGCTAAAATCCATTTTATCCAACATTGACCAAATCCAAACACTTCCAACACAGCTTCAAGGTAACTCCAACTGACCTTATCATAGGATTTTGAGAGGTCTAGTTGTATGATCATTCCTGCCTTTTTTTGATACTGAAGGGTGTGGATCATTTCCTAAGCCAAAAGGACATTGCCCATGATCTGCCTGCCTTCCACATAACCTGATTAATCTTCTGATATGATCAAGGGAAAAATAGGCTTTAATCTGTTGGCCATTACTTTGGAGATGATCTTGTACAACACATTGCAGAGAGCGATAGGTCTGAATTTTGAGGGAGTACCAGCATCCTCTTCCTTGGGGATGAGGGAAATGAAAGTGGAATTAAGGGATTTGAGTATAGAGGAGGACCTCCTAGAGTCCTCGACCACTGCCCAAACATCAAGCTTCACCAGGTCCCAACAAGCCTTAAAGAAGTCAATGGTGAAACCATCAGGTCTCGGAGCCTTGCCACTGGCCATTTCTTTGACTACCTCTTCCACCTCCTAAATGGTAATCGAGCGGTTCAGGGATTTATTATGCTCTTCTGTGATCAACTTGGGAATGGAAGTTATGACTTCATTGATAGCCTCCCTTCTGTCAATGTCGGGTTCAGTAGCAATGAGACTGAAGTGGTTCTTGAGGATAGAGGCAATCTCTTGATGAGACTAGAAAGATGTGCCATGTTCATCCTTGAGTTTGGTTATCTTTTTGTTGCATCTATAATCGATGGCTGATCGATGGAAAAATTTGGTGTTTTTCTCCCCTTCTTTCAACCATTGTATGCAGGATTTCTGTCTCCAGAGTATTTCTTCCTGGTGACACCGCTCATTCCACTTTTGCATGAGATTACTCTCTGTGTTAATGGAATCCTGGGAAATGTCCCCCTTAATCCAGTTGTTGTGTATCAGTGTCATCTAATCCTCCAAGGCTTGTTTCTCCTCAAAAATATTGCCAAAGACCTCTTGGTTCCATGTGCGTAGCCTAGCCTTTAGGTGCTTTAATATGGCTTAGAGCCTAAACATTTTGGTTCCTCTGGTGTCTAAGTGTTCATTCCACCAGATTTTGATGTTGGTAGCAAAATTCAGATGACTGAGCCAGAATTTTTGAAAGGGAAAAGGCTTGTTTTTAGTAGTACCAAGGATGGTGCAATCCAGAGGGATTGGCCAGTGATCCGATCCTCTAGATGGAATGATATTCGATTACACCGTGACTCCCCCCAGGAGAATGGAATAAAAGATTAGAAAATGATCAAGCCTAAATGAAATGTGCATGTCACCTCTTCTTCTATTGGTCCAGGTGAAAGAGACATTTCTGGGTAAGATGTCCAGCAGGTTAGTTGTTCTAATGAATGACGTGAAGGCCTCACCATCTCTGTTTAGGGTTCTTATCCTTCCCTTATTTTCCTCTAGTGAGGTGATCATGTTGAAATTGCCTCCATGGATGACTTTAGCGTTAGGGTATCTGTGCTGCAGGCTAGAAATATTTTTCAGCAACTGTAGCTTATCTTCCATCCTATGGGGGCTATATAAATTCATGAACAAGTAAGTGTCATTCTCTCCCAGGATTTGCATTTCAATGGATATGAAAGATCTGGAGGCCTCTGCATTATGTAGGTTTAGGGACAGGGGGTTCCAGAAGATGGCTAAGCCACCTTCCAAACCATTACCCTCATCCTCCATGTACTCCATTCTCTTTCCTAGGCTTCTACCTATTTTTTCCAACTTCAGTCTGGAACATTTGGTTTGTAGGAAGATAATGTACGGTTTTTCCTTCGTGACTTTCTTTATCAGAATTCTATGTTTGTTTTCGTTGTTTAGCACTCTTATATTCCATGAGATTAACTTCATAATTAAACAGGGGTTAAGAGGAGAACGAGAAAGCCTCAAGGGCTTTCATTTTGCCTTAGTTGATGAGCATTTGGCCAAGCTCTTGGAGTGCTTCATTGTTGGTTCTTCTGCCTCTTTTCTTCTTGTGTTTTGTATTAGAGTGTGTATGGTGTATGGTCTGCACCTTTATAACCAGTCCATTTGACGCACCGATTTTTCTTTTCTGCCCTCTTAAGGCTGCATCCTGCCTTGAAAAGAAGAGGAAGTTGATTCTATCAATCTCTTCCTTTGGGATGTGATCAACTCCTTTTTGTTTCGATTTCTCAACTATGGTGTTAAGATCCATTCATTCCTTTTCTAGGATGTCACTTAGGTCCAGATCCTCTATGCCTATTTCACTTAAATCCATTTCCTCATCTCGTTCAACATCTTTTCTGAAACCAAGATCTAGGAGGAGGTCATCGATCGAGGTTGGAATCTGTGGCTGGGTGTTCTGATCAGTTTTTTGGGGGATTTCCTGCTCAGCAGCTAAATTTTGGGTATTCTCTTTAGTTGTAGTTTCCTCTCCAAGCACTTCAAATGCATTCATGGACCCTTTGTTGGGGTTTCTTGTCTTCCTTTGGCTTCTTCTGTTTGCCCTGTGTTTACCTGAAGGTCGGAAAAAACCATCATGATTCTTGTGTGAGATATCCTTAGTGTTCTCAATGGCTTTGTGCAGGGGACATTCCTGGATCAAATGACCATGTTCATGGCACTTTCTGCATCTAAAAGGCATCTCATTAGGGGAATTTTGAGGCCTGAAATGGGCTTCCTAAGGAAAATGTACAATCAAAATTCACTTTAAGAGAACCAATCACATTTTAGGGGATGACATCATCCCCAATGGTTGAGGTGGCATTGCTTGAGTTAAAGGTACTCGTTACATTTTCAATCGTGGATAAAAACTCATGGTTAACCATGGTAGTGCTCTAAGTACTTTTAAAGTAAAAAAGTAAAGTATTAATAATAAAAAGTAAAGTACTCATAATAAATGTCATTTCATACTTTTTGAATAAAATATTATTATCCTCATTTCATATTTTTTGAAAGAAACAAGGCATATCTTTGCATAATCTTCATATCTTTACACATTTTTCAATAAATATTATATTTGCATATTTTCATATATTTATTTTTAAATTATATATATATATATATATATATATATATATATCTAATGTTATAATTGAATATGTAATATAAAAAATAAATAAAATAATAAATTACATTGATTATATTATATTATATTATATTATTTTAATATATTATATTAATTACATGTTATTATATAATTTAAATAATAATTTTTTTAATTAATAGTATATTATACAATTAAGAGTTTATGAATTTATATTTATAATTTATTTTAAGTCATTTAAGTACAAAGGAAAAATTCATTAGTTGTTCAATGATAATGACATTTTCTTGAAAAGCTCATTCTTATTTATAGTCACATCAATACAAATTTTTTATTAATTTTATTTTGGTACACCTTTTCAATTGAATTTAACCATGGTTACATGAATTGTGGTGCATAAAGTAAAATGAAATTTATAAATATTATTTTATAGGTTTACCTATTATTTTATTATTTCCTTAGGAGGCCCATTTTAGACCTCAAAATTCCCCTAATGTGTTCAAAGTCTATGGCTTGGAAGAAGACTTCATCTCTGAATTCCAACCATAGACCATCATGAAGAGCACCTGAAACATCCATTTCAACACAGATTTGAGCACAGGAAGTGTACCTTTTTTGGATGGTTGCTTCAGAAGCTTGGATGAAGGTGCCCAGTTTGTTGCCGATTTGTTCCAGCACCGTCGGTCTCCAGTAGTCAACCGGGAGAGAAAATAAGTGAATCAAAATAGGATAATGCGTGAATGTTTCATGTTCAGGTGTGAAGTTAGGCTTCCATGGTCTCATGTAGAGACCCGCAGATCCATAGAAATAAGGTCCTCCATCAAAGATGCGGTCTCTGTCTTCCAGGTTAGCAAAGAAAACCGTGAAAAAACCCATGGCCCCCAGGTGGAGTTTCATGTCTCCTTTCAGATTCCAAGTTTGTTTTATCCATTGGCATAAGGCTTTTTCTGTGGGCCAAAAGCCCATAAACTTGCAGATCATAGCCTGAATAGCCATATGATCCCTGTAAGATTGCAGTTCTGGGTCCGTGATGATGACCCTTAGGATTTCTGTAGTTTTTGGCTTACACCTCCCTTGGGTCTTCAGATGTTTGTTTTCCGTTGCTGAGCCTTATAGAACGGAGCCATTCAGGGTGGATGTATCATTATCCTCAACTTCTTTGGACTCCGTTCCTCCTCTTTTGGGTTCCTGCACTTCAGTGGAATCAGTTGTGCCTTTTCCTTCTGGAATATTGATGCCTTGTGTTTGGTGTTGAAGATGGGTTTTCCTTAGTGTTTCTATCCTTCTTTGTATTTTTGCTGAGTTCATTTTTTCTAGTCGTTTATGAACCCGTGATCTGCACTCCTTCCAATGGGCCCTTACCTTTATCCATCATTATCTGTTTGAAATAAGGGGCCCCAAAGGCCCCCAGCCTGCCCATCCATTGGGCCAGGGCAAGCCCCCTCTGTCGTAGATCTGAGAACAGGGCACTGCCCCCAAGAAAAGTTGGTAACAGTGCATAGACTGTGAGCCAAAACCCTAAGCTAGAAAGTTTCAGAGCCGTTTTCTTTGACCCTCACAAAAACACTCTTATTTATACATAAATAATGTATAAATCTAAATCTAAATCTAATTTAGATTCATTTTAGGTGTGGACTCAACAAAGTCCCGCACATAGAATTCCTACTCCCTAAATTTTCTACCTAATTCTATTTTCTCTCATATCCTTTTAATTATTAAATGAATATATACAAAATCCTCACATTTTCTCTTAATTTATTAAAATAAACAATTTAATTAATAAAATAGCTAAAATGTCTCACCCACTTTATTATATAATTAAATAATGAAAAATTGAGCTTGATGCTCCTGCATCAGGATGGAGGGATCCTCTTGATAGGATTGTTCGACCACATGTAAGGTGTCCCTATATCATGGTATTTCTGGACAGTGGTGGGTATAATGCCCATAGGTGTCACAAAGAGTGTAGGCATGATTGGTACTCAACGGTTTGCTTGTAATTTTTGTGGCAAGTTCCTTTTAATGGGAACGCCATGTCAAGGTAACTGCCTCGCAGCGGATGAGTGGTTTTAATTCGTCCAACTCTGGGCATATGTGGGTAGGGTGTCCTGTGACATCACATATAACGCAAGTTGATGACTCCCTTTCCATGGTGGGGGTCACCATTTTCTTTCCTCTCTTGGTGATTTTCTTGGTTGTGGTCACTGGTTTCAGAGTGGGAATTTCCCTTGCGGGGCAGTTTTGACTACTGCTTGGGTATGTTGGGGCTCCTCGAGACTGGGGGGCTTTAAAAAAAATGCAATAACATTGGTAGTTGTCGTTCCTAGAGGGGGAATGAGATACCACACTAGGAATGCCAATGATATATTGGGTAGTACCAGTGTTGCCAAGACCTGCTGGGAGGTGAAGCCAGGAGGTGGACATAGGAAAGGAGTTTGGGAGGTGGCGTAGACTAGGGAGGCTACAGTAGCTGATGCCTCAGTGACGTTACTGCTTGAGTCTATGTCATGACTAACCTCGGTGCTTGATGTGGACATCATATATACCTAGGCCCCTGTGGCATCGGGTGATACCACAAGGATAATGGGAGGATATCCTAGGAATGACCCTAGGATGGATGACGTTTTGAATTGGCCAGGGCCATATTATTGATAACGCGAAATACCATCTGCACCTGTATATACATACGGTAGAATTACATCCATGTTTTTCAAGGGATTCTTTTCACTGTTCGTCACCTCATCTACTGTAATGATTCGATCCTCATGGGGGAACATTATGATGTGGTAAATGGAGGATGTTATGGCAGACATGGCATACATGTAACTCTGCCCAAGGAGTATATTGTAATCCAAGTGAGTGTCCAAGACTTCGATGTCTATGTGGACTGTCTTTCCGACTAAACAGACTGGTACATTTGGGAAGAGACCGATAGTGGTCGAGGGACGACCGTTGTATGCTCTGAGTATGATGACAGAAGGTTTGATTTCGGGGGCTCCTAACTTCTGCCATACATTCTTTGACATGATGCATGTGGATGCACCCTCTTCAATGACACATCGGTGAATAGTGATATTCTGTACCGATACTGGTATCTCGAAGGCGACCATGGAGGGAAGCCTAGGGGTGGCTTTCTCTAAGTCAAAATCCATCATGCGCGTGTCAGCAGGGTCGACAATGCCTAATGCAGAAGTAGGGATTTCAGTTGGTTTGGGCATGAGTGAAATACTTCCAATGTGGACATAGCAGCAGGTGATTAAGCTAAATTGTCTACAACGCTGTAATTGCGGGCCACTTTGGAGTAGTTACCTGCTTTCCTATTCATCCATTTTACCATTTTTGGCAACGGTTCCAAAGGAATATTTCGAATGGTTAAAGGTGCAGTCAGCATGCTCGTAGTAGCCCCTAACATATTGGTGTCTGGTGGGGTGTCGTAGCTGTGATTTCGAGTTTTAGAAAACATTTCTTCCCCAACCATGTAAATTTCATGGTTGTTTTTCCCGGAATAATTGGGGTTTGGCTGCTGAGTACTAACTGTTCCTTTATGGGGGAAGGGTTCTTTCATAACCACAATTGTCTGGGAATATCCTCCTTGTCCTCGGTTACTCTTATGATTTTTAAGCTCAGGGAGTTTGGGACAGTGGTGAGTATAGTGCCCATACTCACCATATATTGAACAAGAATGGTTTGTTCATAGAGGTGGCCTTTTGCCTTGCCTTTGGGCATTGCTTGGCTCCTAGTTGTGATTCCAATTGGAGTTACCTCCAGCCTGGGATCACGGTGGGCGCTGTTGGTTGCTGCCCCCTTGTCCAGGGTTCCCTTTGGGCTTGTGTTTTACCATTCTCTTAACCACATTAGGAGGATAATTCTCTTGATCATACCGGTGTGATTGATTTTGGGAAAACTGCACAAATTTCACCTATGCATTGTTTTGCGTAGGTGGGTAATGTGCTTGGGACTGAGCATATTGTTGTCCCATGTTTGCACATGGTCGTTGGGGGGGAGATCTTCCATCAATTTTTCTTCCTGCATACTAGGTCCCCTCAGCCAGAGGATAAGGTCATCCTTGGCGATACGTTCGTGCCCTATTAGTCAAGTTTTGCTGCTGCCTATGATGACTTTGAAATCTGTGTTGAGACATGTTTTGGGTAGACCCATTTGTGTAACTGGGATTCTGACTGTTGCTGCCTAGGTACCCTTGGGTCATTTACTCAATAATTTTGTCTGAAGAGTTAGACGCACCTGTAAATTCTTTATAAGATTGCAGTCACGGGGCTTTGGGCAAGATATTGTATATGTATCCTGATTGCATGTAGATTATTTCAAGCTGTTGGGCTTTACTGATTACGTCCTCTTAGGATGTGGGGTTGCGTTGCACCAAATGCTTTGAAATCTCCACCGTCAGATTTTTCAAGAATAAATTGAAAAGGACTCGGTCGTCGAGTTGTGCTTTGCATAAACTGTGACACCGCCTCCACTCATGGAGATGCTCTAAAATATGAGTAGAGGGGGATTGTCTGAAATGGGTCAATAACTCCATTCTCGAATCGTGGTGAATGGGCAACTAAAAGTATGTGAGGAACGCAGTAGCGAGGGCGCTAAAGGTTCCATGTGAATCAGGAGGTTTCTCCATGTACCATTTCGCGGCCACTCCCATAAGAGTGAGTTGAAATAGCCTGAACCGAATAGTGTCGTCAATGGTGCTATTCGATGAGCACCACAGGTGAAAGGTCATTATATGATTTCCTAGGTCTTCTGCTTGCTTGCCTTCAAACTTTGGTATGTCTGAAGGGAGCTTTGTGGGCATGGGAGGCCAATTGGTGTCGTATGCGATGGGGTCATTGGTGAGCTTGGTAAAATCTGGTAGATTTAACGCAGCTAAGAAGGGTGATTGGGAGGTTGATTCCATGGCAACGTGTGAAGAAATGAAGTTTTGGTTAGAATGAGGGTTAGTCTATGACGTACCCTGTTGTGAATTCAACTGGTTTCCCATATGGGATGCACTCCTCTTCCCCCTAGGGGATGAGGGGGGAGTGGTGTGCAGTGTGGTGTTGAGAGACTGACTAGGGTTCCCAACTAAGGTTGCTCCAATAAAGGAGGAACCAACCACTATGGCAATGTTCCATCTTTGACCCCTAAACGACTAAAGACCAGGAACCCCTCCCGGTAATGGGGGAAGGTAAAAAAGACACCTTTACCAACGAGGTTCCATTGGAACCATTTCAGTGTCAACCAGCTTAGGTTTTGGAAAAATTTTGAGGGGATCATGTCTGTGATCCTGACAAATTTATGGCCAGATACATAAAACAAGGAAAAAATGAAATGAATTTTCGTTTAACTTAATCTATGTGATCAATCAAGCAAAAAAAATGGTTTTGTTTGTTTGCGCATGATAGTTAAAAGCCTAGAAGACTTAATACGTCCTCACATACTCAAAAGTAACTGGGCCTTGAGAGGATTTCTTACAAGTGCTGGCACAACATCTCGTAAGAGCTGGCGACGCCCCGAGTTAGCCGAAGAGAATCAACCAAGGTAAGGGTAGAGGGTCTGGTGCTTGCCTGCACGGTCACCTATAGGGTAAAGGATGCCCTAGTTTTGGCTACTAATAACCACCGTCCCATGCGAGCATTTGAATCTTGGGCTTCTTTGTAGTCAACTAACGGTATCGATTACCAGCTGGGTCAGGTAGCCCCAATTGATACCGCACGCACTGCGCCTAAGCCTAACCCCCTTTGAATCAAGTCTCTGTCGCGCTCGGGTTTTCTTTTCTGTGGGCTCATAGGTGGATTTTAAAGCTCCCTAAATACACAAATTATATGTTTCAATGTGAAGTGTGATCAAGGCGGCTTGTTGGATGCCTACCCCCTTGATCCTAACTTAATCTATAAATTCTCTTGTGGCCCCTATGGGGAGAATTTAGTGAGTTGGTTTAAGTTATTTTTAGGTGGCTTTCTTTTCTTAGTGGGTGAATGTGTGTGAGCATATGGTGAAAAATTTCATAATTTGAACATATGGATATCGGTGATCCTGTACAAAATTACCCTAGTTAAATTATGTGACATTGTTCCTTGCTCAAATAGAAAGCATTTGCGGATAATGGGCCGCTTCCAAATTCTCCTAGTTAGTCTATGTGAGTTACTAAAGGGAGATGGTGAATCATGAATGTAGAGATTTCATATGCTTGTCTAGGGTCACCAAATGGTGCAAAGACAACAGAGATTACTTGCTCTAATTGGCGATTCAATCCTAGTCCCGTAATTTCCTAAATTCAAAAATTGAATTTAAATTAAACAATTTCTACACTAGCTTATGCATATGTGGCCTTGAGCCACTTGGACTAGTTAAGCTAAGTGTGCATAGCAGAATGTGAAAAAAACATAAATTGTTCGAAAAGAAATGATTAATTTGCCCCCACTTAAACTATGTGAACACTTTTTGCAAAACCAAATTAAATGAAAACTAACCAAATGCCTACAGAAAGCAGCAAAAAATAAGTTTTTAGAAGCTGTGGGGTATCAACATAGGTGTGGGAAGACACATTAGGGGTTTCCCAACACACTTTCAAGCAGAAAGAATGCATAACATAGGAAGAAAAACTCTCTCTGCAATTTTCACGCAAAAACCTTTGATAGGCGCGCCTTCCCACGCCCAAGTCACTCCTTAACGTGCGTAATGCGCCTCTGTGAGGAATAACTTTGTGCAAAAATCTTGCAAGTAAAAAAAAATATGGAGCCACCTTCTTCATTTTGTCACCTCAGTGAGTCTAGGGACTGCAAGATGGGTCAGAGGATTGTCAGCTCCACTCCAACATAGACAAAAGGGTCTCCTGCAAAAGAGGGCACAACCACATAAACTTGAAACATGTCAGTGGATTTGCCAATCCTGTTGTTGTGGATTAGTCGCACAAGTGTACAAAATCACACAAGCTTAGAGAGTGTTGTCTACTCTCCAAACTATTGGTAACATGTAGAAAGTGGGGGAGCTCAAAATCATAAAACTTAATGAAAATAATATGCTGAAGTATGATTTAGTTAAACTAAAAATAAAAAACACAAGTATACAGAAGCTATATAGAGAGTTCCAAACAATAATAATGCAAATGGTGGCTCGATGGCCTCTTCTTATTAAATGTTCAAAATGGAGAAGAAATTTTACCCCCTTGCCAAAGGGCACCTAGGCAATGGCTCTAGGTCCCGATGCAAGGAGGTTGCCTTCCAAGCTCTGCCTCTGATGCAGTCTCACTCTCTCTCTCTACTGTGGTGGACTAAGATGTTGGGTGGCCAACTATTGAGTCCTCTTTAGCTCTATCTCTGGGTCACACACAATGCTGGTGTTTCTTGGGCAACTGTGGCTAGCATAACCTTGTGATCATCATTTTCTCATCTCTTGGTGGGTTTATATAGGTGACCTTCAAATCATCCTTACCTCCCTTTGTACATGATGGATAGTGACCCAAGGGAGAGGTGTGATTCCATTGTGTGCTCAAATATTCTTTTGTGTGCTCACATAATGTCTAAGGAGGCGCTGGAGGCTGTCCTTAGGCAGCTTTCACATAAGGAGTAACTATCCTTTGCTTGTTTTGGTCCCGAAAAGTGACCTTTTTCCATTTCCAGGAATGCACGCTTATTTTGCAAAAATGCGCGCAGAAGGCACTCTTCTCGAAGGAAAAAGCGCGCATTTGGGCATTTATGACTAGTTCAGATCTAATTTTCTCAAAACCTTAGAGATTTTAAATATTTCTTGATTCCATAATGTATTCTTATCCTGTAAATCCTTGGGCTCGACATATATATATATATATATATATTTATTTATTTATATGCTAACACTCGATGCTGTGAAGTCATGTCATATCGTTGCAGGTAATGGACTTTTGTATTTAGAAGTATGATCTATGGAAGAGGATCTATCAAAATGCACTGACAAATGAAATCAACGTAATATATATCCTCATATGGCATAGGAGGTGGTTGTATATGAACAAGGAACTGGAAATTGTAATATCCTAGGAATGAAAATGTGCAGAAAGAAAGAAATCATGAAGTGCAACCATGTCAAGATGTAGTTATCATCTGGAAGCCAAGAAGATGTGACTAGAGTATCTCCTTGGAGGATATGTAGAATATGATAAAGAAAAATACCCTTGAAAAAACATATCATTATGATATGTGTCAATCTGAATAAAGGATGTCGATGCCTACAAGAAGATGTCATGGTGAAAGATCGTCACTGAGGTAACCTTTGTTTTAAAAGTGTATATTTTTATCTGGATGAATTTGTGCAGGGCTGATAATCATGAAAACGGATGTATGATCCTTGGAGATGATTCGAAGGAAAATAGCATGGCATAATGGTGTCCCAGACGAGAAATACCAATGAATCACTTTCTGATGGTTGACATGACTCGTGACTGAAATTGATGGATGGTCAATGCCCTATGAAGACAAAGGTTGAATATTCCTCAGTATCAAAATCCATGACATCGAGGAGAGGAATTCTTCATGAGCAGCTCAGTGTCTCACCATTGCTACTACATGACCCTAGTTGAGAGGGATCCTGGTGGTAAGTTTCTTACTTGGAAGAAACTTGAAGTATGTCCTTCCTGAGTTAAGAGGGAGTGAGGTATGTGATTCGCTAATACATGTGTCATGCATTAGACTAGGACTAACAACCGTAAGTCTTAGTGAAGTCCATGTGGAGAGAATGGATATACACATCATTTTGGTTTTCACGTAGAAGACAGAATGGAGGATTGGGTATTCATCTTGCACTCGATACTCTTTGAGAATGAGATAGGGAATTGAATATGAGAGTATTCGAGGACCGATACTATTTGAGGGTTAGCTACTCAAGAGAAGAATATTCCGAGAAGGTCATATTCTAGGAACACCTGAGTGGAGTATGTACCTTGGAGAGACAATGACTATGGTGTCTATAATTCATGAGTCTCGTCATAATTATAGCCCATTGTCTCATTGAGAGATGGGGTTGTTAGTCAAGGCCTTTCACTATTAAAATACTATTTGATATGATGGTATACATATGTGATTACTAATCTCATTCTTCTTATGAGATTCTTCAGTTTGAAAGTGACCATGTACCTGTATGAATACCTCCCTAGTAAAGAGGGAGTGTTGAAAAGTGTAACAACATAGGTCTTCATATTGAATATGTAATTATGGATTTATGTAAAAGAAGAATACAAAGATAATAAAATGTATTTTGTACTTTCTTCATGTGTTTCATGAGCAATAATTTATTAGAGGTTAATAGACTTATTCTTGATTTCTATCTAGGGTTTTTTCTTCTAGGGATAAATGTAATTAAGTGTCATATATATATATATATATATATATATATATATATGAAGGATATAGTCTAAATAAATGCTCCAAGACCTTGTCCAATAATCCATGAAATAATAGCTTATGACAACCCTAATCTACGTTGAAAGATAATATTATATGATGTGTTAATGCCATGCCTCCAACAACATGAATAGTCGACCTACAAGCAATAGGATGGTCGACTTAAAGTCTGTGAACATGTTCCTATATATACACTTGTTCTACGTTCATTTTGGAGAAAAATCTTTTCAGTCATCTCTCAAAACAGAAGTGCGGAGTTCTGGAAAGAGCTTCAGTGCAGATTTTTGAAGAGTTTCAGGAAATTTTAATATACATACCCTCTTGTGGTATCTTAGTGCAATAACGTGCTGCAATATTCTAGAACCAAAGTGCATATTATAGGACGAGTTTCAATGATGTGTTTCAGGTCTGGTTAAAATACACCTTGTGGTATCTAAGTATTATATATGCTGCGGTGTACTAAAACATAGTGTTTCATATCCATGGTTAATAATAGTGTTTCATAGTTTCTTAAATGTATAAATGTTTGACAAACATCATTTTTTTATAAATGCACTAATATAATTTATTTAAATACAACCATTATATATTTTCAACCATAAATCATGCAATATTGAATTACTCTAAACTTGTGAGCTGGAAGAAACTCATAATTGTTTGAATTATAAAATTGTTAAAGTGTGAAAAACACATAATTATTTTTATTGTTTTGAAATGGTGACTTACAAGTGGGTATGAATATTATTAAAATTTAAGATGCCTTGTTTGTGAAAGCACACAATCAATATTTTAATTTATATAACTACATTGATTATAAAATTCCAATCATAAACTATGAAAACCATGAATCATTTCTAGCTTGTAGGGTTTGAGAAACACATAATTTTTTTTTTTTTATAAAATTGCCTAGAACTAAAAACACAATTATTTTAATTATTTTGAAATGGTCCCTTACAAGTCAATATGAATATTTCTAATCTTTAATTTAAAATTCCATAATTCATGAGTGTGAAGGAATTTATGAACGGTTCCATTTTAATTTATAATTACATTGATTATAATTTTTGAATTATAAATAATGAAATAACGAAACACATTTTTTTCAATTATAAAATTGTTAAATATGAAATCATAAAATGGTCAATTATAAAATTGTTAAATATGAAATAATGAAACACATTTTTTACATTTTTTTCAATTATAAAATTGTTAAATATGAAATAATGAAATATAAAATTGTTAAATATGAAATAATGAAATTGTAAAATGGTCAATTATAAAATTGTTAAATATGAAATTATAAAATGGTGAGGGGTAGGAATATTATTAAAATTTTCATTCAAGATTCTTGGTTGGTTCATGCATGCCTGTGTCTAACATGAAGCTTTTGTTTGTTTATGAGAGTCGCAGGAAAGCACCATGATGGTTGACTTCACTCAGGTTATCCTGCCCACCCAACCATGTGCTGCGAAGGCTATAAAATGAGGGCGTCGACAACAGATTGATAAGTATAGCAATAATTATTAATAGAAGTGATAGTATTTCATTTTCCATTTTAAGGGGTTATTATTATTAGAGGTGAGGAGAAACCATGATGATAAGGTCATTAGCATTTTATTTACTACTCCTGGTGAGCACGCGATTTAATGATATTGTACCTAAAAATCAAGCATCAAAACAAAATTTCCCCTCTCAATGAGGCATATAATATTTAAAAATTTTAAAAGTATCTTATACCAAATGACTACAATACATAATATCATGGTAATATCACTGCATAATCTAAAAATTCAACATTAATTTCTATTTTCTTTTTTACTTTTAATCAAAATATCAACATTGGTAGATTGAATATAACATAAATAATTTTTGTAATTCATTGTTGCGTTGTGGATATTCTAAAGAGATGAATTCTTCATAATTAAAACATATAATCCAACGAAAATAGAAATGCCTCATAACTTCATGAAAAATCAAATGGAAGTCAAAATTTTTATTTCAAGTTACCATGCAATCATCAATTAGATAAAAGTGTGTTAGAAAATTATTCAAAATCAACCATAGGTTCTGGCACACCATTAGAATCTACATCTTCATATAAATGACTCGATGCAGATGACAATGATCCATATTCTTCTCTTTCATCAACTAGTGCTTCATCTGAGTCAACATGCATGCCCACCATTTCAGAGTTCAAATGTCTTGTAGATCTATGACTACTTTCTCCAGAGTCCCATCTCAACAGTAATTTTTCTGGTTGAAATTTCTTCAAAAAATTTACGGTCTTCAACCAAAGAGTTCCTCTCTTTGTCAAATTGAATTCATACACAAGTATGTCAACATCCTCTAATTTTAAGACATTTGTGCGGCGACGATTTATATTTGTGCCCTTTCTTTTTCTCTTTCTGCCATTTCTTTTTGCAACTACCATCTCTAGCTTGTACACACCATTGAAAGGGCGGGTACTTGTGGCATACCAATGTACATCAACAGCTGTAATAGCTTCATTTTCATTAATGAACTTTATAATCTTCGCAATCCAAAATGGATATCCAAGTGGATCTTCATCTGCTAACACTGCTATCATGCAACCCTCCATAACATCCTGCACAAAACCCCTGTAAAGGTCTTCCATGGCTTCACGTTGTGCACATGATCTTCTAGGAACCAATATAACCTTCTCTTTCCTCTACCTGCGGAGAATTAATAATAGCTTAAGACTGTTGTTGTTCAAAAATGTGTGTTTCCTGATGTTCATTTTGCATATTTTGTGGCCAAAAAAATGGATTCTTCAAAAGAATATCCTCATTTATTGATCTTGAAATCATATCAGTTTGTTTACTGAAAAAAGACTCCCACCAAACCGAATCAGCAACATCGAAGTACTCATATGTATCTCTAATACATATTTTAATTTCCTCCATACATTTAGAATAATTTATGTCTCTCTTATGCCTCCTTGCATTATGGAGTTCAACGACTAACTGTAATAACAATATCTTTGATGAAAATATTGGACGTTCTGGAATGAACTTCAAAAATGCTAAACCTGATGATGGCCCCCATTCTGCAACAGTTGAATACTTCTTCCCCCATATAAGTGTTATCCCATTAATGTTTTTGATACCAAATTGACGCTGGAAGCTAATGTCTTTAAGTTGTTCAATGCATTTCTCCTCACCATGCGATCCCAAAATAAACCTTCGCATGTCAATAGTTTCTTCCAACACATGAAAAACAAGTTCTGGAATGTACGATTTCTTAATACATTCAATTAATGATGGAAGGCTCCCAACACCTTTCCTCCTCAATTTTATTGAAAAACGACTGAACATTTGATCAATATGATCATGAGTATGCCCAACAATAAGGAAACCAACCTTTATCTTCTTAAAAATTCCCAATTCAATGAGCATGTTGAGATACCCAAAAAGAAATTGATTTTTTTTTTTCACGACTTGTGTTGTCTAATTGTAAATACAAAACTTCAAGAAGAATACCAGACCAATGAGTAACCACATCATGGATTATAGTTATGGTCATATTTGTATCATTGTGAATATTTGGAGTTGTGAAGAAAACTCTTGGAAATATCTTCTCATTAAATACCATTCAACCAACCAAGTGAAACTAAATGAAAGTTTCCTCCTGTAATTTTTTTGGCGTGCGGACAAAATTTGGAAGAAGTGTTTTCTTTTGCTCCATACCATCAATTATCAAAATCAGATATTTATTTGGATGATCATAACACTTCTTTCGATGTTTATACAACTTTTTCCTTTCACTTGTTTGCTGATTGCGATGCCCTTGAAGTTCTTTGACAACAAAATATGTACATAAAATAAAAGAAACATATGAATAAATATATTTTTATAGTTGATAACTATCCAATTTTAAAAAACAATGTTTTGAACACACCTCTTTCTGCCCCTTGACATTTATCTCTTTTTGATTTAAGAGAAGCACATGTGCTGCAAACCCTCATCCTTGTCTTCTTAGGAATATGAACATTGTTGAATTCATTTTTCCATAACCTTGTAAAATAAGAATATGTAATAAAATTACCAACTCCTTCAACAACTTCTGCATAATCTATGTATAAGATGAATATTTCTCGTCTCGAGAAATTATCTGGAATATTTATTGTGTCTCTATTTGGCATACACTCTCCATGCTTTGAAAAGAATTCTTTCATCCATGTCTTAGCAGTATTTGCAAAAGGTCCAACCTCCCATTTATAACGTACTTCTGAATAATATGTGGGATCCTTTTCCAGTTTCTCTTGGATTCTTGACAAACGACAATTACCAATTGAATGCAACATTTTGAAAGCCTTTCTACAAAGAAATACATTCCCAATATGATAATCATAACCTGTTAGCGTAGATTGCATGAAACCCACTAAATATGAATTTTGCATGCTTTTATTAATTGAAATATATATTTTCCTTTTCTCAAAAACAAACTTGAAATCCATATTTTTCAAGCAATCACTTTGAAAAAAGTCAGTTGAAATCAAATTAACGAAAAAACTTATTTTTGTGAGATATTTTGTCCTCACCCTTGTATAACTGGAATGTTTTGGATTGATATGAAAATTTCTACTCCTACTCCTAGTTACAATATTTGCTTACAACGACTTCATCATTCCATCATCCTTTGTAGAAGCAGTTTCATCACCATTAGGAGGAGTATTATCCCCACTATCATCATTCTCTACATAGTTAAGAAATTCATCAACATCATTGCCTGGAAAATTTTCATTGCCATCATCAATCGAACAAAATATTTCCCAAGAATCATCTATGCTTTTGTAACCCTAAGTCAGACGAAATTCTTCACCATATTGATACATGCTTTCAAATTCTTCCCCGAGAGGATTCAATTCTTCATCACCATGAGAGTATTTGAAAAAATCACTTAGAGAAAATGCATTATTCAGATATGTGCCTCGAAAATGATCATTTGAAAGAAACTCTTCATCCTCCCCTTCCTCAGTGGTGCTCTCATAATCCTTTGGATTAGGCCTAAGTGGACGCTTTGAATCTATGTTCACTAGAATTTCTTCATCCCACCCCTCTGCTTCCTCATTAGTGCTCTCATAATCCTTAGGATTAGGAATAAGTGGATGCTTTGAATCTATATTTATTGGAAATTCTTCATCCCCCCCTTCATCATTGGCGCTCTTATAATCATTACGATTAGGATGAAGTGAAAATTTTGACTCTGGAAATTCATCCCCCTCTTCATTAGCAATGCTGGCATATTCCTTAGGATTAGGATGAAGTGGATATTTTGACGCTGCAAATTCTTTATTCCCCTCTTCATCAGTGGTGCTGGCATAATCCTTAGGATTAGGAAAAAGTGCATATTTTGACTCTCCAAATTCTTCATTCCCCTCTTCATTTTTGGTGCTCTCATAATCCTTAGGATTACGACGAAGTGGATATTTTGACTTTGGAATTTTTTCATCCCCCTCTTCATCAGTGGTCCTCACATAATCCTTAGGATTAGGATGCAGTGGATATTTTTATGCTGCAAATTTTTCATTTCTCTCCTGATCAGTGGTGCTCGCATAATCCTTAGGACTAGGACGAAGTGGATGTTTTGACTCCAGAATTTTATCGTTCCCCTCTTCATCAGTGGTGCTGGCATAATCCTTAGGATTAGGACGAAGTGGATATTTTTCATCTAGATTTTTTTCATCCCCCTCTTCATCAATGGTGCTGGCATACTCCTTAGTATTAGGATAGAGTGGATATTTTGACGCTGCAAATTCCTCATTCCCCTCTTCATCAGTGGTGCTGGCATAATCCTTAGGATTAGGACGAAGTGGAATTTTTGACTCTGTAAATTCTTCATTCGCCTCTTCATCAGTGGTGTTGGCATAATCCTTAGGATTAGGATGAAGTGGGTATTTTGACTCTCCAAATTCTTCATTCCCCTCTTCATCTGTGGTGCTCGCATAATCATTAGGATTAGGAAAAAGTGGATATTCTTCATCTCCCCCTTCATCAGTGGTGCCCTCCAAATCCTTAGGATTAAGACGAAGTGAAAATTTTGTCTCTGGAAATTCTTCATCATGCCCTTCATCACTGTTGCTTTCATAATCCTTAGGATTAAGAGTAAGTGGAATAACTGACTCTTGATTTAAAGAAAATTTTTTTTGCTGTGCCTCATCAATTATGTTCTCATCATCCTTAGGATTATGACCAAGTCGATTTTTTGAATCTCTATTCATGGTGAACGAACTCTTGTTATATTCACCAATCTGAATAGAGTTGTTGTGTGATGAAGATGTTGATGTTGTAGAAATAAAAACTTCGCTATCAGAAAAACCCATGGCTTTCAACAAAAATATGTTGAATGATACAAATGCCTCTTCCAATTACAATATATAGCTTAAAGACTGAAAATTTCCCTACAAATTCCCACCCCCCCCCCCCCCAAAAAAAAAAAAATTGCGAAAAACATTCCCTCCAAAATTTTCGTTTCAAATATTTTGTACAAAGTGTTCCTCAAAAATGTATTTAAAAACATTTTAATAAATTGTTTGTGTTGAAATAATTTACCGATATTTCTATTCAAAATATCCACAAAATATTCCTATCATGCATGCCTTTCAAACTAAAATAACGTTGTTATTTTAATGATTTAACATTGACTACATGTAAATATTAACTATAATATTACTATAATAACTACATGCAAATATTAACTATAATATTACTATAATAACTACATGCAAATATTAACTATTTTAACTATAATTAACTATATGTAAATATTTTAAATTTTAAATTTTAAACCTACATTATATTCTTCTAAAATATATTTCAAAATTTCTTAATAAACTGTTGGTCTTGAAATATTTCACCATACTTTCTATTCAAAATACCTACAAAAGATTCCTTTCATGCATGCCTTCCAAACTAAAATAATTTTCTTATTTGAATGATTAAAGATTGACTACATGTAAATATTAACAATAATAACTACATGCGAATATTAACTATTTTAACTATAATATTAACTATATTTGAGTACATTTAAATATTTTAAATTTTAAATTTTAATCCCAGATTAAATTTGAATGATTTAACATTGAGTACATGTAAATATTAACTAAAATATTAACTATGATAACTACATGCAACTATTAGCTATCTTAACTATAATATTAACAACAATTAACTACATTTATATATTTTAAGTTTTAAAGTTTAATCCCAGATTATATTTCAATGATTTAACATGTAAATATTAAATAAAATATTAACTATGATAACTACATGCAAATATTAACTATTTTAACTATAATATTAACTATAATTAACTACATGTAAATATTTTAAATTTTCGATTTTTATCCCACATTCGTTAAACAATAAACCAATCACACAAAATTCATTATATAATAAGAATCATTGTTTCTATTCATCACATCACATCAACTTTTCTGGTTTTTGTTGGAGCAATTTTATGGAGGTGTTGTGTTGGCATTGGTAACTTCGTGGAGACATTTCATTCACATTGGAGGCGTCGCCCAGCGGGCCTCCCTCCTCGGGGAGGCGCGAAAACAATTTTTAATTTTAATTTTATTTTTATTTTAAATATATATATATATATATATATATATATATATATATATATATATATTTTGTTTTAAATATAAAATATTAATGTTTTGTTTTAAAAATTGTAATATAAAATTTTAAAATTTTAAAAAATATATATAATGTTTTATAATAAAGTTTTAATTTTAAAATTTATTTATAGTTATAATTATAAAAAATATAATAATTTAAAATTTAAAATTTATCTTATATTTTAAAATTTTAAAATTTAATAAATAATTTATATTTCAATATTTTAAAATAAAAGTATAAGATTTAAAATACAATAAAACATTATAAGTTTTAAATTTTAATTTTGATTTTAAAATATATTTTTTAATTATATTCATTATATTTAAAATTTTAAAATATAATTGATTAAGTATATATTTAATAAAACAATACAATTTAAATTTAAAAATAAATAAATAAATAAATAAATTTTAATAAATTTTTTAGCTGAAAATAAATTGTGTAGATTTCTCTTTTGTCTCATCACTACGTCCACTCTTCCTTTGGAACTCTTCCTGAATTGTCCTGGTTTCAACATCATTACATTGTCAACTTTGTTAGCAGTTTCATTAAACAAATACATTTGTTTACCTCCTTGGGATTTTTCTTCAGCATTTCCACTTTGTTCATGTTCCATAACAGCTTCGACTTGCTGTCTTACCCAAAATAAGAATTCATTTATGATTTATTCCTGTTGTAACCAATCAACACTTTCCTTCTCTGAAAGGAATTCTATACCGGACTTTACCTCAAGAGTTTTATTCTCCTTTGTGATAGTTCCATCAGACTGCTCACCATATTTCGCACATCCTACAAAGATACATAAACTGTGAGAAAAAATGTAAGGCTTCATGGCCTCATCTGTTTCTCTCGCCAACACATCTTTAGATGCTTCTGAACTATCCCAATAGTTCATGAGATATTCTTCACTGAACTCTTCACCCAAAATTTCACCCTGCTCTGGGCCACAAATGTAAACATCCATTTTTAACTCAGCCTCCCTGAGTTCTTCACAACTCAACATCTGCTTGAGCTTCCTCAGTTCTTCCATCAACTGTATGTTTACCTGCTTTTCCTTCTTTGCGTGTAGCTTCTGCCACTTCACCTTCTTTCTCATGGTCCAACCATGTGTCTGGTTTCTCACATTTTCCTACAACAACTCCATTAACAATTCAAGGTGAATTGTTATCTCAACCTTCTCCTGCTCGTACTCTTCATCAGATCTTCATAAATGACTATCAATAGTCATCTTCCCCTTCTTTGTGAATTTCCTATGCTCACGTGTAGATTTCATTTAATCCACTTCCCGACAATCCTTCCCACTTGTCATTTATCAAAATGCAACTTCTCCTCCTGCGCTTGGCTTCTCCTTGTCTTGGAACCAATCTCTGGCAACCTTCTTGCTGCAAACAACACTTAGTAATTCATGTGTTATGATAATCAATTCTTTGGGTATCTAGCTCCGCCAATCATGCACCCAATTGCATTCAGACTTTTAACTTATCTTACGACTCTTTCACTTCAGACTTACACCAATTTTCATTTTGGATGAAAATACTCAATCTCAATTCAAGCTTTGTCCCAATAGTAATGATAGTGGATATTTTGACTTAATTGAAGTTATAAACATACACCCCAATAAATTTAGGATGTAAATCTTCACCCCCTTTCATACTTCATTCTTATGAAAAATTATTAATTTGCCTTATCATTTCACATGATACTGAAGTCTTTAGTAAAATTACAATTCAAGTTTTCCAACATTTATTTTAAGGTGAAAATAAATAAATCATTCAATCTTCAAACAAATATCTTCTTGAATTATAATACCTCATGCCCTGTTAAGGTTATTAATAAACCTTTCTCTTTTCAAACTCAACCCTCTAATTTCCATACCTCTGTGCCATCTTTGTCACCGCCAATACTTGCATGTTCACAAGTTCGTCATCTTTATGCAAACATTTTCCTGCACTTGTATACACCATGCAATATCAATTCACATCTCTTTACTTGTGTATAGACAACAAGCAACTTCTTCAATGAATGATGTACAACTCGTACATTGTGTTCATCCTAAATATCTCCTCCTTAAATGCCATCACATGATGGTAAAAACAAAGGTTTACAACATCAAGTAATTAATATTCCAATCACCAATCAAAAGCATTCTTCTTTTCCCACTACAGGCTTTGTCCAAAATAACTTAACCAAACTGTGAAGAATCCACACTATGCATAATAAATTATCACATTGTGCATAATAAACCTCCTCAAATAAACATGCATATTTCTCTTTATGTCATCTAGGATTAGCACATTTTCATTCACTTTTCCTTCAATTTTACATCAGTATCTGCAACATTAAGTCTCCCCTACTTCCACTTACCTCACTAATCCTTTCTTTGGACTTGGCCTTTGGAAAGCATCGGTTCTCTGTTCCCTGGAACCTCCTTGAGCATCTCTCTTCCCTCTATAGGCTTTAACTCACATGCACACAATTTTCCTTCTTATCCAATATCTGTTGGAGTTCTTCAAGGTTCTGCCCACAT
Organism: Pinus albicaulis; assembly: GCA_034641835.2. NCBI lineage: Eukaryota > Viridiplantae > Streptophyta > Pinopsida > Pinales > Pinaceae > Pinus > Pinus albicaulis. The sequence goes on along the minus strand of CM076583.1, from coordinate 7,864,395 downwards.
TTTTCTTTCATTTAGAAACTATTCTTTCATCAGTACTGTTAGAATTGTGATCTTTGTTTGCTCAGATTCCCTTAAAATGTCTGCAACCTGTATTTTGCAACTATCCTCTTCAAAAAAACAAGAGTTAAAATAAAACATATTACCTCACCTTCAAGATCTCTGTGTGATCTTATTCCGCCTCTCAACTACACTGTATCTCTATGTGCTATCATCTTTCAGATTCAAATTCTGATCCCCGTTTAATTCTCCATCGATCATACATTCTCTACAATTCACAAAAAAGAACTGAATCTTAAAAAAGAACTATTTCCATTCACCCAACTCCACACAAATGTATTCACGCAGATGTCAAACCCGACACATTATGATGGAGGAAAATTAAATAATCCTACACTTTTACTTTCAGTTCAACAAAAAAAATCTGGGCTTATTTTCTTCACAAAGGTAGAATTGATTTAATACTTGATGACAATTCTACAAGCTCTTCTTTAAGCTATCCATAATTGCGTATATTGCAATTCTCACCATATTTATCAATTCAAAAGAAAGTAATGAACTCTGACCCAGAAATTGAGTTACATCTCTTACGTTGGTTCATACATTTTCACATATCCATTTAATAAATGCGCAACCCTTAACTCGCAACTCAGAGACTTAAATGGATAGCTACTTACCATTTAAACTTATCAACCAAATTAATTTTGAATCAAACGTATAGAACAACTTCAACCTTCATAGTCACATCCATGTAATTCGTTCAACTTCGACTACATGCATACAAATTAGGATCTGTGCTTGTTACCTGTGCTCTCCACTGTGTTACGTAGCTTTGTTTCCCTCCCAATGCATTCCAAAATGTTTTTGGCTCTGTTCCTTCCTTCACAGCTTTCAAGAGAGTGCCCAGTTTAAGAAACTCAGCAATTCTAGCAACTGAATGTCGCTGCTCCAACGTGCTAGAGTTTTCATGCCAAGAAAAGAGTGATGTCCCAGTTTGCAGTAAAAAGCAGTTGCAAGAATTTAAAGATTCTGCTACTACATACAACGTTGACAAAATACCTTTTAAATGCTATCAATGGTTTAAACCACATCACAACTCATTTTAAAACGATTGTAAACAAGATTTCACTTCGACCTTCGGCAATATCATTTCAACCTTCAAAAATATCATGTCAATGTTTATTTCAATTACAACCGTGGTATGTAATGCATCAACGTCATAAAAAATTAGGCTTGCGTGGCCTCTTAACACATAACGTTATGGTTTGACCTTGCATCAAATAGCAGAGATTCATACCAATTGTTATTGTCACGGGTTTGAGTGTAGAACATCAATCAAACCACAGTCCCTTACGCTGTCAATACCACCTTCGATCACACATCGTAACACTTATGCACATCGATCCGAGACTTCACTGCTTCTGTCAATACCGTCGACACACATGGTGTTCATTCATATCAAAACGCCCTTCACATACATAGTTTGAATGATGTTTCAATCTCTAGAGAGAAGTGTTATATTTTACCTTAACAACCAAAGCCATGTCTTCTTCGAACAATAGGGAAAACAAACATGAACTTAAAAGAAACGTAAAGAGAGTATGTATTCAAGCATCCTGGTGAGCTGTGATTTCAATTCAAAGAGAAGGGAGCTAAAGTTGTAGAATTAGCTCTGTATTCTCCACGTCAATACAACTAGCGATCATCAATGTAAGGCTCTGTTGGTAATTAAGATATTCCAATGGCCAAATTGGTCTGAAAATGGATGCAATTTCACCCAAACCAAATTCACACACATGTTCTTGTGATAAAAAAAAATATATAGCATATATAATTTCAAATTCAAACAGGTATCTTTCCCTCACTCTGATACAAAATGATGCAGGGATTCTCCTAGAAAGTAGATCCTAGCATATAAAAACCTCTGCTTCACCCTATTATGAAAATGCTCAAAATTTTCTTCAAATAAAATCATGAAAAACATTCAACTCAAGATTTACATGAAGGAGAAAGAGCCATTAAAATCAATTACAGATAACAATATAAAAATTATCTGTGCCAAATATTACATTGGGTGGCCTCTTGGCTCTTGGCCCTTCAAACCACTCCCCACTCTTCCTGTATTCCTCACATACTCAGCTCTTGTTTTTCCTCATAAAAACACTCCTTTTTTGTGTAAGTCAACTGAGATATATTAAGTAGAAGAAAAAATGATAGTAAATATGGTTACAAAATGGCCTGTCAGTTCCAGATGAACATGAGGAGGCTTAGGCCAACCGCAAATAACATCAAGAATATAGATCTGAGGGTTAACAGACTACCAAACTTCTATTGCAGACTGACTGACCAACAAAGACATATAGCTGGCTAACCACGCAAGGTTTCCTAACAGCGTAGTGAATCTGATAAAAGAAAAATTGTCTACAGCCTTACAGAACCATCGAACAGACTTTATAGGCCAAGCTAACAGAGAAGACACAATATATAGATAAAAAGAAAAGAAATCAAACATAGTGAGATCACATGACTGGATTGGAGGCACCCGAATGACCAGCACCACTTGGACTAGCTGCCTCAGCTCCTTTGGGAATGAGGCGCAGCTTGTGGCGACGGATGGCTGTAGTTTGGGAATCATCCTCTGGCATCTCAATTGACACATTCAGAATGTGTCACAGGTACAGCTCAAACATTTGGATGAAACCGCCCAGCCTCTTCGAATGCATTTTCAATTCTTCCATGAGTGAGCTCAGGGATACCTCCAACTTATCCAAGCGCACAGAGTTTCTGGTAGAGGCAAGGGAAGTAGCTGTGAAAGTATCTTTAACGGCTACCACATGCATGCCAATTTCCTTGGCTAACATGGTCTTCATCTTACATGCCACCGTCTCAGTCTGCAAAAACTGTGTTTCTCTGGTAGATGGAGTCCCAGGGTTAGCAATCCAGTCTACCTCCTCGCTAATGGTGCGACTGTCCATAGTGGTATTGGCTTTTTGAACTTCCTCCTGTAGCAGATCAATAGTTTGCTTGCATTTTTTTGAAACCGATGCTTCGTATCCTTCCTTTGCTCACTTGATATCTCTGGCCGCTTTAGAACTATGAAGATTATGGTTAGCCATAGATAGGATGCAGCTCCGGAAAATAAGTGACCAGCATACAAGAGAAAAACAAACAGACACAACGCAAAGCACATCAGAAGGTTTGAAACAGATGAGGTCCGTCCTAATCGGGATAGGATTTATAACTATAGGAGCTTTGAGGGGGGGTGAAAATCGAACTATAAACCACTTACTGCCATCATTGTTGGCCGCCTATTGTCTTATCATGGTGTTGATGTCAATTCCCTGAGCATAAATCCACTTTTTAATTCCAGTTCCTTCGCGTGCTTGAGGATGCCACACATTCTGCCACTTGTATCAGTAGAGCCTGCCATCGTCCTTTTGGATGATCTGCCATCTATCCCAAGGCACCTCATAGGACCATTCCCAGTAGTGCCAATGCTTGTAATTAAGAACATAGTTAATCCTCATCATTTACTGTTGATCTGTAATTTGTATGTTATCCTCCTCACTTGAGCCTCCTGTGAGGTATTGTCTCGAGATGAGAACGCACTGATTCCTAATATCGTCATTTGTGACATCTTGCCAAAAAGTGTCAATGATATCCCTTGGATGATCCACTGCATGGTTAGCAAGGCTGTGTGCTAAAGCATTAGCCTTCCACCGAACCACCTGTAGAATGATGTTATTGAGGGAGGCGAGACGATCTGCACTGAGCTTTGTGACCATGGCCAGTCTCCAATGCTTAATTGCTTTCCCCGGTACGTACCGTTTTCAATTCTCCTGATCGCAGTGATGGCCAAGAGGGAATCCCCTTCCACAATTATAGAGCCTTTACCCAGATGGATGAGGATCCGTAGACAAGCATGAATCCTGAATGATGTTTATGTTAGCCTTGGCCAAGTTCCAAATAGGAGACCCTGCAGGGGGATCTTCCACTCTTATCAGCTCCTCAGTTCGCCAATTCTCAGCATATTTTTCCTTCCATGATTTAGCCCATGGTTTATGAGGTTCCTTGAGCCAGTGCCACCACAACTTGGCCCCACAATATTTTTTGAACGTATCCAATTCCTCCAGCCCCAAACCCCCCAAGTTTTTTGTTTTACATAATTTATCCCAGGCTACAAGAGCCCACTTGGGTTTGTGCGCTTTACCCGACCATAGGAAATCTCTTTGAATGTTCTTGATTTTATGGATAATTCCTTTTGGAGCCGGGAGAATAGAGAGCATGTAATGACGGATGGCCTAAAGAATAGCCTTATTCATAACCAGTATACCAGCAATGTTCAAGACTCTGTTAGTCCAATAGTTGCCCCTGTCTTCCAGCTTGGAGAGCAAGTGTTCCTAGTGGATTTTCTGCCAAGGCTTATCGGTGAGCGGAATGCCTAGATACTTAGAAGGGAGGCTGCATCTTTTGAAGCCAACAATATTAGTGAGGTATCTTTGGATTTCTATGTGCATGTTGAAGAAACAAATTCAGGATTTATCGAAGTTAAGATCCATACCTGATGCTTTGCTGAACAGGTTCAAAAATTATTTGAAGCCCTTGGCTTCCTTAGCCGAGGGGGTGTCATGCAACATGGTGTCGTATACGAATTTTTGATGAGTGGTAGCAGGAGAGTGATTCACGGGTTGGAGACCCTTGATTTCATTCCTGTCCTTAGTCGATTTGATGATGCGACTCAGGCCTTCCATTAAGATGTCAAAAAGAAAAGGCGATATGGGCTCACCTTGTATAATGCCCCTAGAAAGGAAACAGGGGGCAGAAGGGGCTCCATTAACTAGGATAGAGAAGCTAGGAGATTTGACCATGGCTAAAATCCATCTTATCCAACATTGACCAAATCCAAATGCTTCCAATATAGCTTCAGGGTAACTCCAACTTTCCTTATCATAGGCTTTTGAGAGGTCTAGTTGTATGATCATTCCTGCCTTCTTATGAGACTGAAGGGTGTGAATCATTTCCTGAGCCAAAAGGACATTGTCCATGATCTTCCTGCCTTCCACATAACCCAACTGCTCTTCTGATATGATCAAGGGCAGAATATGCTTTAATCTGTTGGCCATTACTTTGGAGATGATCTTGTACAACACATTGCAGAGAGCGATAGGTCTAAATTTTGAGGGAGTACCAACATCCTCTTCCTTGGGGATGAGGAGAATAAAAGTGGAATTAAGGGTTTTGATTATAGAGGAGGACCTCCTCGAGTCCTTGACCACCGCCCAAGCATCAAGCTTCACCAGGTCCCAACAAGCCTTAAAAAAGTCAATGGTGAAACCATCAGGTCTCGGAGCCTTGCGATTGGCCATTTCTTTGACTGCCTCTTCCACCTCCTGAAGGATAACTGGGTGGTTCAAAGATTTATTCTGCTCTTCTGTGATCAACTTGGGAATGGAAGTTATGACTTCATTGATAGCCTCCCTTCTGTCAATGTCGGGTTCAGTAGGAATGAGACTGAAGTGGTTCCTGAGGATAGAGGCAATCTCTTGATGGGACTGGAAAGATGTGCCCTGCTCATCCTTGAGTTTGGTCATCTTGTTTTTTCATCTATAATCCATGGGTGATCGATGGAAAAATTTGGTGTTTTTCTCCCCTTCTTTCAACCATTGTATGCGGGATTTCTGTCTCCAGAGTATTTCTTCCTGGTGACACCACTCATTCCACTTTTGCATGAGATTACACTTTGTGTTAATGGAATCCTGGGAAATTTCCCCCTTAATCCAGTTGTTATGTATCAGTGCCATCTGATCCTCCAAGGCTTGTATCTCCTCAAAAATATTGGCAAAAACCTCTTGGTTCCATGTATGTAGCCTAGCCTTTAGGTGCTTCAACCTAGCTTCGAGCCAAAACATTTTGGTTCCTCTGGTGTCTAAGTGTTCATTCCACCAGAGTTTGATGTTGGTAGAAAAATTCGGATGACTAAGCTAGAATTTCTCAAAGTGAAAAGGTCTGTTTTTAGGTGTACCAAGGATGGTGGCATCCAGAGAGATTGGCCAATGATCCGATCCTCCAAGTGGAATGATATTCGATCACACCATGGCTCCCCTGAGGAGAATGGAATCAAAGATCAGAAAAAGATCAAGCCTAGATGTGATGTGCCTGTTGCTTCCTCTTCTATTGGTCTAGGTGAAAGAGCCATTTCTGGGTAAGATGTCCACCAGGTTAGCTATTCTAATGAATGATGTGAAGGCCTCAGCATTTCTGTTTAGGGTTATTATCCCTCCCTTCTTTTCCTCTAGTAAGGTGATCATGTTGAAATCGCCTCCATAGATCACTTTAGCATTAGGGTGCCTATGCTGCAGGCTGGAAAGATTGTTCAGCAACTGTAGCTTATCTTCCATCCTTTGGGGGCTATATACATTCATGAACAAGTAAGTGCCATTCTCTCCCAAGATTTTCATTTCAAGGGAGATGAATGATCTGGAGGCCTATTCGTTATGTAGGTTTAGGGACAAGGGGTTCCAGAAGATGGCTAAGCCCCCTTCCAAACCATTACCCTCAATATCCATGTACTCCATTCTCTTTCCTAGGCTTCTACCTATTGTTTCCAACTTCAGTCTGGAACATTTTGTTTCCTATAGGAAGATAATGTCTGGTTTTTCCTTTATGACTTTCTTTCTCAGAAGTCTATGTTTGTTTTGGTTGTTTATTCCTCTTATATTCCATGAGAGTAAATTCATAATTAAACAACGGTTAAAAGGAGAATGGGAAAGCCTCAAGGGCTTTCATTTTGCCTGAGTTGATGAGCATTTGGCCAAGCTCTTGGAGTGTTTCATTGTTGGTTCTTCTGCCTCTTTTCTTCTTGTGTTTTGTACTGGAGTGTGTATGGTGTAAGGTTTGCACCTTTATACAGAATCCCTTTGTCGCACTGAGATTTATTTTCTGCCCTCTTAAGGCTACATCCTGCCTTGAAAGGAAGAGGAATTTTATTCTGTCAATCTCTTCCTCTGGTATGTGATCAACTCCTTTTTGTTTCCATTTCTCAACTATGGTGTTAAGATCCATTCCTTCCTTTTCTAGGATGTCACTTAGGTGCAGATCCTCCATGCCTATTTCACTTAAAGCCATTTTCTCATCCCCTTCAGCATCTTTTTTGAAACCAGGATCTAGGAGGAGGTCATCGATCGAGGTTGGAATCCATGGCTCGGTGTTCTGATTAGTTTTTTGTGGGATTTCCTGCTCAACGGCTAAAGTTTGGGTATTCTCCTCAGCTGCAATTTCATCTCCAAGCACTTCAAATGCGTTCATGGACCCTTTGTTGGGGTTTCCTCTCTTCAGTTGGCTTCTTTTATTTTCCCTATGTTTGCCCGAAGGTCCGAAAAAACCATCCTGATTCTTGTGTGAGCTATCCTTAGCCTTCTCAATGGGTTTGTGCAGGGGACATTCCCGGATCAAATGACCATGTTCATGGCACTTTCTACATCTAAAAGGTATCTGTTCGTAGTCTATGGCTTGGAAGAAGACTTCATCTCTGAATTCCAACCATAGACTATAGAAAATTGAATAACTGATATATTATTCACCAAGATTCTCCTGATCACACACTATTTTATCTTCATGCACAATACATAATCTCTTCTACCATTGATCATTAACTACAGAAATAAAATCAATTGCATGCACACATTAAAACCATAAACAATCACACATATGAACATAGTATTTCATGGGAAAGCTTAAAGCTGAAAACCCCCAACTCTCTATATATTATATGTCATGGAGATCATGTAACAATCATAGTACAAAGCTCCTCACAAGCTCTCAACACAACCACGAATTGCTACACACTATCAAGCTAGATCTAGCAAAACACATGCTCCAATATTTTGCCACTTGATAGCCAGCCTCTATTGTGTTGTCAATGCTATGGGATGGCTTCATTAAATAGATAAACCACCTGGATTGTACTGCGAAATCTTCGTGGGCTACTCCACCTATCTGTGTGTTTCAAATAGCAACAGTATAGTCACAACTGATAGTTAACTTGCTCTTTCACCTATTCTTGCACTGGTCTCCACTGAAATTGTCCATGCACTGAAGTTAACTGATGCATTCTTTAGTTTATTTATGATTTTATAATTAGTGAATTAATTAATAATTAATTCACACCACTCTCACTAATTGTATCAATTAGTTAAACTAGACACAAATAGCTCAACTATGTTTAGATTAGTTAAATTGAATACAAATCCACTAACTATTTTTCCTGACTTGACCAACCATCTACAAATAGCATCCTGCAACTCATAGAACATGATCCATATGTCTAAAAATAGACTTTGCGCCAAAAATAGCCTGCGGGCCCACTTAGTGAAGGCGACTTCTTTCCACCAAGTTCATCATCTTGTTGTAATCTCAACATAGACCATCATGAAGAGCACCTGAAACGTCGATTTCAACACAGATTTGAGCACAAGAAGTGTACCTTTTTTGGATGGCTCCTTCAAAATCTTGGATGAAGGTGCCTAGTTTTTTGCTGATTTGTTCCAGTGCTGCCGGTCTCCAGTAGTCAATTGGGAGAGAAAATAGGCGAATCCAAACAAGAACATGTGTGAATGTTTCTTGTTCAAGTGCAAAGTTAGGCTTCCATGGTCTCATGTAGAGACCTGCAGATCCATAGAAATAAGGGCCTCCATCAAAGATGCGGTCTCTATCTTCTAGGTTAGAAAAGACAACCATGAAAAAACCCTTGGTCCCCAGGTGGAGTTTCACATCTCCTTTCGGCTTCCAAGTTTGTTTTATCCATTGGCATAAGGATTTTTCTGTGGGCCAAAAGCCCATAAACTTGCATATCACAGCCTGAATAGCCATATGATCCCTGTAAGCTTGTAGTTATGGGTCCGTGATGATGACTGTTAAGCTTTCTATAGTTTTTTGGCTTACACCTCCCTTGGGTCTTCGGCTGTCTATTTTCTGTTGCTGAGCCTTCTGGAATGGAGCCATTTAGGGTGGAGGTATCATTATCCTCAGCTTCTTTGTACTCCTTTCCTCCTCCTTGGGGTTCCTACACTTGAGTAGAATTGGTTGTGCCTTTTCCTTCCAGAATATTGATGCCTTGTGTTTGGTGTTGAAGCTGGGTTTCCTTACTGTTGCTGTCCTTCTTTGTCTTTTTGCTGAGTTTGTTTTTTCCAGTCGTTTCTTAACTCGTGATCTGCATTCCTTCCAATGGGCCCTTACCTTTAGCCATCATTATTTGTTTGAAATAAGGGGCCCCAGAGGACCCTGGTCTGCCCATCCGTTGGGCCAGGGCAAGCCCCCTCTGTCGTAGATCTAAGAACAGGGCACTGCCCCCAGCCGGAGTTGGTAACAGTGCATAGACTATGAGCCAAAACCCTAGGCCAAAAAGTTGCAGAGCCATTTTCTTTGACCCTCACAAAAACAATCTTATTTATACATAAATAATATATTTATTTCACCCCACAAATTTCTCCCCCCAATCCTCAACTAAATCTAATTTAGATTCATTTTAGGTGTGGACTCAACAAGGTCTCGTACATATAATTCCTACTCCCTATATTTGCTACCTAATTCTATTTTCTCTCATATCCTTTTAATTATTAAAAGAATATATACAAAATCTTAACATTTTCTCTTAATTTATTAAAATAAGCAATTTAATTAATAAAGTAATTAAAATGTCTCACCCACTTTATTACATAGTTAAATAATGAAAAATTGAGCTTGATGCTCCTGCATCAGGATGGAGGGATCCTCTTGATAGGATTGTTCGACTGCATGTAAGGCGTCCCTATATCATGGTATTTCTGGACAATGGTGGGTGTAATGCCTGTAGGTGTCACAGAGAGTGCATGCGTGATTGGTACGCAGCAGTTTGCTTGTAATTTTTGTGGCTAGTTCCCTTTTATGGGAATGCCATGTCGAGGTGCCTGCCTCGTAGTAGAGGAGTGGTTTTAATTCGTCCAACTCTGGGCATATGTGGGTAGGGTGTCCTGTGACATCACATATAGCGCAATTTGATGACTCCCTTTGCATGGTGGGGGTCACCGCTTTCTTTCCTCTCTTGGTGATTTTATTGGTCGTGGTCACTGGTTTCACAGTGGGAATTTCCCTTGCGGAGGCATTTTCTACTACTGCTTGGGTAGGTTGGGGCTCCTCAGGACCAGGGGGATTTAACCAAAATGCAATAACGTTGGTAGTTTTCTTTCCTAGAGGGGGAATGAGATACCACACTGGGAATGCCAATGATATATTGGGTAATACTAGTGTTTCCAAGACCTGCTGGGAGGTGAAGCTAAGAGGTGGATAGAGGAAAGGAGTTTGGGAGGCAGTGTAGACTAGGGAGGCTATAGTAGCTGATGCCTTGATGTCGTTACTGCTTGAGTCTGTGTCATGACTAACCTCGGTGCTTGATGTGGACATCATGCATACCGGGGCCCCTATGGCATCAGGCGATACCACAGGGATAATGGGAGGATATCCTAGGAATGACCCTAGGACGAACGACGTTTTGAATTGGCCAGGGCCATCTTATTGATACCGCGAAAGACCATCTGCAGCTGTATCTACATAGGGTAGAATTACATCCATGTTATTCAAGGGACGATTTTCACTGTGCATTAGCTCATCTACTGTGATGATTTGATCCTCATGGGGGAACATTATTATGTGGAAAAAGGAGGATGCTATGGCAGAAATGGCATACATGTAACTCTGCCCAAGGAGTATATTGTAATCCAAGTGAGCGTCCAAGACTTAGATTTCTATGTGGACCGTCTTGGCAGCTAAACAGACTAGTACCTTTCGGAAGAGATCGACGGGGGTTGAGGGACGACCATTGTATGCTCTGAGTGTGATGACGGAAGGTTTGAGTTCGGTGGCTCCTAGCTTCTTCCATACATTCTTTGACATGATGCATGTGGATGCACCCTCTTCAATGACACATTGGTGAATAGTGATATTCTGTACCGATACTAGTATCTAGAAGGCAACTATAGAGGGAAGCCTAGGGGTGGTTTTGTCTAAGTCAAAAGCCATCATGCGCGTGTCAGTAGGGTTGACAATGCCTAATGCGGAAAGTAGGGCTTTCCGTTGGTTTGGGCATGACTGCAATACTTCCAATGTGGACATAGCAGCAGGTGATTGAGCTAAATTGTCTACGATGCTGTAATTGTGGGCCGCTTTGGAGTAGTTACCTGCTTGCCTATTCAACCCTTTTACCATTTTTGGAAATGGTTCCAAAGGAATCTTTGGAATGGTTAAAGGTGTAGTCGGCTTGATCGTACTAGCCCCTGACATATTGGTGTCTAGTGGGGTGTCGTAGCTGTGATTTCGAGTTTTAAAAAACATTTCTTCCCCAGCCATGTAAATTTCATGGTTTTTTTTCCCGGAATCGTCAGGGTTTTGCTGCTGAGTGCTAACCGTTCCTTGATGGGGGAAGGGTTCTTTCATAACCGCAATTTTCTGGGAAGATCCTCCTTTTCCTAGATTACTCTTAAGATTTTTAAGCTCAGGGAGTTCGGAACAATGGTTAGTATAGTGAACGTACTCACCATGTATTGAACAAGAATGGTTTGTCCGTATAGGTGGTCTTTTTCTTTACCTTTGGGCATTTCTTGGCTCCTGGTTCTGATTTTGGTTGGAGTTACCTCCAGCCTGGGATCGCGATGGGCGTTGTTGGTTGCTTCCCCCTTGTCCAGGGGTCCCTTTGGGCTTGTTTTTTACCATTCTCTTAACCACGTTAGGAGGATAATTCTCCTGATCGTACTGGTGTGGTTGATTTTGGGACGGTTGCACAAATTTAACCTGTGCATTTTTTTGCGTAGGTGGGCTATTTGCTTGGGATTGAGCATATTGTTGTCCCATGTTTGCACCTGGTCGTTGGGGGGGAGTTATTCCGTCAATTTTTCTTCCTGCGTACTAGTTCTCCTCAGCCGAAGGATAAGGTCCTCCTTGGCGACACACTGACACCATATTAGTCAAGTTTTTCTACTGCCTATGATGACTTTGAAATCCAGGCTGAGACATGTTCTGGGTAGACCCATGTGTGTAACTGGGATTTTGACTACTGCTGCCTAGGTACCCTTGGGTCATTGACTCAATAAGTCCGTCTACAGAGTTAGACGCGCCTAGAAATTCTTTATAAGATTGCAGGCACGGGGCTTTGGGCAGGATATTTTATATGTATCCTGATTGTGTGTAGATCAGTTCAAGATGTTGGGCTTTACTCATTGCGTCCTCTTCGTATGTGGGGTTGCATTGCGCCACATCATTTGAAATCTTCACCGTCAGAGTTTTCAAGAATAAATCTAAAAGGACTCGGTCGTCGAGTTGTGCTTTGTATAAACTGCAACACCACCTCCACTCATGGAGATGCTCTGAAATATGAGTAGAGGGGGATTGTCTGAAATGGGTCAGTAACTCCATTCCCGAATCGTGGTGAATGGGAAACTAAAATTAGGTGACGAATGCGGTAGCGATGGCGCTAAAGGTTCCATGTGAAGCAGCAGGTTTCTCCATGTACCATTTCGCGGCTACTCCCGTAAGAGTGAGTTGAAATAGCATAAACCGAATAGTATCGTCAATGATGCTATTCGATGAGCACCACAGGTGAAAGGTCATTATATGATTTCCTAGGTCTTCTGCTTGCTTGCCTTCAAACTTTGGTATGTCTGAAGGGAGCTTCGTGGGCATGGGAGGCCAATTGGGTTCGTATGCGATGGGGTCGTTGGTGAGCTTGGTCAAATCTGGTAGATTTAACGCAGCTAAGAAGGGTGATTGGGAGATGATTCCATGGCAACGTGTCAAGACAAAAAGTTCTGGTTAGAATGAGGGTTAGTCTATGACGTACCCTGTTATGAATTCAGCTGGCTTCCCATATGGGATGCACTCCTCTAGCCCCCAAGGGATGAGGGGGGAGTGGTGCGCGGTGTGGTGTTGGGAGACCAACTAGGGTTCCCAACTAAGGTTTCTCCAAGAAAGGAGGAACCAACCACTATGGCAATGTTTTGTCTTTGACGCCTAAACGATTAAAGACATGGAAAGCCCCCCGGTAATGGGGGGAGGTAAAAACGACACCTGGACCGACGAGGTTCCATTAGAACCGTTTGAGTGTCGACTAGCTTAGGTTTTGGAAAAATTTTGAGGGGATCAAGTCTGTGATCCTGACAAATTTATGGCCAGATACATAAAACAAAGTGAAAATGAAATGAATTTTCCTTTAACTTAATCCATGTGCTCAGTCAAGAAAAAAAAATGGTTTTTTTTGTTTGCGCATGATACTTAAAATCCTAGAATACTTAATACGTCCTCAAACACTCAAAAGTAACTGAGCCTTGAGAGGATTTCTTGCAAGTGCTGGCACAACATCTTGTAAGAGCTGGCGACGTCCCCAGTTAGCCGAAGAGAATCAACAAAGGTAAGGGTTGAGGTTCTGGTGCTTGCCTGCACCTTCACCTATAGGGTAAAGGATACCCTAGTTTTGGCTACTAATAACCACCATCCCACGTGAGCATTTGAGTCTTGGGCTTCTTTACAGTTAGCTAACGGTACCGATTATCAGCCAGGTTAGGTAGCCCCAACTGATATGGCACGCACTGCGCCTAAGCCTAACCCCCTTTGAATCAAGTCTCTGTCGCGCTCAGGTTTTCTTTTCCGTGGGCTCATAGGTGGATTTTAAAGTTCCCTAAATACACAACTTCTATGTTTCAGTGTGGAGTGTGATCAAGGTGGCTTGTTGGATGCCTACCCCCTTGATCCTAACTTAATCTATAAATTCTCTTGTGGCCCCTATGGGGAGAATTTAGTGAGTTGGTTTAAGTTATTTTTAGGTGGCTTTCTTTTCTTAGTGGGTGAATGTGTGTGAGCGTATGGTGAATAATCTCATAATTTGAACATATGGATATCGATGATCCTTTACAAAATTCCCCTAGTTAAATTACGTGACATTGTTCCTTGCTCAAATAGAAAGCATTTGCAGATAATGGGCCGCTTCCAAATCCTCCTAGTTAGTCTATGTGAGTTACTAAAGGGAGATGGAAAATCACAAATGTAGAGCATTCATATGCTTGTCTAGGGTCACCAAATGGTGCAAAGACAACATAGATTACTTGCTCTAATTGGCGATTCAATCCTAGTCCCGTAATTTCCTAAATGCAAAATTGAATTTAAACTAACCAATTTCTAGACTAGCTTATGCATATGTGGCCTTGAGCCACTTACTTGGACTAGTTAAGCTAAGTGTGCATACCAGAATGTGCAAAACACATAAACTGTTCAGAAAGCAATGATTAATTCGCCCCCTACTTAAACTATGTGAACACTTTTGGCAAAACAAAATTAAATGAAAAATAACCAAATTCCTATAGAAAGCAGCAAAAAATAAGTTTTCAGAAGCTATGGGGTATCAAAATAGGTGTGGGAAGATACATTAGGGGCTGCCCAACACACTTGCAAGAAGAAAGAATGCATAACATAGGAAGAAAAACTCTCTCTGCAATTTGCACGCAAAACCCTTTGACAGGTGCATCTTCCTGCGCCCAAGTCACTCCTAAACGCGCATAATGCGCCTCTGTGAGGAAAAACTCCGCACCAAAATCCTGCAAGTAAAATAAAATAATGAGCTGCCTTCTTCAGTTTGTCACCTCAGTGAGTCTAGGGACTGCAAGATGGGTCAGAGGGCTGTCAGCTCCACTCCAACATAGACAAAAGGGTATCTTGCAAAAGATGGCACAACCACATAAACTTGAAACACGTCAGTGGAGTTGCCAATCCTGTTGTTGTGGATTAGTCGCATGGTTGTATGAAATCACACAAGCTTAGAGAGTGTGGTCTACTCTCTAAACTATTGGTAACATGCAGAAAGTGGGGGAGCTCAAAAGCATAAAACTTAATGAAAATAATATGTTGAAGTATGCTCTAGTTAAACTAAAACTAGAAAACACAACTATACAGAAGCTATATAGAGAGTTCCAAACAATAATAATGCAAATGGTGGCTCGATGACCTCTTCTTATTAAATGTTCAGAATGGAGAAGAAATTTTACCGCCTTGCCAAAGGGCACCTAGGCAATGGCTCTAGGTCCCGATGCAATGAGGTTGCCTTCCAAGCTCTGCCTCTGATGCAGTCTCACTCTCTCTGTCTCTGCTGTGGTGGACTAAGATGTTGGGTGGCAAACCATTGAGTCCTATTTAGCTCCAGCTCTGGGTCACACACAATGCTGGTGTTTCTTGGGCAACTTTCGCCAGCATAACCTTGTGATCACCATTTTCTCATCTCTTGGTGGGTTTATATATGTGAGCTTCAAATCATCCTTACCTCCCTTGGTACACGATGGATAGTGACCCAAGGGAGAGGTGTGATTCCATTGTGTGCTCACATAATGTCTAAGGAGGCATTGGTGGCTTTCCTTAGGCAGCTTTCACATAAGGAGTAACTTTCCTTTGCTTGTTGTGGTCCCGAAAAGTGATCATTTTCCATTTTCAGGAATGTGCGCTTATCGGGCAAAAAGGCGTGCAAAAGGCACTCTTCTCGAAGGAAAAAGCACGCATTTGAGCATTTATGACTAGTTCAAATCTAATTTTCTCAAAACCTTAGAGATTTTAAATATTTTTTTATTCCATAATGTATTCCTGTCTTATAAATCCTTGGGCTCGACATTAATTGATGTCATCTTCTGTTGTATGATTTTACAGTGTTATATATATATGTGTGTGTTTGTGTGTGTGTGTGTGTATCTTTATATATATATATATATATATATATATATATATATATATATATATATATATATATATATATATATACAATGTTATATATATGTGTGTGTGTGTGTGTGTGTGTATCTTTCTATATATATATATATATATATATATATATGCTAACACTCGATGCCGTGAAGTCCATGTCTTGGTTGTGTATCTTGTAATTTTTTTTTGTTTAGAAGTATGATCTATGGAGGAGGATCACTCACAGTGCACTGACAGATGAAGTCAACAAAATATATCCAATATGAAGTGGTTGTATATGAACAAGGAACTAGAAATTGTAAGTTCCTAGGAATGAAGATATGTAGAAGGGAAGAGATCATGAAGTGCAACCATGTCAAGAGGCAATTATCATTTGGAAGCCAAGAAGATGTGACTAGAGAGACTCTCCTGATGATACAGAATATGATAAAGAAGAATACCCTTGAAAAAACATATCATTATGATATGTGTCAATCTGAATAAAGGATGTCGATGCCCACAAGAAGATGTCATGGTGAAAGATCATCGCAGAGGTAACCTTTGTTTTAAAAGTGTATATGTTTATTTGGATGAATTTGTGCAAGGCTGCTAATCGTGAAAAAGGATGTATGAACCTTGTAGATGATTCGAAGGAAAGTAGCATGGCATAATGGTGTACCAGACGAGAAAGATTGATGAATCACTTTCTAATGGTTGACATGACTCGTGACTAAAATTTATGGATGGTCTATGCCCTATGAAGCCAAAGGTTGAAGATTCCTCAGTATCAAAATCCATGACATCGACGAGAGGAATTCTTCATGAGCAACTCAGTGTCTCACCATTGCTGCTACAAGACCCTGGTTGAGAGGGATCCTGGTGGTAAGTTTCTTACTTGGAAGAAACTTGAAGTATGTCCCTCCTGAGTTAAGAGGGAGTGATGTATGTGATTCTCTAATACATGTGTCATGCATTAGACCAGGACTAACAACCGTAAGTCTTAGTGAAGTCCATATGGACAAAATGGATATACACATCATTCCGGTCTTCACCTAGAAGATAGAATGGAGGATTGGGTATTCATCTTGCACTTGATACTCTTTGAGAATGAGATAGGGCATTGAATATGAGAGTAGTCGAGGACTGATATTATTTTAGGGCTAGCTACTCAAGAGAATAATAGTCCGAGAAGGTTATATTCTAGGAACACTTGAGTGGAGTATGTATCTTGGAGAGACAATGACTATGGTGTTTAGAAGTCATGAGTCTCGTCATAATTATAGCCCATTGTCTCATTGAGAGATGGGGTTGTAGTCAAGGCCTTGCACTAGGAAAATACTAGTTGAGATGATGTTATACAGATGTGATTACCAATCCGATTCTTCTTATGAGATTCTTCAGTTTGAAAGTGGCCATGTACGTGTATGAATACCTCCCTAGTTAATAGGGAGTGTTGAAAAGTGTAACAGGATGGGTCTTCATATTGACTATGTAATTATGGATTTATGTAAAAGAATAAGACAAAGATAATAAAATGTATTTTGTACTTCCTTCATGGGTTTCATGAGCAATAATTTATTATAGGTTAATAGACTTATTCTTGATGTCTATCTAGGGTTTTTTCTTTTAGGGATAAATTTAATTAAGTGTCATATATATATATATATATATATATATATATGTGTGTGAAGGATATAGTCTAAATAAATGCTCCAAGACCTTGTCCAATAATCCGTAAAAGAATAGCTTATGACAACCCTAATCTATGTTGAAAGATAATATTATATGATTTGTTAATGTCATTCTTCCAACAACATGACTAGTCGACCTACAAGCAATAGGATGGTCGACTTAAAGTCCGTGAACATGTTCCTATATATACACCTGTTCTGCATTCATTTTGGAGAAAAATATTTTCGGTCATCTCTGAAACAGAAGTGTAGATTTTTGGGAAGAGCTTCAGTGCGGATTTTTGAAGAGTTTTAGGAAATTTTAATATACATAGACTCTTGTGGTATCTTAGTGCAATAACATGCTGCATTATTCTAGAACATAAGTGCATATTATAGGACGAGTTTCAATCGTAAAATAGGAAATTTGAAATGAGGTAAAGGAAGAGTAGGTAAACGCTTAGGGTTTTCATGATGCTTATGGACCGTAGATCCTCCTCCCATCGATCTCGGTCATTCCTCCATGGTATATAAAAGTGCAAAGGTCATGTGAGGAGGACATACTAGCACATGGCCTCTAAAAAATGGCTAGGTCTAGGTGAGAAATTTCATGAGGGGAGGACAATACATTATGTGCATAATAAGTCAGGTGTTAAACCTTAGTTTAGGACATAAGAAAACTATATGATTATGGTAGTAGGCAGGGATATAATTTCCAAGCCTTTGTATCAAACCATAGGAGGACTATATGTATATTAAATATTTGGAGTAAGCATATAGAGTAGGTAGAGTTAATATAGGTAATGGTATGGTAAAATTACTAACCTATAGGTAGTGCACATGTAAGTAAATAAAGAGTTAGGAGTTATTCAAACTTAGTAAGTACGAAAGTAAATAAGGACTATAGGTAAGGGCAACAATTAGATGTGTAATGGTTAGGGAACCATTATAAACTTTGTGTATATGAAATTAACTAGGGAAATATGGGTCCTCCAACCTTAATTAAATATCAAATTTAGTTAAGATGTTAAGATGGTGCAGGAGGACTCATTAAACGAGAAGAGTGACATGATAAAATAAAATAAAATTGGGGAGATGACATATTAGTAAGTCATGTTATTGTAACAATTTTTATTTAGTTTTCAATGACCTTCATGGTTAAGAATAATGTTACATATTTTTTTAAATGTATATCTGTTTAATTCATATTTATTCTTTTTATCATTAAAATTAATAACCAACCTATAACCATTTTAACTCTGAGAGGGGGATCAAATCTCTCTCTTCAGTTGAATCTAGGGTGGTTTAATTATTAGCCTTTGAATATGCCATACTAGAGAAGAATACCATGGGAAAATTTGGGGGATGGAGAATTTTAGGTTTTTAATTTCATTTCATTTTGTTTTATTTTCATTTGGTCAAGATGTTAAACATTATAACCTGTTCCACATATTAAGTTGGAGAGCATGTCTTAGCTTAATAGTAATTGAAAACAAAGTTAAAATTTAATTATTTTATATGTTTTTTGTATTAAGATAGAATGAGAATTGTGTATTTATATGTAAGTATATGTCTATATATTCACAAAAACATTTATGAGCCCTCTTATGTCAGAAAACTACATTTATTTCTATAAGGACTCCAAAAGAGACAATAAAAAAAAGGTTTTGTAGGTATATATCTTACAACATTGACGAAATAAAAAACAAAATTTACATGTCATACTATAAGTCATTATAACTCTATGGAATAGGATAAGGCCTCATTTTACCATTGATTTTTAAATATTTCAATCTTAATTCACACCGTTCATTAGCAAATAAGGCCCCATATTTATTGAGATTATGGATAACATGGAAATATCCTATTGAAGAGAACCGTTGTGTTTCTTTCCTAATTCTTTAGATAGGACTTTGTAATGCTTTTTCCTTTGGATGGGAACTCTTCCCCTAAATGTTGATTATTAAGGAGGGAGTCTCCCAAAAAAGTGAAAGATGTTTCTTATTTTTCTTTGGCTAACACAATCATGTGGTAGAGGGCATAAGCTTCAACTTTTATTTTTTTCATGCATCCCCCATGAATGCTCTACAAATTTAACTTCCAACATCCTAAGGCTTATTATGAGTTGATTCGATTAATTTAATTTTTAAATAATGTTTACTAGTCATTACACATATAGGTGTGTCTATTTTGGAATAGAGCCTCCATAATTTAAATTTAATTATTAATAATTATTAGGTGGATGGTAAGGATTTCACCTGAGTGGACTCTTATAGACAAATCAAAAGTTGAGATTTATCTCAAAAGTAGTTATTCCATCATTTTCCTAAGCGAGTTATGGTTTTTTGGGCATGTGGTATTGATAAGCCTTGGTTTTTCCCATTGGTATTGTAGCAAAGGGTCTTTATAGATTAATAATCTCCATGGTAAAGTGAGAATAAATATCCATGGTTAATAATAGTGTTCCATATTTTTTTAAATGCATAAATGTTTGACAAACATTATTTTTTTATATATAATAATAAAATAAATATACAATTTAGTTAGTTTTTAAGTATTTTATTCATAGCAACATGAGATTATACACTGCACTACCTTAATATACCTAAAATTTAAGATGCTCGTTCATGCTTGTGAAGCAATTTATAAAATGCACTAATATAATTTATTTAACTAAAACCATTATATATTTTTAACCATAAATCATGCAATACTTAATTACTCTAAACTTGTGAGGTGGGAGAAACTCATAATTGTTTGAATTATAAAATTGTTAAGTGTGAAAAACACAAAATTATTTTTATTATTTTGAAATGGTGACTTACAAGTGGTTATGAATATTCTTAAAATTTAGGATGCCTTGTTTGTGAAAGCACCCAATCAATATTTTGATTTATATAACTACATTGATTATAAAATTTCAATCATAAACTATGAAAACAATGAATCATTTCTAACTCGTAGGGTTTGAGAAACACATAATTTTTTTCTTTTTATAAAATTGTCTAGTACTAAAAACACATAACTATTTTAATTATTTTGAAATGGTCCCTTGCAAGTGGATATGAAAATTCTTAAACTTTAATTTAAAATGCCATATTTCATGAGTGTGAAGGAATTTATGAACGGTTCCATTTTAATTTATAATTACATTGATTATAATTTTTGAATTATAAATAATGACATAATGAAACACATTTTTTTCAATTATAAAATTGTTAAATATGAAATCGTAAAATAGTCAACTATAAAATTCTTAAATATGAAATAATGAAACACATTTTTTTTTATTGTTTTTAAATTTTAATATACATACACTCTTGTGGTGTCTTAGTGAAATAACGTGTTGCAGTATTCTAGAACAGAAGTGCATATTATAGGATGAGTTTCAATGATGTGTTTCAGGTCTCATTAGGATACACCTTGTGGTATCTAAGTATCATATATGCTGCGGTGTACTAAAAGATAGTGTTTCATATCCATGGTTAAAAATAGTGTTTCATATTTTTTTAAATGTATAAATGTTTGACAAACATCATTTTTTTATAAAATGCACTAATATAATTTATTTAACTACAACCATTACATATTTTCAACTATAAATCATGCAATACTGAATTACTCTAAACTTGTGATATGGAAGAAACTCGTAATTGTTTGAATTATTAAATTGTTAAAGTGTGAAAAACACATAATTATTTTTATTTTTTTGAAAATGTGACTTACAAGTGGGTATGAATATTCTTAAAATTTAAGATGCCTTGTTTGTGAAAGCACACAATCAATATTTTAATTTATATAACTACATTGATTATAAAATTTCAATCATAAACTATGAAAACAATGAATCATTTCTAACTTGTAGGGTTTGAGAAACACATAATTTTTTTTATTTATAAAATTTCCTATTCAGCCCTTTTACCATTTTTGGCAATGGTTGCAAAGGAATCTTTGGAATGGTTAAAGGTGTAGTCAGTGCGCTCATACTAGCCCCTGACATACTGGTGTTTGGTGGGGTGTCGTCGCTGTGATTCCGAGTTTTAAAAATCATTTCTTCCTCAGCCATGTAAATTTCATGGTTTTCTTTCCTGGAATCGTCGGGGTTGTGCTGCTAACCATTCCTTGTCCTCGGTTACTCTTAAGATTTTTAAGCTCAAGGAGTTCGGGACAGTGGTCATTATAGTACCCGTACTCACCATATATTGAACAACAATGGTTTGTTCGTAGAGGTGGCCTTTTGCCTTGCCTGTGGGCATTTCTTGGCTCCTGGTTCTGATTCCGGTTGGAGTTACCTCCAGCTTGGGATCACGGTGGGCGATGTTGGTTGCTGCCCCCCTGTCGAGGGTTCCCATTGGCCTTTTTTTTACCATTCTCTTAACCATGTTAGGAGGATAATTCTTTTGATCATACTGGTGTGGTTGATTTTAGGACGCCTGCACAAATTTCACTTGTGCATTGTTTTGCGTAGGTGGGTTATGTTCTTGGGACTGAGCATATTTTTGTCCCATGTTTGCACCTGGTCGATGGGGGGGAGTTCTTCCGTCAGTTTTTCTTCCTGCATACTAGGTCCCCTTAGCCAGAGGATAAGGTCCTCCTTGGCGATACGCTGGCACCCTATTAGTCAAATTTTGTTGCTGCCTATGATGACTTTGAAATATGGGTTGAGACATGTTCTGGGTAGACCCATGTGTGTAACCGGGATTCTGCCTACTACGGCCTAGGTACCCTTAGGTCATTGAATTAATAAGTCCGTCTGCAGAGTTAGACGTCCATGGAAATTCTTTATAAGATTGCAGGCACTAGGCTTTGGGCAGGATATTGTATATGTATCGTGATTGTGTGTAGATCAGTTCAAGATATTGGTATTTACTGATTGCATCCTCTTCGAACGTGGGGTTGCATTGTGCCACATCCTTTGAAATCTCTGCCATCAGAGTTTTCAAGAATAAATCTAAAAGGACTCAGTCATCGAGTTGTGCTTTGCATAAACTGCAACACCACCTCCACTCATGGAGATGCTCCGAAATATGAGTAGAGGGGGATTGTCTGAAATGGGTCAGTAACTCCATTCCCGAATCGTGGTGAATGGGCAACTAAAAGTATGCGATGAATGCAGTAGCGAGGGCACTAAAGGTTCCATGTGAAGCAGGAGGTTTCTCCATGTACCATTTCACAACCACTCCCATGAGAGTGAGTTGATATAGCTTGAACCGAATAGTATCATCAATGATGCTATTCAATGAGCACCACAGGTGAAAGATCATTAAATGATTTCCTAGGTCTTTCGCTTACTTGCCTTCAAAAAAAATTATGTCTGAAGGGAGCTTCGTGGGCACAGGAGGCCAATTAGGGTCGTATGCGATGGAGTCATTGGTGAGCTTGGTCAAATCTGTTAGATTTAACGTAGCTAATAAGGTTCATTGGGAGGTTGATTCCATGGCAACGTGTGAAGAGAATAATTTCTGGTTAGAATGAGGGTTAGTCTATGATGTACCCTGTTGCGAATTCCCCAGGGGAAGAGGGGGGAGTGGTGTGCAGTGTGGTCTTGGGAGACTGACTAGGGTTCCCAACTAAGGTTGCTATAAGAGAGGAGGAATGAACCGCTATGGCAATGTTCCTTCTTTGACGCCTAAACAATGAAAGACACGGAACCCCTCCCGGTAATGGGGGGAGGTAAAAAATAGACCTAGACCAACGAGGTTCCGTTGGAACCGTTTGAGTGTCAATCAGCTTAGGTTTTGGAAAAATCCTGAAAAATAAGTTTTCAGAAGATGTGGGGTATCAACACAGATGTGGGAAGATACATTAGGGGTTTCCCAACACACTTGCAAGAAGAAATAATGCATAAAATAGGGAGAAAAACTCTCTCTGCAATTTGCACGCAAAAACCCTTTGACAGGTGCGCCTTCCTCTGCCCAAGTCACTCCTAAACATGCATAATGTTCCTCTATGGGGAAAAAATGCGCGCAAAAATCCTGCAAGTAAAAAAAAATAAGGAGTTGCCTTCTTCAGTTTGTCACGTAGTGAGTCTAGGGACTCCAACATGGGTCAAAGGACTGCCAGCTCCACTCCAACATAGGCAAAAGGGCCTCCTCCAAAAGATCGCACAACTACATAAAATTGAAACACGTTAGTGGAGTCGCCAATCTTGTTGTTGTGGATTAGTCGCATGGGTGTACGAAATCACACAAGCTTAGAGAGTGTGGTATACTCTCTAAACTATTGGTAACATGCAAAAAGTGGGGGAGCTCAAAAGCATAAAAATTAATGAAAATAATATGTTGAAGTATGCTCTAGTTAAAATAAAACTAAAAAACACAACTATACAGAAGCTATATAGAGAGTTCCAAACAATAATAATGCAAATGGTGGCTCGATGGCCTCTTCTTATTAAATGTTCGGAATGGAGAAGAAATTTTACCCCCTTGCTAAAGGGCACCTAGGCAATGGCTGTAGGTCCCGATGCAAGGAGGTTGCATTCCAAGCTCTGCCTCTGATGCAGTCTCACTCTCTCTCTCTGCTGTGGTGGACTAAGATGTTGGGTGGCCAACTATCAAGTCCTCTTTAGCTCCAGCTCCAGGTCACACACAATGCTGGTGTTTCTTGGGAAACTTTGGCCAACATAACCTTGTGATCACTATTTTCTCATCTCTTGGTGGGTTTATATATGTGAGCTTCAAATCATCCTTACCTCCTTTGGTACATGATGGATAATGACCCAAGGGAGAGGTGTGATTCCATTGTGTGCTCAAATATTCTTTTGTGTGCTCACATAATGTCTAAGGAGGCACTAGTGGCTGTCCTTAGGCAGCTTTCACATAAGGAGTAACTGTCCTTTGCTTGTTGTGGTCTCGAAAAGTGACCTTTTTCCATTTCCAGGAATGCACGCTTATCGGGAAAAAAGGCACACAAAAGGCACTCTTCTCGAAGGAAAAAGTGTGCATTTGAGCATTTATGACTTTTTCAAATCCGATTTTCTCAAAACCTTAGAGATTTTAAATATTTCTTGATTCCATAATGTATTCCTGTCTTATAAATCCTTGGGCTCGACATTAATTGATATCATCTTTTCACTAAATGAGATTTTCCAAGAAAGAATAATATATATATATATATATATATATATATATATATATATATATATATATATATATATATATATATATATACTAACACTCAATGCCGTGAAGTCATGTCATATGGTTGCAGGTAATGGACTTTTTTATTTAGAAGTATGATCTATGGAAGAGGATCTATCACAATGCACTGACAGATGAAATCAACGTAATATATATCCTCATATGGCATATGAGGTGGTTGTATATGAACAAGGAACTGGAAATTGTAAGTTCCCGGGAATGAAAATGTGCAGAAAGAAAGAGATCATGAAGTGCAACCATGTCAAGAGGTAGTTATCATTCAGAAGCCAAGAAGATGTGACTAGAGTATCTCCTGGGAGGATATTTAGAATATGATAAAGAAGAATACCCTTGAAAAAACATATCATTATGATATGTGTCAATCTGAATAAAGGATGTCGATGCCTACAAGAAGATGTCATGGTGAAAGATCATCATAGAGGTAACCTTTGTTTTAAAAGTGTATATGTTTATCTGGATGAATTTGTGCAGGGCTGCTAATCGTGAAAAAGGATGTATGATCCTTGGAGATGATTCGAAGGAAAGTAGCATGGCATAATGGTGTACCAAATGAGAAAGACTGATGAATCACTTTCTGATGGTTGACATGACTCGTGACTGAAATTGATGGATGGTCTATGACCTATGAAGCCAAAGGTTGAAGATTCCTCAGTATCAAAATCCATGACATCGACGAGAGGAATTCTTCATGAGCATCTCAGTGTCTCACCATTGCCGCTACAGGACCTTGGTTGAGAGGGATCCTGGTGGTAAGTTTCTTACTTGGAAGAAACTTGAAGTATGTCCTTCTTGAGTTAAGAGGGAGTGATGTATGTGATTCTCTAATACATGTGTCATGCATTAGACCAGGACTAACAATCTTAAGTCTTAGTGAAGTCCATATGGAGAGAATGGATATACACATCATTCTGGTCTTCACCTAGAAGACATAATGGAGGATTGGGTATTCATCTTGCACTCGATACTCTTTGAGAATGAGATAGGGCATTGAATATGAGAGTAGTCGAGGACCGATATTATTTTAGCGCTAGCTACTCAAGAGAAGAATAGTCCGAGAAGGTTATATTCTAGGAACACCCGAGTGGAGTATGTACCTTGGAGAGACAATGACTATGGTGTCTAGAAGTCACGAGTCTCGTCTTAATTATAGCCCACTGTCTCGTTGAGAGATGGGGTTGTTAGTCAAGGCCTTGCAGTAGGAAAATACTAGTTGATATGATGCTATAAAGATGTGATTACCAATCCGATTCTTCTTATGAGATTCTTCAGTTTGAAAGTGACCATGTACCTGTATGAATACCTCCCTAGTTAAGAGGGAATGTTGAAAAGTGTAACAGGATGGGTCTTGATATTGACTATGTAATTATGGATTTATGTAAAAGAAGAAGACAAAGATAATAAAATGTATTTTGTACTTCCTTCATGGGTTTCATGAGCAATAATTTATTATAGGTTAATAGACTTATTCTTGATGTCCTTCTAGGGTTTTTTCTTCTAGGGATAAATGTAATTAAGTGTCATATATATATATATATATGAAGGATATAGTCTAAATAAATGCTCCAAGACCTTGTCCAATAATCCGTAAAAGAATAGCTTATGACAACCCTAATCTATGTTGAAAGATAATATTATATGATGTGTTAATGTCATGCTTCCAACAACATGACTAGTCGACCTACAAGCAATAGGATGGTCGACTTAAAGTCCGTGAACATGTTCCTATATATACACCTGTTCTGCATTCATTTTGGAGAAAAATATTTTCGGTCATCTCTGAAACAGAAGTGTAGAGTTTTGGGAAGAGCTTCAGTGCGGATTTTTGAAGAGTTTTAGGAAATTTTAATATACATACACTCTTGTGGTATCTTAGTGCAATAACATGCTGCATTATTCTAGAACAGAAGTGCATATTATAGGACGAGTTTCAATGATGTGTTTTAGGTCTGGTTAAGATACACCTTGTGGTATCTAAGTAATATATATGCTGCAGTGTACTAAAACATAGTGTTTCATATCCATGGTTAGTAATAGTGTTTCATATTTTTTTAAATGTATAAATGTTTGACAAACATCATTTTTTTTATAAAATGCACTAATATAATTTATAAAATGCACTAATATAATTTATTTAACTACAACCATTATATATTTTCAACCATAAATCATGCAATACTGAATTACTCTAAACTTGTGAGCTGGAAGAAACTCATAATTGTTTGAATTATAAAATTGTTAAATATGAAATCGTAAAATAGGCAATTATAAAATTGTTAAATATGAAATAATGAAACACAATTTTTAATTTTTTTCCAATTATAAAATTGTTAAATATAAAATAATGAAACATATTTTTTTGAATTATAAAGATTGAATTATAAACATATTTTTTTTGAATTATAAACATATTTTAAAATGCCATAATTCATGAGTGTGAAGGAATTTATGAACGATTCCATTTTAATTTATAATTACATTGATTATAATTTTTGAATTATAAATAATGAAATAATGAAACACATTTTTTTCAATTATAAAATTGTTAAATATGAAATCGTGAAATAGACAATTATAAAATTGTTAAATATGAAATAATGAAACACATTTTTTACATTTTTTTTCTAATTATAAAATTGTTAAATATGAAATAATGAAACATATTATTTTGAAACATATGTCAGGAGTAGGAATATTCTTAAAATTTTCATTCAAGATTCTTGGTTGGTTCATAATATTCCTAAACTAAAAACACATAATTATTTTAGTTATTTTGAAATGGTACCTTACAAGTGGATATGAATATTCCGAAATTATAAAATTGTAAAATGGTCAATTATAAAATTGTTAAATATGAAATTGTAAAATGGTCAATTAAATATGAAATTGTAAAATGGACAAGGGTAGGAATATTCCATCGGTGCTCGGTTTGATACCCAAGATGTCGATTACGGTGTAACTTACTGTTCCATCCGTTACGAGCAATACTCCTTTTAGTATTAAGGACTCTACAACACGAGTTCATACCCTTTAGTATTAACTACTCTACAGCTCGAGTTGGTGTAGTTCATACCCTTTACTACAATGTATGTGTGGGGTTGGTGTAAGTTTTATTTTCCAAAACTTGAGTTTTGGAATGTGTGTGTTTGGTGTGGTTTTTCATGTGTGGAGATGGAGATGGAGATGGAGTAGTTATTTTCTAAAAGTTATTTTCTGGAATGTGTGTGTTTGGTGTGATTTTCCAATATAATATTTGTGTGATTTTCGAACTTAAAAATAAATAAAGTTTGAGGTGAATGGCATTCATTATCCTCAAATTGTGGTGGTTATCTTTTATAAAATTTTAGGTATTTCAAAAAACAAATTTTATTGATTATTTACTTTTGGGATATTTAGGGTGCTTTTTCATAAAGAGACAAACTAATAAAATATTATTCTTGAGGTGCCTAAGTATCAATTTGATTTTATTTGTTTTCATTTGATTGCGTCAAAATAGCTCTAGTGAAAAATGCTATGATTTTGAGATGTAGACAACTTGATTTGAATGGTTTGAGGGGTTGAATATAAATTAGTTTGGAGTATTGTTATATTTTAATTTTTCATGGTTATCTTGTCACCAATATTTTTATTTTCTATATCATACATAATATCAAATATTTTTTTGTAACTTGATAGGAGTGGTTTATATTGGAATTGAGATTCAATAATTTATCACACTCTATCCAAGACCCCATGGACCAGAATTTTGGTTTTTAATTAAATGAATGGTTAATATTTGTTCTCATGGAAATACTCTTTATCTTATACAACATCCACACGACAATATCAAAATGTTACAAATAGTTTTATGTTTCAATACCAGAGATTCATTTGATATAGGCATGAAATTCTAAAATATAATTAAAATTTTATAAAACACTTCACTATCCTCTCTATTCATTTTCTTCATTCCCATCAACCAGCTCAATTCTTTTCATTCCACTTTCTCCATAAGTCCCCCTTTCATTCCCCATTTTCCCTTCATTTTTTCATTCTTATTCTTATTCCTTAACGAGAACTAATATATTTTAAATCTTTGACCACAAACATTTATTACTATATGATGCATAACATTGAGAACATTTTCCATTTTTTAAATAAATTTGAAATTTATATAGATATATGTTTGATAAGATAAATTTATTTTTATTAAAAAAAAAATCATTATAATGTTTTTCAATATTTGTATTTTTATTAAAACATAATTTTATAAAATTATATATATATATATATATATATATATATATAATTATCTAACTTTTTTCCAAGCTTTAATTTCTTTATTACACAAATTTATTTCTTTTTGTTACCATTTTCATTTCCAACTTCTGATTGCTTCCATCCACTGCTTTTTAATATTCAATGTTTCTCATTAACATTGAAGGTCTATGTTAAATAAATATTTTCACATTTTCCTCTTCATACCCTCTTAGTTAGTTTATCAAATTATGGTTACCGAATTAATAACCAGCCAACCGATTTTAATTGGAAATGGTATGATATTCATAGAGTCGTGGGTTTAATCGCACACTAGTTGGTTTAGTGTTATTTCCTCGTAGAACAGTTAAATCGTGGGTTCCATCACATTCATTGAACATTCATACGTCTGGATAAAACTGGCATGGTTCCAGAGATAATACTTACCATCGTATGTCTATAATAAGAAACTATAGCCAGTACACTTAAAATTACTTCAAGTGAAAATGATTGTGCTCCGTAATTTTTTTTTCAACTCTTACTTTTTATTGTCAGAATATTAAAGATAAAATTGTATTGTCTTGTCGAAATCTTAAAATGTATGATTAATATTATTTATAATGTTAGGAAAAGTTAAAAAATTTGAAAATCTAATTAGAAAAAATTAGAAAAATATTATTAATATTAATATTTTAAAGTAATTTTTTTTATTAATGATGTTTGATATTAATATTAACATTTGATTAATATTATTAAATAATTAACAAATATTAATATTATTAATATTAATTAATATTGATATTAATAATTAAAGATAAATAAACAATTATTATTATAAATGTGAATATTAATATTAATAATGTTCATAATGTTATTAATACTAATTAATACTATTAATTTTATTAATATTGATTAATTATATATTATTAATATTATAAACTCAATATTAATGATAAATATAGATATTAATGTTAAACGTAGATATTAATTATCAAGAACATGATCTATATGTTCCATCCTGCAACGTAGATAGCATCCTGCAACTCATAGAACATGATCCATATGTCTAAAAATAGACATAGTCTAAAAATAGACTTTGCGCCAAAAATAGCCTGCGGGCCCACTTAGTGAAGGCGACTTCTTTCCACTAAGCTCATCATCTTGTTGCAATCTCAACATAGACCATCATGAAGAGCACCTGAAACGTCCATTTCAACAAAAAATTGAGCACAAGAAGTGTACCTTTTTTGGATGGTTCCTTCAAAAGCTTGGATGAAGGTGCCCAGTTTGTTGTTGATTTGTTCCAGCGTCGCCAATCTCCAGTAGTCAATTGGGAGAGAAAATAGGCGAATCCAAACAGGAACATGTGTGAATGTTTCCTGTTCAGGTGTGATGTTAGGCTTTCATGGTCTCATGTAGAGACCCGCAGATCCATAGAAATAAGAGCCTCCATCAAAGATGCGGTCTCCGTCTTCTAGGTTAGAAAAGACAACCATGAAAAAACCCTTGGCCCCCAGGTGGAGTTTCATGTCTCCTTTCGGCTTCCAAGTTTGTTTTATCCATTGGCATAAGGATTTTTCTATGGGCCAAAATCCCATAAACTTGCAGATCACAGCCTGAATAGCCATATGATCTCTGTAAGCTACCTAATTCTATTTCCTCTCATATCCTTTTAATTATTAAAATAATATATACAAAATAAAAAATAAAATATATTTATTAAAATATATATATTTATTAATTAATATATTTCCTCTCATATCCTAACATTTTCTCTTAATTTATTAAAATAAAAAATTTAATTAATAAAGTAATTAAAATGTCTCACCCACTTTATTACATAATTAAATAATGAAAAATTGAGCTTGATGCTCCTGCATCAGGATGGAGGGATTCTCTTGATAGGATTGTTCGACCGCATGTAAGGCATCCCTATATCTTGGTGTTTCTGGACAATGGTGGGTGTAATGCGTGTAGGTGTCACAGAGAGTGCATGCGTGATTGGTACGCAACGATTTGCTTGTAATTTTTGTGGCTAGTTCCTTTTTATGGGAATGCCATGTCGAGGTGCCTGCCTCGCAGCAGTGGAGTGGTTTTAATTCGTCCAACTCCGAGCATATGTGGGTAGGGTGTCCTGTGACATCACATATAGCGCAAGTTGATGACTCCCTTTGCATGGTGGGGGTCACCGCTTTCTTTCCTCTCTTGGTGAATTTCTTGGTCGTGGTCACTGGTTTCACAGTGGGAATTTCCCTTGCGGAGGCATTTTCGACTACTCCTTGGGTAGGTTGGGGCTCCTCAAGACCAGGGGGCTTTAATCGAAATGCAATAACGTTGGTAGCTGTCATTCCTAGAGGGGGAATGAGATACAACACTGGGAATGCCAATGATATATTGGGTAATACCAGTGTTTCCAAGACCTGTTGGGAGGTGAAGCCAAGAGGTGGATAGAGGAAAGGAGTTTGGGAGGCAGTGTAGACTAGGGAGGCTATAGTAGTTGATGCCTCGATGTCGTTACTGCTTGAGTCTGTGTCATGACTAACCTCGGTGCTTGATGTGGACCTCATGCATACTGGGGACCCTGTGGCATCAGGCAATACCACAGGGATAATGGGAGGATATCCTAGGAATGACCCTAGGACGGACGATGTTTTGAATTGGCCAGGGCCATATTATTGATACCGCGAAAGACCATCTGCAGCTGTATCTACATAGGGTAGAATTACATCCATGTTAGTCAAGGGACGCTTTTCACTGTGTGTTAGCTCATCTACTGTGATGATTTGATCCTCATGGGGGAACATTATGATGTGGAAAACAGAGGATGCTATGGCAGACATGGCATACATGTAACTCCGCCCAAGGAGTATATTGTAATCCAAGTGAGCGTCCAAGACTTAGATGTCTATGTCGACCGTCTTGCCGGCTAAACAGACAAGTACATTTTGGAAGAGACCGACGGGGGTCGAGGGACGACCTTTGTATGCTCTGAGTGTGATGACGGAAGGTTTGAGTTTGGGGGCTCCTAACTTCTGCCATACATTCTTTGACATGATGCATGTGGATGCACCCTCTTCAATGACACATCGGTGAATAGTGATACTCTGTACCGATACTGGTATCTAGAAGGAGACCATGGAGGGAAGCCTAGGGGTGGCTTTGTCTAAGTCAAAAGCCATCATGCACGTGTCAATAGGGTCGACAATGCCTAATGCGGAAAGTAGGGCTTTCCGTTGGTTTGGGCATGACTGCAATACTTCCAATGTGGACATAGCAGCAGGTGATTGAGTTAAATCGTCTATGATGCTATACTTGTGGGCTGCTTTGGAGTAGTTACCTGCTTGCCTATTCAACCCTTTTACCATTTTTGGCAATGGTTCCAAAGGAATCTTTGGAATGGTTAAAGGTGTAGTCGGCGTGCTCGTACTAGCCCCTGACATACTGGTGTCTAGTGGGGTGTCGTAGCTGTGATTCCGTTTTTAAAAAAACATTTCTTCCCCAGCCATGTAAATTTCATGGTTGTTTTTCCTGGAATCGTCAGGGTTTTGCTGCTGAGTGCTAACCGTTCCTTGATGGGGGAAGGGTTCTTTCATAACCACAATTTTCTGGGAAGATCCTCCTTGTCCTCAGTTACTCTTAATATTTTTAAGCCCAAGGAGTTCGGAACAGTGGTTAGTATAGTGAACGTACTCACCATATATTGAATAAGAATGGTTTGTCCATAGAGGTGGCCTTTTGCTTTACCTTTGGGCATTGCTTGGCTCCTGGTTCTAATTTTGGTTGGAGTTACCTCCAGCCTGGGATCGTGGTGGGCGTTGTTGGTTGCTTCCCCCTTGTCCAGGGTTCCCTTTGGGCTTGGTTTTTACCATTCTCTTAACCACATTAGGAGGATAATTCTCTTGATCGTACTGGTGTGGTTGATTTCGGGACAGCTGCACAAATTTAACCTGTGCATTGTTTTGCGTAGGTGGGCTATGTGCTTGGGATTGAGCATATTGTTGTCCCATGTTTTCACCTGGTCGTTGGGGGGGAGTTCTTCCGTCAGTTTTTCTTCCTGCATACTAGGTCTCCTCAGCCGAAGGATAAGGTCCTCCTTGGCAACACGCTGACACCATATTAGTCAAGTTTTGCTGCTTCCTATGATGACTTCGAAATCCGGGCTGAGACATGTTCTGGGTAGACCCATGTGTGTAACTGGGATTCTGCCTACTGCTGCCTAGGTACCCTTGGGTCATTGACTCAATAAGTCTGTCTACAGAGTTAGACGCACCTAGAAATTCTTTATAAGATTGCAGGCACGGGGCTTTGGGCAGGATATTTTATATTTATCCTGATTTTGTGTAGATCAGTTCAAGATGTTGGGATTTACTGATTGCGTCCTCTTCGGATGTGGGGTTGCGTTGTGCCACATCCTTTAAAATATTCACCGTCAGAGTTTTCAAGAATAAATCTAAAAGGACTCGGTCGTCGAGTTGTGCTTTGTATAAACTGCAACACCGCCTCCACTCATGGAGATGCTCTGAAATATGAGTAGAGGGGGATTGTCTGAAACGGGTCAGTAACTCCATTCCCGAATCGTGGTGAATGGGAAACTAAAAGTATGTGAGGAATGCGGTAGCGACGGCGCTAAAGGTTCCATGTGAAGCAGCAGGTTTCTCCATGTACCATTTCGTGGCCACTCCCGTAAGAGTGAGTTGAAATAGCGTGAACCGAATAGTATCGTCAATGATGCTATTCGATGAGCACCACAGGTGAAAGGTCATTATATGATTTCCTAGGTCTTCTGCTTGCTTGCCTTCAAACTTTGGTATGTCTGAAGGGAGCTTCATGGGCATGGGAGGCCAATTGGGTTCGTATGCGATGGGCTCATTGGTGAGCTTGGTCAAATCTGGTAGATTTAACGCAGCTAAGAAGGGTGATTGGGAGATGATTCCATGGCAATGTGTCAACACAAAAAGTTCTGGTTAGAACGAGGGTTAGACTATGACGTACCCTGTTATGAATTTAGTTGGCTTCCCATATGGGATGCACTCCTCTACCCCCCAGGGGATGAGGGGGGAGTGGTGCGCGGTGTGGTTTTGGGAGACCGACTAGGGTTCCCAACTAAGGTTACTCCAAGAAAGGAGGAACCAACCACTATGGCAATGTTTCGTCTTTGATGCCTAAACGATGAAAGACCTGGAAACCCTCCCGGTAATGGGGGGAGGTAAAAACGACACCTAGACCGACGAGGTTCCATTGGAACCGTTTCAGTGTCGACCAGCTTAGGTTTTGGAAAATTTTTGAGGGGATCAAGTGTGTGATCCTGACAAATTTATGGCCACATACATAAAACAAAGCGAAAATGAAATGAATTTTCCTTTAACCTAATCCATGTGCTTAGTCAAGCAAAATAAATGGTTTTGTTTGTTTGTGCATGATACTTAAAATCCTAGCAGCCTTAATACGTCCTCACACACTCAAAAGTAACCGGGCCTTGAGAGGATTTCCTGCAAGTGCCGATACAACATCTCGTAAGAGCTGGCGACGTCCCAAGTTAGCCGAAGAGAATCAACAAAGGTAAGGGTCGAGGGTCTGGTACTTGCCTGCACCTTCACCTATAGGGTAAAGGATACCCTAGTTTTGGCTACTAATAACCACCATCCCACGTGAGCATTTGAGTCTTGGGCTTCTTTGTAGTCAGCTAACGGTACCGATTATCAGCCAGGTCAGGTAGCCCCAACTGATACGGCACGCACTGCGCCTAAGCCTAACCCCCTTTGAATCAAGTCTCTGTCACGCTCAGGTTTTCTTTTCCGTGGGCTCATAGGTGGATTTTAAAGCTCCCTAAATACACAAATTCTATGTTTCAATGTGGAGTGTGATCAAGGTGGCTTGTTGGAAGCCTACCCCCTTGATCCTAACTTAATCTATAAATTCTCTTGTGGCCCCTATGGGGAGAATTTAGTGAGTTGGTTTAAGTTATTTTTAGGTGGATTTCTTTTCTTAGTGGGTGAGTGTGTGTGAGCGTATGGTGAATAATCTCATAATTTGAACATATGGATATCGGTGATCCTTTACAAAATTCCCCTAGTTAAATTATGTGACATTGTTCCTTGCTCAAATAGAAAGCAATTGCGGATAATGGGCCGCTTCCAAATCCTCCTAGTTAGTCTATGTTAGTTACTAAAGGGAGATGGCGAATCACGAATGTAGATCATTCATATGCTTGTCTAGGGTCACCAAATGGTGCGAAGACAACAGAGATTACTTGCTCTAATTGGCGATTCAATCCTAGTCCCGTAATTTCCTAAATGCAAAATTGAATTTAAACTAAACAATTTCTACACTAGCTTATGCATATGTGGCCTTGAGCCACTTACTTGGACTAGTTAAGCTAAGTGTGCATACCAGAATGTGCAAGAAACATAAATTTTTCAGAAAGCAATGATTAATTCGCCCCCTACTTAAACTATGTGAACACTTTTTGCAAAACAAAATTAAATGAAAACTAACCAAATGCCTATAGAAAGCATCAAAAAATAAGTTTTCAGAAGCTATGGGGTATCAACATAGGTGTGGGAAGATACATTAGGGGCTGCCCAACACACTTGCAAGCAGAAAGAATGCATAACATAGGAAGAAAAACTCTCTCTTCAATTTGAACGCAAAACCCTTTGACAGGTGCGCCTTCCTGCGCCCAAGTCACTCCTAAACGCGCATAATGCACCTCTGTAAGGAAAAAATCCACACAAAAATCCTGCAAGTAAAATAAAATAAGGAGCTGCCTTCTTTAGTTTGTCACCTCGGTGAGTCTAGGGACTGCAAGATGGGTTAGAGGGCTATCAGCTCCACTCCAACATAGACAAAAGGGTCTCCTGCAAAAGATGGCACAACCACATAAACTTGAAACACGTCAGTGGAGTTTCCAATCCTGTTGTTGTGGATTAGTCGCACGGTTGTACGAAATCACACAAGCTTAGAGAGTGTGGTCTACTCTCTAAACTATTGGTAACATGCAGAAAGTGGGGGAGCTCAAAAGCATAAAACTTAATGAAAATAATATGCTGAAGTATGCTCTAGTTAAAGTAAAACTAAAAAACACAACTATACAGAAGTTATATAGAGAGTTCCAAACAATAATAATGCAAACGGTGGCTCGATGGTCTCTTCTTATTAAATGTTCAGAATGGAGAAGAAATTTTACCCCCTTGCCAAAGGGCACCTAGGCAATGGCTCTAGGTCTCGATGTAATGAGGTTTCCTTCCAAGCTTTGCCTCTGATGCAGTCTCACTCTCTCTCTCTGCTGTGGTGGACTAAGATGTTGGGTGGCCAACCATTGAGTCCTCTTTAGCTCCAGCTCTGGGTCACACACAATGCTGGTGTTTCTTGGGCAACTTTGGCCAGCATAACCTTGTGATCACCATTTTCTCATCTCTTGGTGGGTTTATATATGTGAGCTTCAAATCATCCTTACCTCCCTTGGTACATGATGGATAGTGACCCAAGGGAGAGGTGTGATTCCATTGTGTGCTCAAATATTCTTTTGTGTGCTCACATAATGTCTAAGGAGGCATTGGTGGCTATCCTTAGGCAGCTTTCACATAAGGAGTAACTGTCCTTTGCTTGTTGTGATCCTGAAAAGTGACATTTTTCCATTTCCAGGAATGCGCGCTTATCGGGCAAAAAGGCGTGCAAAAGGCGCTCTTCTCGAAGGAAAAAGCACGCATTTAAGAATTTATGACTAGTTAAAATCTAATTTTCTCAAAACCTTAGAGATTTTAAATATTTCTTGATTCCATAATGTATTCCTATCTTATAAATCCTTGGGCTTGACATTAATTGATGTCATCTTCTGCTGTATGATTTTCTAGTGTTATATGTGTGTGTGTGTGTGTGTGTGTGTGTGTATATCTTTATATATATATATATATATATATATATATATATATATATATATATATATATATATATATATATATATATATATATATATATATATATATATATATATATATATATATATATATATTTATATTTATTTATTTATTTAGTTATATGCTAACACTCGTGTTGGAGATCATGCACAGCAAATTAACACACAACAATTTATCAAGCACATAAAGACACAGTGATTTTACCGTGGTTCACCCAAACCTCCTGGGCTACGTCCACACAACAGGGCATTGGCAGTCTTTATTAATCAAAAACAGGAGATTACATAATTCACACACCCACACACACTCTCCAAAACAAACGTATGGATACCTGTTATATAGCAGGAGAATCTAACAGCCTCATAAATCCTCTCAACACAAATTTAGGATGCATTAACTCCCTCCCCAACAACCTGGAGCTAATCTAGGAACTAATTCCTAATTTTTGTCACCTAATGAGATTTTTGACTATTTTATTAAAACAGAAAATCTCAACAATCTCCACCTTGACAACAATTAGCCTGATGCCCTGTTCTTTATTATTTTATCTCTTCTGCAAGCCAAGAGAAGCCAAACACCAACGCAGCTTCTCCAACAAAACTGGTTTCGTGAACATGTCTGCACAGCTTTCCTTTGTATGCACCTTTTCAAGAGAGACTCCCCTTTCAGTAATAACCTGTCTTACAAAATGGTACTTAATTGGAATATGCTTTGATTTACTATGATAGGCCGGATTCTTAGCCAAATGTATTGCACTTTGACTATCAGAAAGTAACCTGATGTTGTCCTGTAACCTACCAAACTCACCAAGCAAACCTTTCAACCAAACCGCCTTGTACATGCGAAGAAGAATGGCTCGATCAGTGAGGGATAAAGAAACAATGTCTCCGTAGTTTGACATCCACTAATAGCTCCACCGTGTAAGAGTAAAGACATAAATTCTAAGTTCATTTTCTCTTATCCAAATCACCCCTCACCTGCAAAATCGGAATCAACAAATCCGCAAACAAATTCACTACTCTTATTGTAAGTGATACAATAACTGCTTGTGCCTCTCAAGTACCGAAGCACCCATTTCACTGCTGACCAGTGTTCTTTACCCGGATTTGCCATGTACCTGCTGACAACCCCAACTGCATGTGAAATATATGGTCGAGTACAAACCATCGCATACATCAAACATCCTACTACATTAGCATATGGAATTTGAGACATATAATCCTTTTCTTCATCTGTATTAGGACATAAACCCGAAGAAATCTTGAAATGGGAAGCGAAAGGGACTGACACAGGCTTCACATTATTCATACCAAACCTCAAAAGTATCTTCTCAACATACTTCTGTTGTGATAGCCACAGCTTACCATTGCTCCTGTCTCTGAAAATCTCCATGCCCAAAATCTGTCTTGCTGCTCCTAGATCTTTCATATGGAATGTCCTTGCCATCTGAGTCTTCAACCTGTTGATTTCATCAATGCTTTTGCTTGCTAAAAGCATATCGTCAACATACAACACTAAGATAATGAACATGCCATTTTTCAATTGCTTAAAATACACACAATGATCATATTCACTTCTAACATATTTCTGACTCAACATGAAAGAATCAAACTTCTTATACCACTGCCGAGGCGACTGCTTCAGGCCATATAATGACTTCTTGAGCCCGCAGACAAATTTCTTATTGCGATGCTGAACAAACCCCTCCGGTTGTTCCATATAAATTTCCTCATCTAGATCTCCATGTAGAAAAGCAGTCTTAACATCTAGTTGCTGTAACTCTAAATCAAACAAAGCAACTAAAGCTAACACAATTCGAATCGAAACTATTTTAACAACTGGTGAAAAAATCTCATGAAAGTCTATGCCTGCTTTCTGAGAAAACCCTTTTGCGACCAGTCGCGCTTTGTACCTGTCCTCCGTATCATTCACACCCCGTTTCAGCTTGTAAACCCATTTACACCCCACAGTTTTCCTGTCTTTCGGAAGCTCAACCAGATCCCACGTGCCGTTCTTACTCAAGGCCATCATTTCGTCCTTCATGGCTGCTTTCCACTTGTCACTATTCAAACCTTCTATTGCTTCCTGATAGCACAGAGGTTCATCATCGTTAGCGGTCAAAGCAACTGAAGTAACATAATCATCATACCTTTTCGGAACACGTTTTATCCTTGTAGACCTCCTTAAAGCTGTTTCTGGTTGACTACCATCTGTAGGAACTTCTTGCCGATCAGTATCTGAGACCTGTTCATGATCTAAACCTGAACCCTGTTCATGTTCTGAAACCTGTTCATGACTAGTATCTGAACTATGGTCATCATGACTATCATTAGAAGAGCTTTCAAACTGAATGTGCTGAAAATCAAATACATCATCCTGCTTCAATTTTCTATCTACATCTAACTGTACAAGAGAGGATTCATCAAACTTTACATCTCTGTTGATGATGATTTTGCGGGTAGTAGGATCCCACAATCTATATCCCTTTGTTCCAACACCATACCCAACAAAGATATACCTTTAGACTTTGGATCTAATTTACTTCACTGATGTTTAGGCACTAGAGCATATGCATCACAACCAAACACTCTGAGTTTAGAATAGTCACAAGGGTGTCCTTTCCATACCTCTTGCGGAATTTTGCAGTCTATGGCTGTCGATGGAGATCGATTTATCACATAACAAGCTGTAGCCACCGCTTCCGTCCACAACTCCTTTTGCAACCCGGCGTTACTCAGCATACTCCTTGCTCTCTCTAGAAGAGTCCTGTTCATGCGTTCAACAACTCCATTTTGCTGAGGAGTATAAGCCGTGGTCTTATGTCTCTCGATCCCTGCATCCTTGCAATAGCTGTCAAACTCCTTGGAAGTAAACTCACCACCATTGTCAGTTCTTAAACACTTTATTGTTCTACCAGTGCCGTTTTCTACCAATGCTCTAAACTGTTTGAAAACTGAAAAAACATCAGACTTCCTTTTCAACATGTAGACCCACACCTTCCTAGAAAAATCATCAATGAACGACACAAAATATAACGAGCCACCATATGACGCTGTAGGGGCTGGACCCCAAACATCCGAATGAATATAATCAAGTATCCCTTT
This sequence comes from Pinus albicaulis, assembly GCA_034641835.2. NCBI lineage: Eukaryota > Viridiplantae > Streptophyta > Pinopsida > Pinales > Pinaceae > Pinus > Pinus albicaulis. The sequence continues at coordinate 7,824,574 of CM076583.1, read as the reverse complement.
ACTAGTATGTTTGCCTGTTTTAAATTTTTGTTTACTTTGTTTGCCAAACAGACAATGCTTACAGAAATCTAACTTTCCAGATCTTAGATTAGGAAGTAACTTGCGATCAGCCAAAATTTTCAACCCTCTTTCGCTCATATGGCCCAACCTTTGATGCCATAGGCAAATGGAACTACTGTCATGTTCAGACACAGTAGACACATGAACTGACCCTGTTCTTCCTTCTAACTGAAACATATTTCCTACTTTCTTAGCTTTCATTACTAGTAAAATACCTTTATAGATTTTCATAACTCCACCTTGAATTACAATTTTATATCCATTCGTATCCAATGCTCCTAAAGAAATTAGATTTTTCCTTAAGTCTGGAACATGTCTCACATCTGTTAATATTCTAGTTGTGCCATCAAACATTTGCAGTTGTATGCTTCCTATCCCAACAATATTAGATGTGACATCATTACCCATGTAAACGACTCCATCATTAACTGATCTATACGTCTTAAACCATTCTCTATGAATACACATGTGGTTTGATGCACCAGAATCTAACAACCAATGTTGATCATGATTTGACATATTAACAGACAACACTTCGTCGCTCATACCTGAACCAGATGCCGAACCTGTATCTGTCACATTTGCCTCCTTCTTCTCTGTCGAAGAGTCTCCTTTCTTCTCTGTTTGTTGTCTCTTCTAGCAGTCTTTCTTCAAGTGCCCCGATTTGCCACAAAACCAGCACTTCACTTTGCTCTTCTTCCCTTTCGACTTTGAACGCGAATCGCTGCGCTTACCTGAGCGTCTTTCTCTAGAACGACCTCTAGCCATCATTGCCTCTGATGTAGAGGTGTCAGCATTCGACCGCTTCCTAGTCTCTTCGGACAACATAGCTCCAACCACATCGTCAAACTCAAGGACAACTGCATTACTGAAGCTTATGGAAGTAACAAAGTGATCCCACGATTCAGGCAATGTACACAATAGAGTTATTGCCTTATCCTCTAAATCAAATTTTACATCTAGACTTTGTAATTGTACCAATAGAGTATTGAAAACATTCAGATGGTCAGTAACCGAGGTACCTTCCTTCATCCGCAAACTGTACAGCTGCCGCTTCAGGAGAATCCGATTTTTCAAGGACTTCGTCATGTAGAGCTTCTCGAGCTTTATCCACAAGCCTGCGGCGGTATTCTCTGACACAATGTTGAACAGAACGTCATCTACCAGGCATAACCGAATTGCGCTCAGAGCTCTGTCATCCAACTCAACCCATTCATCCTCCGTCATGGAAGAAGGCCTTTTGCTCCTCCCCAACAGTGCTTTTGCCACGCCTTGTTGAAACAGCATATCGTGCATCTTTACCTTCCAGATCTCGAAGTTGTTTTTGCCATTGAACTTCTCAATTTCAAACCGGGCATTTTGAGTTTTCGCCATCTTGTTTCAGCAAAAAACACAGTAATCTCCAAAACCCAACTTTAAAAAATAAAGAATGCCCCTTTTAATTAAAAAATGCCTTTTAAAAAAAAAATTGCCCTTGCCTTCCTTTAAGTGCCTTTCCTTTAAGTGCCTCTCACTGCCTTTTAAAAAAAAAAAACTTCACCTTTCTTTCATACCATATCCAAATGGTATTAAAAAAAAAAAAAACAAATTTCAAATCGATTTAAAAACACTTTTACAAAAAAAAAGTGCACCTTATACTTCACCCTTTTAAATATAATGGCATAAAAGCCCACCTTATACTTCACCTTATTTTTCAAAATTCTTTACATATCGATTTTAAAAAAAGTCCACCACTCAAATCTTTTAAATAAAATCGATTACAAGAAACATGTATATCGATTTATTGTTTAAAAAAAAAAACATATCACCACCATTACAAATCGACCTTTTTAAAATGGCCAATTCATATACCATGTGCCTTAAATCGATTCACAAAACTTCAAATCGACCTTTTTTGAGATCAAACTTTTAACCAAACTCCAAATCGATTAAAAAAAACTTTTATATGTAACCTTTTTTGAGATCGAACTTTTAGCAGCTGCTGCCTCCATTATGGACTATGGCATTGCAACACAAAATCGATTTAAAACAAAAAACCAGTAATGCACTAAACCTGCAGAAACTCCTCTGCTTCAAAGTTTCTTCAGAATCGATTTTCACATGTCTAGAAAAGCAATTTTAATGGCAAGCCCTTCCACTTAGCGTTCAATTACCACGGCATTCAAATCAGCGTATATCAACCAATATATGTTGTTAATTCAAAAAATCGATTTTAAGTAAAACTGGCATTAAAAAAAACGATTTTTATGAGCCTTCTGCATTTAAATCGTAGCGGAGTGAACCTGGAACCGGCTCACGGCTTTGATGTGGTTCTTCTCCATGCAAATTCAAAACATCCATTCAACGCATCAACGGATCAGCAGAAAACTGCAACGCAGGTTTGAAAAAACACACGCATCCGGCACCAGCACCTCCATGCCTCCGGCACCAGCGTGCAAGACCGTTAGAAGCCAAGGTGTGCAAAACAAGATACACACCGATTCACTGCACCAGCAATCAATACCTCCACGCACAGCAACAATTCTGCACATCAGCACTCCAACATTCGCTCTGATACCAATTGTTGGAGCGCAGCAATTTATAAAACACAACAACAGCAAATTAATCATGCACAGGAAAGACACACAGCTTTAACGTGGTTCACCCAAACCTCCTGGGCTACGTCCACACAACAGGGCATTGGCAGTCTTTATTAATCAAAACAGGAGATTACATAATTCACACACCCACACACACTCTCCAAAACAAACGTATGGATACATGTTATATAGCAGGAGAATCTAACAGCCTCATAAATCCTCTCAACACAAATTTAGGATGCATTAACTCCCTCCCCAACAACCTGGAGCTAATCTAGGAACTAATTCCTAATTTTTGTCACCTAATGAGATTTTTGACTATTTTATTAAAACAGAAAATCTCAACAACTCGATGCCGTGAAGTCATGTCATATGGTTGTAGGTAATGGACTTTTTTATTTATAAGTATGATCTATGGAAGAGGATCTATCACAATTCACTGACAGATGAAATCAACGTAATATATATCCTCATATGGCATATGCGGTGGTTGTATATGAACAAGGAACTGGAAATTGTAAGTTCTCGGGAATGAAAATGTGTAGAAAGAAAGAGATCATGAAGTGCAACCATGTCAAGAGGTAGTTATCATCCGGAAGCCAAGAAGATGTGACTAGAGTATCTCCTGGGAGGATATGTAGAATATGATAAAGAAGAATACCCTTGAAAAAACATATCATTATGATATGTGTCATTCTAAATAGAGGATGTCGATGCCTACAAGAAGATGTCATGGTGAAAGATCATCACAGAGGTAACCTTTGTTTTAAAAGTGTATATGTTTATTTGGATGAATTTGTGCAAGGCTACTAATTGTGAAAAAGGATGTATGATCCTTGGAGATGATTCGAAGGAAAGTAGCATGGCATAATGGTGTACCAGACGAGAAAGACTGATGAATCACTTTCTAATGGTTGACATGACTCATGACTGAAATTGATGGATGGTCTATGCCCTATGAAGCCAAAGGTTGAAGATTGCTCAGCATCAAAATCCATGACATCGACGAGAGGAATTCTTCATGAGCAGCTCAGTTGCTGCTACAGGACCCTGGTTGACAGGGATCGGTGGTAAGTTTCTTACTTGGAAGAAACTTGAAGTATGTCCCTCTTGAGTTAAGAGGGAGTGATGTATGTGATTCTCTAATACATGTGTCATGCATTAGACCAGGACTAACAACCGTAAGTCTTAGTGAAGTCCATATGGAGAGAATGGATATACACATCATTCCGGTCTTCACCTAGAAGATAGAATGAAGGATTGGGTATTCATATTGCACTTGATACTCTTTGAGAATGAGATAGGGCATTGAATATGAGAGTAGTCGAGGACCAATATTATTTTAGGGCTAGCTACTCAAGAGAAGGATAGTCCGAGAAGGTTATATTCTAGGAACACCTGAGTGGAGTATGTAACTTGGAGAGACAATGACTATGGTGTCTAGAAGTCACGAGTCTCGTCATAATTATAGCCCATTGTCTCATTGAGAGATGGGGTTGTTAGTCAAGGCCTTGCACTAGGAAAATACTAGTTGATATGATCCTATACAGATGTGATTACCAATCCGATTATTCTTATGAGATTCTTCAGTTTGAAAGTGACCATGTACCTGTATGAATACCTCCCTAGTTAAGAGGTAGTGTTGAAAAGTGTAACAAGATGGGTCTTCATATTGACTATGTAATTATGGATTTATGTAAAAGAAGAAGACAAAGATAATAAAATGTATTTTGTACTTGCTTCATGGGTTTCATGAGCGATAATTTATTATAGGTTAATAGACTTATTCTCGATGTCTATCTAGGGTTTTTTTTTTCTAGGGATAAATGTAATTAAGTGTCATATATATATATATATATATATATATATATATATATATATGAAGGATATAGTCTAAACAAATGCTCCAAGACCTTGTCCAATAATCCATAAAATAATAGCTTATGATAACCCTAATCTATGTTGAAAGATAATATTATATGATGTGTTAATGTCACGCTTCCAACAACATGACTAGTCGATCTACAAGCAATAGGATGGTCGACTTAGAGTCCATGAACGTGTTCCTATATATACACCTGTTCTGCATCCATTTCGGAGAAAAATATTTTCGGTCATCTCTAAAATAGAAGTGTAGGGTTTTGGGAAGAGCTTCAGTGTAGATTTTTTAAGAGTTTTAGGAAATTTTAATATACATACACTCTTGTGGTATCTTAGTGCAATAACATGCTGCATTATTCTAGAACATAAGTGCATATTATAGGACGAGTTTCAATGATGTGTTTGAGGTCTGGTTAAGATACACCTTGTGGTATCTAAGTATTATATATGTTGCGGTGTACTAAAAGATAGTGTTTCATATCCATGGTTAGTAATAGTGTTTCATATTTTTTTAAATGTATAAATGTTTGACAAACATCATTTTTTTTTTTAATGCACTAATATAATTTATAAAATGCACTAATATAATTTATTTAACTACAACCATTATATATTTTCAACCATAAATCATGCAATACTGAATTACTCTAAACTTGTGAACTCCAAGAAACTCATAATTGTTTGAATTATAAAATTGTTAAAGTGTGAAAAACACATAATTATTTTTATTGTTTTGAAATGGTGACTTACAAGTGGGTATGAATATTCTTAAAATTTAAGATGCCTTGTTTTTGAAAGCACACAATCAATATTTTAATTTATATAACTGCATTGATTATAAAATTCCAATCATAAACTATAAAAACAATAAATCATTTCTAACTTGTAGGGTTTGAGAAACATATAATTTTTTTTATTTATAAAATTTCCTAGTACTAAAAACACATAATTATTTTAGTTATTTTGAAATGGTACCTTACAAGTGGATATGAATATTCCTAAACCATGAAATTATAAAATTGTAAAATGGTCAATTATAAAATTGTTAAATATGAAATTGTAAAATGGTCAATTAAATATGAAATTGTAAAATGGACAAGGGTAGGAATATTCTTAAAATTTTCATTCAAGATTCTTGGTTGGTTCATGCATGCCTGTGTCTAAAATGAAGCTTTTGTTTGATTATCAGCGTCGCAGGAAAGCACCATGATGGTTGACTTCACTCAGGTTATCCTGCCCACCCAACCATGTGCTGCGAAGGCTATAAAATGAGGGCGTCCACAGCAGATTGATAAGTATAGCAATAATTGTTGTTAGAAGTGATAGTATTTCATTTGACAGAAGTGATAGTATTGTTAGAGGTGAGGAGCAGCCATGGCTATAAGGTCATTAGCATTTTCTTTACTACTCCTCGTATCTGTATCTGTATCTGTGGTGAGCGCGCAGTCGTGGACTGATGACTATACCTGTAATCCACTGTCAGATTCAAGCGATAGTCCTTTCATTCAAAATGTTAATAACCTGGTAGCAGATCTGGTACAAAACACGCATGATGGTGACTACAAGACGTCATCAGGCGGTTCGGGCACGCCAACTGCCTACGGGGAAGCAAACTGCTATATTGGCTGGGACTGCAACTCCTGCCTTTCTTCCCTGGCTAGTAATATGTGGAGCTATTGCCCCTATTCCATCGGTGCTCGGTTTGATACCGTAGATGATTACGGAATAACTTACTGTTACATGCGTTACGAGCAATACTCCTTTTAGTATTAACTACTCTACAACACGAGTGTAGAGTTCATACCCTTTAGTACAATGTATGTGTGGGGTTGGTGTAAGTTTTATTTTCCAAAATCTGAGTTTTGGAATGTGTGTGTTTGGTGTGGTTTTTCATGTGTGGAGATGGTGATGGTGATGGTGATGGTGTAGTTATTTTCCAAAAGTTATTTTTGGAATGTGTGTGTTTGGTGTGGTTTTCCAATATAATATTTGTGTGATTTTCGAACTTAAAAATAAATAAAGTTTGAGGTGAATAGCATTCATTATCCTCAAATTGTGGTGGTTATCTTTTATAAAATTTTAGGTATTTCAAAAAACAAATTTTATTGATTATTTACTTTTGGGATATTTAGGGTGTTTTTTCATAAAGAGACAAACTAATAAAATATTATTCTTGAGATGCCTAAGTATCAATTTGATTTTATTTGTTTTCATTTGATTGTGTCAAAATAGCTCTAGTGAAAAATGCTATGATTTTGAGATGTAGAAAACTTGATTTGAATGGTTTGAGAGGTTGAATATAAATTAGTTTGGAGTATTGTTATTAGAAAGATACATTGTATAATATAACATATAAATCCTCAACTATGAGAGCAAGGCGTCAATGCTGTGAGTAAATCATAATAGTAAGTAGTAATAATAAGTAATAGGATGTAGAGGTTTTTTTGAATTAAGAGCAATTTTATATTTATATTCACAATATCTTTAATATCTTTTGTATGTTTAAGAATGAATGATATCATGTAAAATGTAAAAGTAATGTCTATTTATTTATTAAATTTAAAATTTTATTTATTAAATTGAGAATTTCAAAGATATATTTATTTTATTTTTTTAGATTTATATAGATATATGTTTGATAAGATAAATTAATTTTTATGAAAAAAAAAAAATCATTATAATGTTTTTCAATATTTTTATTTTAATACCCTCTTAGTTAATTTATCAAATTATGGTTACCTAATTAATAACCATCCAACCGATTTTAATTCGAAATGGTATGATATTCATACAATAATTGCAGAATAAAATCGTGGGTTTAATCGCACACTAGTTAGTTTATTGTTATTTCCTCGTAGAACAGTAAAATCGTGGGTTTACTTGAACTCGGGTTCAACCTTAATTGAACATTCATACGTCTGGATAAAACTGTTATGGTTCCAGAGATAATACTTACCATCGTATGTCTATAATAAGAAATAATAGCCATTACACTTAAAATTACTTCAAGTGAAAGCTATTGTGCTCCGTAATTTTTTTTTTTTAACTTTTACTTTTTATTGTCAAAAATTATAGCCACTACACTTACCATGACGTTCAAGTGAAAATTATTGTGTTCCGTAATTTTTTTTTTAACTTTTACTTTTTATTGTATAGCCACTACACTTAAAATTACTTCAAGTGAAAATTATTGTGCACCGTAATTTGTTTTTAACTTTCACTTTTTATTGTCAGAATATTAAGTTTTATGTCTTTTTATATTTTCAAATGATTAATATTATTTCTAAAGTTAAAATTTTTATATTTTGAAATCTTAAAATGTATGATTAATATTATTTATAATGTTAGAAAAAGTTAGAAAATTTGAAAATCTAATTAGAAAAAATGAGAAAAATATTATTAATATTAATATTATAAAATTAACTTTTTTTTTATATTAATGATGTTTAATATTAATATTAACATTTGATTAATATTATTAAATAATTAACAAATATTAATATTATTAATATTAATATTAATTTATATTAATTGTTAATGATAAGTAAATAATATCATTATACCAAATGGCTACAATACATAATATCATGGTAATATCACTGCATAATCTAAAAATTCAACATTAATTTCTATTTTCTTTTTTACTTTTAATCAAAATATCAACATTGGTACATTGAATATAACATAAATTATTTTTGTAATTCATTATTACGTTGTGAATATTCTAATGAGATGAATTCTTCATAATTAAAACATATAATCCAATGAAAATAGAAATGCTTCATAACTTCATGAAAAATCAAATGGAAGTCAAAATTTTGATTTCAAGTTACCATGCAATCATCAATTACATAAAAGTGTCTTAGAAAATTATTCAAAATCAACCATAGGTTCTGGCACACCATGAGAACCTACATCTTTAGATGAATGACTCGATGAAGATGAAGATTATCCATATTCTTCTCTTTTGCCAACTAGTGCTCCATCTGAGTCAACATGCATGTCCACCATTTCAGAGTTCAAATGTCTTGTAGATCTACGACTACTTTCTCCATAGTCCCATCTCAACAGTAATTTTTCTGGTTGAAATTTCTTCAAAAAATTTATGGTCTTCAACCAAAGAATTCCTCTCTTTGTCAAATTGAAGTCATACACAAGTATGTCAACATCCTCCAATTTTAAGACATCTGTGCGGCGACGATTTATATTTGTGCCCTTTCTTTTTCTCTTTCTGCCATTTTTTTTTGCAACTACCATCTCTAGCTTGTACACACCATTGACAGGGTGAGTACTTGTGGCATACCAATGTACATCAATAGCTGTAATATCTTCATTTTCATTAATGACCTTTATAATCTTCAAAATCCAAAATGGATATCCAAATGGATCTTCATCTGCTAACACTACTATCATGCAACCCTCCTTAACATCCTGTATAGAACCACTGTAAAGGTCTTCCATGGCTTCACATTTTGCACGTGACCTTCTAGAACCAATATAGCTTTCTCTTTCCTCTACCTGTGGAGAATTAATAATAGCTTGAGACTGTTGTTGTTCAACAATGTGTGTTTCCTGATTTTCATTTGGCATATTTTATGGCCAAAAAAATGGAGTCTTCAAAAGCATATCCACATTTATTGATCTTGAAATCATATCACTTTGATTACTGAAAAAATACTCCCACCAAACTGAATCAACAAAATCGAAGTACTCATATGTATCTCTAATACATATTTTAATTTCGTTGAGACATTCAGAATAATTTATGTCTCTCTTATGCCTCCGTGCATTATGGAGTTCAGCGACTTACTCTAATAATAGTATCTTTCAAGAAAATATTGAACGTTCTGGAATGAATTTCAAAAATGCTAAATATGATGATGGCCCCCATTCTGCAATAGTTGAATACTTCTCCCCCCATATAAGTGTTATCTTATTAATGTTTTTGATACGAAATTTATGCTGGAAGCTAATGTCGTTAATTTGTTCAATACATTTCTCCTCACCGTGTGATCCCAAAATAAACCTTCGAATGTCAATAGTTTCTTCCAACACATGAAAAACAAGCTCTGGAATGTACGATTTCTTAATACATTCAATTAAATATGGAAGGCTCCCAGCACATTTCCTCCTCAATGTTACTGAAAAACGACTGAACATTTGATCAATATGATCATGAGTATGCCCAATAAGAAGGAAACCAACCTTTATCTTTTTAAAAATTCCCAATTCAACGAGCATGTTTAGATACCCAAAAAGAACTTGTTTTTTTCTTTCACGACTTGTGTTTTCTAATTGTAAATACAAAACTTCAAGAAGAATACCAGACGAATGAGTAACCACATCATGGATTATAGTTATGGTCAGATTTGCATCATTGTCAATATTTTTAGTTGTGAAGAAAACTCTTGGAAACATCTTCTCATTAAATACCATACAACCAACCAAGTGAAAGTGAATGAAATTTTCCTCGTGTATCTTTTTTGGCGTGCAGACAAAATGTGGAAGAAGTGTTTTCTTTTGGTCCATACCATCAATTATCAAACTCAGATATTTATTTGGATGATCATAACACTTCTTTCGATGTTTTTACAAATTTTTCCTTTCACTTGTTTGCTGATTATGATGCTCTTGAAGTTCCTTGACAACGAAATACGTACATAAAATAAAAGAAACATATGAATAAATATATTTTCATATTTGATAACTATCCAATTTTAAGAAACAATGTTTTGAACGCACCTCTTTTTGCGCCTTGAAATTTATGTCTTTTTTCTTTAAGAGAAGCACATGTGTTGCAAACCCCCATCCTTGTCTTCTTAGGAATACGAACATTGTTGATTTCATTTTTCCATAACCTTGTAAAATAATAATATGTAATAAAATTACCAACTCCAACAAATTCTACATAATCTCTGTATAAGATGAATATTTCTCATCTCGAGAAATTATGTGGAATATGTATTGTGTCTTTATTTGGCATACACTCTCCATGCTTTGGAAAGAAGTCTTTCATCCATGTCTTAGCAGTATTTGCAAAAGGCCCAACCTCCCATTTATAACGTACTTCTGAATAATATGTTGGATCCTTTTCCAGTTTCTCTTCGATTCTTGACAAATGACAATTACCAATTGAATCCACCATTTTGAAAGCCTTTCTATAGAGCAATACATTCCCAATATGATAATCATAACCTGCTAGTGTAGATTGCATGCAACCCACTAAATATGAATTTTGCATGCTTTTATTAATTGACATATATATTTTCCTTTTCTCCAAAACAGAGTTGAAATCCATATGTTTCAAGAAATCACTTCGACAAAAGTCACTTGAAATCAAATTAACGCCAAAACTTTTTTTTGTGAGATATTTTTTCCTCACCCTCGTATAACTGGAATGTTTTGGATTGATATGAAAAGTTCTACTCCTACTCCTAGTTACAATATTTTCTTGCAATGGTTTCATCATTCCATCATCCTTTGTAGAAGCAGTTTCATCACCATTAGGAGGAGTATTATCCCCACTATCATCATTCTCTACATAGTTAAGAAATTCATCAACATCATTGCCTAGAAAATTTTCATTACCATCCTCAATTTAAAAAGACATTTCGCAAGAATCATCTATGCTTTTGTAACCCCGAGTTAGACGAAATTCTTCACCATCTTGATACATGCTTTCAAATTCTTCCCCGAGAGGATTCAATTTTTCATCACCATGAGAGTCTTTGAAACTATCACTTAGAGAAAATTCATTATTCAGATATGTCCCTCTAAAATTATCATTTGCAAGAAACTCATCATCCTCCCCTTCCTCAGTGTTGCTCTCATAATCCTTGGGATTAGGCCTAAGTGGAAGGTTTGAATCTGTGTTCACTGGAATTTCTTCATCCCGCCCCTACCCTTCCTCATTGGTGCTCTCATAATCCTTAGGATTAGGAATAAGTGGATGCCTTGAATCTATATTTATTGGAAATTCTTCATCCCCCCCTTCATAAGTGGCACTCTTATAATCATTACGATTAGGATGAAGTGAAAATTTTGACTCTAGAAATTCATCCCCCTCTTCATTAGTCATGCTGGCATATTCCTTAGGATTAGGATGAAGTGGATATTTTGACGCTGCAAATTCTTCATTCCCCTCTTCATCAGTGGTGCTGGCATAATCCTTAGGATTAGGACGAACTACATATTTTGACTCTCCAAATTCTTCATTCCCCTCTTCATATGTGGTGCTCGCATAATCCTTAGGATTAGGACAAAGTGGATATTTTGACTCTGGAATTTTTTCATCCCCCTCTTCATCAGTGTTCCTCACATAATCCTTAGGATTAGGACAAAGTGGATATTTTGATGCTGCAAATTTTTCATTTCCCTCTTCATTAGTGGTGCTGGCATAATCCTTAGGATTAGGACGAAGTGGATGTTTTAACTCTGGAATTTTATCGTTCCCCTCTTCATCAGTGATGTTGGCATAATCCTTAGGATTAGGATGAAGTGGATATTTTGACTATGGAATTTTTTCATTCCTATCTTTGTTAGTGGTGCTAGCATACTCCTTAGGATTAGGACAAAGTGGATATTTTGACGTTGCAAATTCTTCATTCCCCTCTTCATCAGTGGTGCTAGCATAATCCTTAGGATTAGGACAAAGTGGAATTTTTGACTCTATAAATTATTCATTCCCCTCTTCATCAGTGGTGCTGACATAATCCTTGGGATTAGGATGAAGTGGGTACTTTGACTCTGCAAATTCTTCGCTGTGGTTCTCGCATAATCCTTAGGATTAGGAAAAAGTGGATATTCTTCATCTCCCCCTTCATCAGTGGTGCCCTCATAATCCTTAGGATTAAGACGAAGTGAAAATTTTGACTCTGGAAATTCTTCATCATGCCCTTCATCACTGTTGCTTTCATAATCCTTAGGATTAAGAGTAAGTGGAATAACTAACTCTCGATTTAAAGAAATTTCTTTTAGCTGCGCCTCATCAATTATGTTCTCATCATCCTTAGGATTACGACCAAGTTGATTTTTTGAATCTCTATTCATGGGGAACGAACTCCTATTATATTCATCAATATGAATAGAGTTTTTACGTGATGAAGATGTTGATGTTGTACAAACAAAAGCTTCCCTGTCGGAAGAACCCATGGCTTTCAACAAGAATATGTTGAATGATACAAATGTCTCTTCAATTACAATATATAGCTTAAAGACTGAAAATTTCCTTACAAATTCCCCCCCCCCCCCTAAAAAACAATTTGTGAAAAACATTCCCTCCAAAATTTTCGTTTCAAATATTTCATACAAAGTGTTCCTCAAAAATGTATTTAAAAACATTTTAAGAATCGATTTGTGTTGAAATATTTTACCGATATTTCTATTCAAAATATCCACAAAATATTCCTATCATGCATGCCTTTCAAACTAAAATAAAGTTGTTATTTTAATGATTTAACATTGACTACATGTAAATATTAACAATAATATTACTATAATAACTACATGCAAATATTAATTATTTTAACTATAATTAACTATATGTAAATATTTTAAATTTTAAATTTTAAACCTACATTATATTCGTCTAAAATATATTTCAAAATTTCTTAATAAACTCTTGGTCTTGAAATATTTCACCATACTTTCTTTTCAAAATATCCACAAAAGATTCCTTTCATGTATGCCTTCCAAACTAAAATAATTTTCCTATTTGAATGATTAAAGATTGACCACATGTAAATATTAACAATAATAACTAGATGCAAATATTAACTATTTTAACTATAATATTAACTATATTTGAGTACATGTAAATATTTTAAATTTTAAATTTTAATCCGAGATTATATTTGAATGATTTAACATTGAGTACATGTAAATATTAACTCTGATAACTACATGCAACTATTAACTATTTTAACTATAATATTAACTACAATTAACTACATTTAAATATTTTAAATTTTAAATTTTAATCCCATATTATATTTGAATGATTTAACATTGACTACATGTAAATATTAAATAAAATATTAACTATGATAACTACATGCAAAAATTAACTATTTTAACTATAATTAACTACATGTAAATATTTTAAATTTTCAATTTTTATCCCACATTTGTTAAACAGTAAACCAATCACACAAAATTCGTTATATAATAAGAATCATTGTTTCTATTCATCACATCACATCAAGTTTTCTGGTTTTTGTTGGAGCAATTTTATGGAGGTGTTGTTTTGGCATTGGTAACTTCGTGGAGGTATTCATTCACATTGGAGGCGTTGTGTTCATATTGGTAATTTTGTGGAGGCGTTGTGTTTGCATTGGTGACATGAATATTTTGCATTTAAAAGGTTAGTTTTCCTTCTATTATGTCTATTTAAAGACGATTTTAGGGAAAATCTGTTTTTTCTATGGTTTTTATGTTCAAAAACTATTTTTTAAAGGTTTTTAGATTCGAAAACCATAGAAATATTATATTTTTTTAGTGAAGAAAATCGAAAAAAAAAACTCAAATTGTTAGGCTTTTAGGAAAAAAATTTAGAAATTTTTTTCCTTTTTAGGGTTTTTAGGACAAAAATTTAAAATTTTAAAACATGAAAAATAATTTTTAGAAATATGCTTAGATATTTTATTTTTATTATTTAAAAAAGAACAGATAGTTTTAGTTTATACTAAACCTATTTGTTTTTTTTTATATAAATATATTGGTGGTTTCATTATTTAAATTGTTATTTTTTTATTTGACAAATTTTATTTTTATTTTATTTTTATTTTAAATTTTATTTTTAACTATAATTTCTAATTTTAATTATAGGTTTATATTAAAAAAAATTATTTTTATTTTATTTTATTGTTTTAGTTTAAAAAAAAAAATTAACATTTTCATATATATATTTTTTTTTTGTATATTTTAAAGCATATTTTTTAAATTTTTTTTTATTGTTTTTCTATATTTTGAATTATAATTGTTTTAGTTTTAAGAAAATAAAAATTAAAAATAAAAATATTCTTATATATGTCTCTTTATATTTTAAAACATGTTTTAAATTTCTTTTTATTGTTTTTATATATTTCATATAATAATTGTTTTAATTAAAAAATAAATAAAAATTTAACTATATTTGTTTGTTTTTTAAAAATATATTTTTTAATTTGTTTTTATTATTTTTTTATATTTTAAAATTTTAATTGAATAGTTTTTTTAGTAAACAATACATTTTTTATTATAATAGTTTTTGTTTAAAACAAAATTTAAAAAAAAAACTATATAGTTTATTTTTGAATAAGTAAAAAATAAAAAATTAATTTTCTTCTTGTCGAGGGCCGGAGGCAAACTGGGCAGCCCTCAATGGCGCCACCCAGCTTGCCTCCAACCCCTGGCTAGGAAGAGGGTGATTTTGCAAATTTCCCTCCACCCATCCAGGGGCCGGAGGCTAGCCGGGCGGCGCAGTCGAGGGCTACCCAGCCTGCCTCGGCCCCCGCTAGGTGGAGGGCTATTCTTGAAATCGCCCTCCGCCCAGTCGGAGGCCAGAGACAAACTAAAGTATAATATAAAATATAATATTTTAAAATTGTAATATAAAATTTTAATTTTTTTAAAATATATATAACGTTTTATAATAAAGTTTTAATTTTCTTTTTAAATATATAATTTTAAGATTGTTATAATATAAAGTTTTAATTTTAAAATTAATTTATAGTTATAATTATAAACAATATAATAATTTAAAAATTTAAAATTTATCTTATATTTAAAATTTTTAAAATTTAATAAATAGTGTATATTTCAATACTTTAAAATATAAGTATAAAGTTTTAAAATACAATAAAACATTATTAGTTTTGAATTTGAATTTGAATTTTAAAATATATGTTTTAATTATATTCATTATATTTAAAATTTTAAAATATAATTGATTAAGTATATATTTAATAAAACAATACAATTTAAATTAAAACAAAAAACAAACATTCATTTTTTTTAATAAATTTTTTAGCTTAAAATAAAACAAATATTAATTTTAACATTTATTAAACAGTAAATGGTTTTTTCTTTTTCTTAATATTAAATAAAAACTTAACCTTCAAATTAATTTTTATTTTTTTTAAAATTGTTTTATACAATTTAAAACAAATTTTCATTTTTTTATAAAATGTACTCTAAAATTATTATATAGATACGCATACATATATTTAAATATGATTTTAATATTTTGTTTAAAAATGAATATTTTCTATAGTTAAATTTACTGGTTTATTTTCAATTATTTAGTTACAAATAAATTTTGTTTTTTTTTAATTTATTTTATAGTCTTTATTTTTCGGTAAATTTAAATTTATATTGACAAATTTAAAAAAATAATTGATTAACTGCTTTCTCATTAACTAATATATATATTTCCTTTTATCAGGAAAATGGCATCAAAAAATATTTATGTAAATGTTTCTGCACCTAGCGCAGCAACTCCCAAATCTAAAGTTGCAGCTCGACGCACTATGGATACAACTCCCAAATCTAAAGTTGTAGCTGGGTGCACTGTGGATACTGTTGGACGCAATAAGGACATTGTTGTACACACTAATAAAAGTTAACCAAGTGGCCCACCAGGTTCATTAAAGTTTATTTATGTTTAGAAGAATGCCAAAGAAATAAATAAAATTGATTTCTCATGGTATCTTGAAGACAATGAAAGGGAGGCTGATATACATATCTATCTCATTTGTGGTATGATTGACTTAAATGAACCATATGATGTCATGGGCAGAGTACGAGACATATGTATGGTCACGTATACAAACACTATTTATATTCTTGCAAGGAAGGCTAATAAACGTGACAAGGTTAGATATCATCTATCAAAGGTCAAGTATGACACAAATGAAATATCTACCAAGTTTTCTGAAAAAATCTCAAACAACATTGCAAATAGCATTGTAAGTATGCTTATTTCTATTTTCGCTATGAATTATTGTAAGGATCATTCAATTTTTTATAAATTATTGATCATTGACATGTTTTATTTTGTTTCATAGGATTTTGTTCTGAGTCTTTCAAACATGTTTGAAGGTATTTACTATATGGAGTGAGATGTTACGAATGTGATCAACACTTTCCACATAGACAAAGCAGAGGAAAGGAGATTGAAGAAAAGATCAATAGCTCATGACATTGCAATAGTACAAAGAGGGGGTCAACCAATAGTCACTAAGGTGGGTCAATATAGTAAACCTAAACATGTTGCTTTTGAAGATGTGGAACATGAAACTGAAAATTATGATAGAATTAGTAAGGAGGAGATTAGAACTGTTGTGCAAAAAGAGAACAAATTAGACACCAAAAAGAAAAATGGCCAAAGATCTCTCTCCTTTACCTGATGATGAAGAGTTTGTTTATAAAAGAACTCATATGTTAACCAATAAGAATAGAAAATCAAATATTGGTCAATCTGTAAAAGTCATATGAAGCAGCGAAGAACAAACTCAAAGCTCTAATGGAAGCAGAGAAATCATAACTCCAGATGCTGAGTTAGTGGATGGCATTATTAAAAAAAATTAATAAAACTGAGTACATATAAACATCTGGATAAAACTGAGGACAAGGCAGGAAAGATGAGTACATTCATACGTTTGGATAAAACTGGCATGGTTCTAGAGATAATACATACCATCATATGTCTACAATAAGAAATTATAGCGAGTACACTTAAAATTACTTCAAGTGAAAATTATTGTGCTCCGTATTTTTTTTTTAACTTTTACTTTTTATTGTGAGAATATTAAAGATAAAATTGTCTGGTTTTATGTCTTTTTATATTTTCAAATAATTAATATTATTTCTAAAGTTAGAATTTTTATATTTTGAAATCTTAAAATAATATTAATTAATATTGATATTAATTGTTAATAATAAATAAATAAATATTATTATGAATGTGAATATTAATATTAATAATGTTTATAATGTTATTAATACTAATTAATACTATTAATTTTATTAATATTGGTTAATTATATATTATTAATATTATAAAATTAATATTAATGTTAATTAATATTAATATTAATGAACGGGTCCATTTTACGGACGGGAGCTATGTGACAAATGAGCTAGGGTTTCTAGCCTCTCTGTAAGGATGCAGCTCTGGTTCGAAAGGTCTCTCCTTCGCTCTCTATTCAGGCCTGGCTGTTTCCCCCTGCAACTGCTGATCCACCCTTAATGTATCCATCAAGGGGGGGAGGCTAACAAAGCCTCCCCCAATGCCAACGCCACTACAAATCAGATGCCCTCTTCTGACACTACATAGCAATCCCCTGTCAATGCGCAGTTTTCCTCCACTTTCAAAGGACAGACGGACAATGCCACGGACCACCAAACTCCTGGAAAAATGTTGGAAGCGCAAACAGACAAAACACTGGATTCATTGGATGGAACGAATCTGCCCAAAACTACCTCTGCCACCTGCAGGTCGATAGCTGCAGAACGCCTGAAGATCGAGCTCCCAAGCCACCGTATCAATGCCCAGATCCAATACATGAAGGATGATGCGCTGATTGGCAAATTTGTGGGTTTCTGGCCAACTGAAAAATCCTTACACGGCTAGATTAGCTCCAAATGGAAATCGAAAGGTCAAGTTACGCTCCAACTTGGGCCCAAAGGTTTCTTCACTGCCATATTCAACTGCATCAAAGACAAGAACTACATTCTAGATGGGGGCCCTTATTTCTTCAACTCATCTGGACTCTACGTTCAGGATTGGATAGAGCAATTTAATTCGGACAAAGAAGACTTTAGTTGGGCACTCGTCTGGATTAGGCTATTATACTCATTACCTCTGGAATATTGGGACGAAGAATCTTTGAGAGATATTGGCAATGGCCTAGGGGAGTTTATAAAGATTGCAGAAGAGACCAAGCTCAGGCGCTACACCTCATACGCCCGAATCTGTGTCTTCATGCACTTGGAAAAATCCCTTCCAGACCTAGTAATTCTCTACCACGATGACTTTGAATGGTTGCAATCTATTGATTATGAACATGTTCCTTTCCACTACCGAAAATCCCATGCCCATGGCCATCTATTCCGTGATTGTCCTCTTAATCCGCCCCTAGTAAACCCTCTGTTGCCTCGACCAGCCCTGATGCAGATGGCTTCACCAAAGTCCAAAATCACAAGCGTCATTGTAAGAAACCCTCGTCTGCGCCGCTCAAACCCTCCTCTCAAGCATCAGATATCCCATCCACTAGCAACAGCTTCGAAATCCTTGCTAACAACTCTTCGCAATATCCAGATAACCTTGGAAAGATCGTCAATCCTCAGACCCCGTTAACCTCAAAGCCAACCTCAGATTCTCCCACTCCCCCTACGCTCACCAAGCTTCCTCCTGAATCTTTCCTTCTGCCCCCTAAGCCCTCCTCTGTTACTGAGTTGGTTCCTAGGCCTACCAACAACATGGAGGTCGATTTCTCCGGGGCAGACACCAGCCAGGTGAACCTAATGGAGGAGGAATCTGAAGGCGTGGATATTGGAGAATTGGACATCTTCACACTGGAGTAGGCTTGTAGGAACAAGGATTTTGATACAATCTCCAAGAAACAGATCGAAAATCTTGCGGTAGACCTCTCCCACGCTCAACAGCACCAAAAATCCTTGGGTATCCAATTAGGAAGTCAATGGGATGGAAAGAAGCTCCTTAAGGACTCTAAAAAACAGGGCAGGAAAACTGATCTACAAAGGACTATCCTCATTGAGGAGATGCTTATGGAATCTGGTAGGTACCCCAAACTTACCAAGTTCTTTCAACCCCTTGAAAGCAATTCCCAATGAAGCTTATCTCCTGGAACATAAGGGGATTAAACAGCCCATCAAAGTACCAAATGATTAAGAACATGATTCAAATGGAAAGACCACAAGTCTTCTTCATGCAAGAAACTAAATGTACTAGTAATACCCTTGGTCCCATTCTATCTAGGGCCTGGCCGGGTTGTCATTCTATTGCTGTAGATGCCTTTGGAGCCCCAAGAGGACTAGCCATCGCCTGGAATCCGCAGGTTGTTTCAATAAGTGATGCACATGCAGCACACAACTTAATCCAAGCAGCATTCCACATCCTTGGAACCAACCTGCATGGACATCTTACCAATGTTTACTTTCCTTAGGATCCCTCGCGGAAAATGGCTCTGCTTAATACAATAGAACAGCTCAACTCCAACAGGACTCATCCTCTTTGGATCATGGGCGGAGACTTCAATATGATCACTAACTTGGATGAGAAACGAGGAGGACGCACCAAGCTAGAATCGGACTGCATACCTTTTAAGAGCTTCATACAATAGAATTAGCTGATAGACCTTCCCTTCACCAATGGAACTCATACTTGGAACAACAAATGCTCTGGCTCACAGCAGATTACTTCCAAGTTGGATCGTTTTCTTCTATCTGATAATGCCATTCATATTGGGGGAGATTTTCAGGCATCTATCCTACCCATCTTGGGATCCGACCATTTGCCCATCTCTCTCCAATGGACCAGACCAAGAGACGCTACCAAAAGACCTTTCTGCTTTGAAGCCTTCTAGCTCACTCACCCAGGCTTCAAGGTGATGGTAACGTCAACTTGGCAAGCCTTCACTCCTCTAGCAGGCTCTAAGATGTTCCAATTTCAAAAGCATCTCATGGATCTTGAGAACCACATCAAAAGTTGGAATCACTCCACCTTTGGGAACATCTTCCATCAACAAAATATCCTTGAGAGTGAAATGGAAGAGGTTGACCTACACATCATCCAAGAGGGGCACACTGAGATGCTTGCTTCGAAAGAACAAAGTCTCCTCAAATAACTGGACGAAAGAAGGAAGCAAGAGGAGATACTCTGGAAGCAAAAATCTAGAATATGATGGCTAAAGGAAGGGGAATGGAACACCAAGTTCTTCCATCATTCTACCATTCAGCGTAGAATGCACAACAATATAAGCTTTCTCCAAAACCAGAGAGGAGAAATATTGGAAGAACATCAGGCCATAGAAAAAGAACTTACTGCTCATTTCAAATCAGTGCTTCAAGAGAATCAAGTTGACAGACAACAAGCCATTAACAAAGTTCTACAACACATTCCCAAACTCATCACGGATGAACATAGTCAACTGTTACTCCGTCTAGTCTCTCTTCTAGAATTGGAACATGCAGGTGCCCAATGCAAAGAGGGAAAGGCTCCAAGACCAGATGGCTTCAACTCTAACTTCTTTCATCACTTCTGGGACCTAATAAAAAATGTTGTTTGGCAATTGGTTGAGGAGTCTAGAACCATGCACTGGCTTCTCCCATCCCTCAATGCCACTTTCATAGCCCTCATCCCCAAAGAGGATTAAGTGGCTACCCCTGAAAAATTCCGGCCAATTTCCCTCTGCAATGTAATCTACAAAATCATTTCCAAGGTCATAGCCAACAGACTCAAGCCGCTGCTTCCTTTGCTCATCTCTCCAGAGAAAACTGGGTACATGGAGGGGTGCCAAATCCTATATGGCATCATTCTCACTCATGAATTCATTCACTCTTTGAAACAGACCAGAAAGCCAGGTATGCTCTTAAAAATCGACTTATCCAAAGCATATGACAAGCTCAACTGGAGTTACATTCAAAAAATGCTAGCAGCCTACGGTTTCTGCCCCACCTGGATCAGATGGGTCATGAGTCTAATCTCTTCCTCCTTCTATTCCATTCTTGTTAATGGTTTCCCCTCCTGTCCCTTCTCCCCATCCCATGGTATTCGTCAAGGAGACCCTCTCTCTCCTTTTCTCTTTGTCTTAATGGTTGATGGTCTGGGTCATTTTATCAAACAAGCTCTTCTCTCTCAGCAACTCCGAGGTATTTCTATTCATGGATCCTAAACTATTACTCACCAACAATTTGTTGATGACAACATGATCTTCGAGCATCCTTCAGTCCAAGAAGCCTCCTCCTTCAAAGCCATCCTTGATACATTCGCGGAAGCTTCCAGTACTTTGGTCAATGCCTCTAAATCTCAAATCTTCTTCTTCAATACTGCGCACCCCATCCAAAACATCATTGCCAGGATCCTCGGGTTCACCGTTGCTAAGATTCCTGCCAAATACTTGGGTGCCCCCTTGATTGACTCTGCCCTCAAACATTCCTCCTGGCACTCTCTCCTTGAAAAACTTGAAGCCATATTATCCTCCTGGACGTTTCGTTCCCTCAATTTGGCTAGTCAACTCATCCTTGTCAAGTCAGTCTTACATTCCAGGCCTCTTTACCTATTCTCTGTGCTCGCCGCCCCAAAATGGGTTCTTAAACAAATCAAGTCCCTTCAGCGCAACTTCCTTTGGGGCGCCTCTAGGCAGGACATAAAATGGGCCTTGGTTAAGTGGACGATAGTTTGCAAGCCTAAAAACACTGGAGGGCTAGGACTTCGTGATCCTCATCACAACAATGCTATCATGGAAGCCAAGATTTGGTGGCAATGGCTATCTGCGCGACATAGCCCTTGCGTGAAGCTATGGACAACTAAATATGCCAACCACAGACCGACGACAGATCTCATTCGGCTAACAACAGTAGAAGCAGGCTCTCAGATCTGGAATTCTGCCAAACAACATCGCCTTTTAATCCAAGAACACAGTTTTTGGGAAATTTGCGATGGTCGCACAGCTCGCTTCTGGACAGACTCGTGGCAACAATGTCCTAGATTTCTCACCACCATCACCCCGCAGCTTCAACCAGATGTGATGAACCCCTTAGAAGCCACTGTTCATCAATTTTTGGAGGAGATTCCTATTCAAGGCTTCAGGCAATGGAAATCGACAGCCCTCTGCCTAAACTAGTAGCAAGAGCACGCACATAATGCCCTTGATGCTGAGCTGACCTGCAGGAAAATCAGACACTTGGAGAAACAGGACATCCTCAGATGGGGCTACACTTCGAGGGGAAAATTCAGTACCCAAGAGGCTTATGCTCTGTTAATTCAAAATCAAGACCCCATCGACTCTATTTGGAAGAATCTCTGGTCTTCACACCTTTGGCCCAAGGTCACCATGTTCATGTGGCTTCTCTATCACAAGAGAATCCTCACCTAGGATAATCTGATCAAAAGGGGCTTTGTAGGCCCCTCCAAATTCCCCAACTGCAATAATCAAGAAGAAACAATCCAGCATCTCATGGTCACCTGTCCACTGGCCGCTTTTTTCTGGGAGAACATAAGCCTTAGATGCAAAAGAGAGGGAAAAGGTTCTGGGGATTTGAACTCTACCATTCGCAACTGGCCTTCAGATCCTTACAGTTGCACTCTCCATAATTCTCTTTGGAAGCCCATTCCGAGACTTACCCTCTGGACTCTCTGGAAGGAAAGGAATAAGCGGGTCTTCAAGAACCAATGTACTCCACTAGAAATCCTTTCGAACAATCTCTGCGGCAATCTTCAGGAAACCTTGGCACTCCAACAATGGAAACAAGATGATTTTCCTACGAATCCCATAGAAAGATCCATATGGGACAATTGGCATGTTGAGCCCACACCCTGTTCACTGCCTGCTCGCCCCCACAGGCTTCAGACGACTATTCTGTGCAATTGGGTCCCTCCCCCAGCTGGCATTCTGAAGCTGAATTTTGATGGAGCCTCCAAAGGCAATTTGGGTGACGCGGGATATGGGGGAATCTTCAGAGATCACCGAAGCAACCCTCTACTCATATATTACGGTTCCATAGGGTGGGACACCAACAATTTTGCAGAGTTGGAAGGATTATGGCAGGGGATGCATCTGGCTCAGCACCATAACTACTTCCCCATTGAAATAGAAGGTGACTCACAAATTCTTATCAATATGGTCAATCAAATTCTCATGGGCACCCCTGCCTCAAAAGTTGCTGACAATTGGAGACTCATGGCTAGGCTGGATCTTATAACTGAATGGATGCAACTTCACATAGACATTTTCCTCAAGCATGTCAGAAGAACGGGCAACAAGGTGGTCGATCTACTGGCAAACAAAGGAGTCACTAGCTCTCAAGCTCTAATGGTAGGGCCTCTCTCCAGTTTCAATGTTAGCAAACTCATACAGGACTGCACTATGCTGGTGCATCAGGATAACAACCCCCCAGATGCATGTGTTAATGCATAATCATACGGTATTGGGCTTGCGGGATGGCGTGTGGCAAGGCCACATGGCCACCCGCAAGCCTCACTTATGGTGCCTCTTTGAAATTAAATCTCTAGGAAGTCACCTTGCGTGGCATTTATGTCGTTGCAGGTGTCAAGGCCTTCAGCATTTCAAAATGCCGCACTCTGGTTCTCCTTCTCAGCTCCTTCCCTCTGTGCTTGCGTTATAGGTGACACCTCAGCTCCTTCTGGTTATTTCTATGCCACCTCTGCTTTCACCATTATGAATTGGTTGCTCCCCTGAGGCCGAGGAGCCCAGCTCTCTCACCTCCCTCGGTCAGCGCTGCAGCCTGGGCAACTGTGTTGAATTTCTCCCCGGCTTTCATTATTCACAGAGCCCCCTCTGTCCTCTGAGATCCTCCACCCCTTTCGAGCTCAATTCACCCTCCGCGTCTCTGTCCACCGCTGCCAACTCTATCTGCTCCCTCTCGCTGAGTGCAAACATGCCTCGGCTCAGACATTTCTTGAGATGCCAAAGAGGCAGTACCAGGGCTCGCTCTTCTAGCTGGCATCACTCTTCCACATCCAGCTCCTTCGTGTCGTCTCTCAAGTGTCTTCAAGTTCACTACCCCGATACACGTAGCGGGCGTGGTCATCTTGCCACCTCCTCCCCTCAGTGCACTACCTTTGAACACATGGTGCCTCCTCTCTCTCGTCCCACTGCCTCTGCCACCTTGCACAACCCGACTACTACACATTTCCACTTCCAGTGTAGCACCGACTGCCCTCTTGTTGTGGCGACCATCACAGTTTGTTTTCGAGAAATCCCGGAGGTAGTCCCTGGCCCCTCCTTGTCTGCATGCCCGAGCAACAAGCCTAGCCCTCTGGCATCGTGCAACCTCCTCAAGCTCCGGAAAGGCATAATTCTCGCTAGATCGGCGAAGGCACCGCGAGCCATCTATAGGGCAAAGGCAAATAGGAAGGTGGAAGTGGTGTAGATGCTGCAGCAACTCAGCGTGGCCCCTTACCAGACGACAATGATGAGTACTGGTGTTGGATTGAAGAAGATCCTCCTTTGGGTGACTATGGTCTTTAAATCTACAGGTCTTGACCAAGTCATTTTTTCTAGTTCTCTTGTTATTTTTGCTGTTTTGGGATGTATTAGTCTATGTTATCATGTAGCTGGTTTCCTCCATAGAGGCAGCATTACAAACCTTACATGGGCTGGTTTCCCCACGAGGGCAGCTCAATTTTTTCTATTTTGCTGGACTGTTGCCACTAATGATGGCTTACACTATTGAGGCTGTGGCCTCGTTGTAACATATGTTTTTTCTTTTCTTTTTTGTTACTAATAGAATTACTCTTACTTAGAAAAAAAAATATTAATATTAATGATAAATATATATATTAATGTTAAGCATATATATTAATTATGAGGAAGAGAATTTTAATTAATCACTAGCCCTCCGAATTCTCAACATGGTATCAGAGCTAAGGTGATGAACTAAAGGGGTGCTTGATAGAGAGACACTCCACGAAGAAAAAATCAAAGTTCAGGTGAAAAATCAAATCAGTTTGCAAGGAAGAATTTCAAGATATTTTCGAGAAAGATCTTTATCTCATTCAAAGGATCAACTTTTCAAGAAAATAATCTTTGTCATCAAATATTTTCATTCAAGCCATGATTGAAGAGGATGTCATCTTTTGAAGATATAATTTTCCATCAAGGATTCAAGAACACCTAGATTGAAGATTTCTATCTTAGAAGAAGCTCCTAACACCTTCACCATCATCAAGGAAGCTACAAGCCACTCTAGTCAAGTAAGTATCTATGACCTTACTTAAATTTGTCAAGATGACTTATTGTAAAGAGAGCAACAAGCTAATTGGGTCATCAAACTTTAACGCATAGAAGAAGAGGAAAAAATTGAATTTAATTGAAGACGAAGTTATGGACTACATTATTGGATCAACAATTCAACCACCAAAAGAAGGTGCTCCAGCTCATGCCAAGTACATGAAGGGAGAAATCATAGCCCAAAGTATTCTCATAGAATCCATTAATGACTCACTCATTCCCTATGTATCAAAACTAAAGTCTGCTAAAGAAATGTATGATAAATTGGTGGAGCTATTCTCTGTAAGTACTACAGGAGAATCAATCTCTCTGAGACAAGAACTATATAAAATGAGATTGTCAAGGGAAGAAGGAATCACTCCATACTTTATGAGGATTTCTGAAATAAGAGATCAACTACAGGAACTGAGAGAAGAAATGTCTGACAATGAGATGACTACAGGGGTGCTGAATTCTCTACCAGAGGAATGGGGAAACTTCACTTCAATTTTATACGGGAAGAAATAAGCCACACCATTCCATGATTTATGGTCTCGATGTAAAATAGAGGAAACAATATTGAAAGACAAAGTTGATATAGGATCAAGTGAAGGGAATCAAGCCTTTGCAGCCACTTTAAGGAAGAAAGGTAGATTTGGTAAATTTGGTTCTTAGAATAAAAGAAGAAATATGGACAACGTATGATGGTTTCGACGTAATGAACTTGGGAATTATAAAAGATATTATCCTAAATCTAACAAGGACAAGAGGAAAAGGGAAGAAGACCATATGTCAGATGTGAGGGAAGAACCTGATGCGAAGAAATCTAAGAAAGAAGAAGCGAGGGATCTCTACTATGATTGAGATCATCTTCTCCTTTAAGTGATTTTTTTTGTTATAAAATAGTAGGTTAGAAATCAATGTATATTAATGGCATCATGTTAAAATCATGATAGGAGCTCCTTGTGAAACAACTCCAGAAAAACCTCTGTGATAACATTACTAATGGAAGGCAGTCATCAAAGTTCAAGGGTCATCATGGAAACATAATTCTCAAATGTGATGACATACTGATGGAACAAGTCAAGGGAATGAATCTCTTCATTCTAGAAAATCTACTACAGGATGACTTGAGGAAAAAGGTATGAGGTGTATATCTATATATATATATATATATATATATATATATATATATATATATATATTTATTTATTTATTTATTTATATGCTAACACTGGATGCTGTGAAGTCATGTCATATGGTTGCAGGTAATGGACTTATGTATTTAGAAGTATGATCTACGGAAGAGGGTCTCTCATAATGCACTGAAAAATAAAATCAATGTAACATATATCCTCATAGGGCTTATGAGGTGGTTGTATACGAAAAAGGAACTAGAAATTGTAAGTTCCTGGGAATGAAAATATGCAGAAAGGAAGAGATCATGAAGTGAAACCATGTCAAGAGGTAGTTATTGTAATATTCCTAATTAGGGAAAACTAATTGGAATATTCGATTTTGTATAGTTTTTCCATTTATGGTTTGTAAATAAATAAAAAGTGAGTAAAGTGGGTCTAACTCACTTAGATGGAATAAAACACCTTCCTAGTAGCACAACGTTGTGACTTAAGGGGGGAGCCAAGGGGGGGCCACACACCACATAGAGGAGGGGGCCTACGTGCACTCTAGAAGCTTCTGCGCAGATAAGGATGAGGATGTGGAGGAGAGAGAGGCTATGTTGGTTTTGGAGGGAAACCAATGCTATAAAAGATGGAGGAGCCTCCTCATTTGGATCATTCTGGATTTGTTGATTTTGGAGTGAGACTTTGGTCTTCTTTCGCACGCTGGCTGTTTAGCTTATCTACAGCACTATTTAGTGCACCGAGTGTCTTCGTGCTGAGATCTCACCCTTAGCCCTGGGGGACTTTGAGTGCCTGCTCGGGCAAGGTTTGTTTGTGGTATTCTGTGAGTTGTTTCATTGTTGGGTTTGTTGTGGAGCTGGAGCTTAGAGAGACTGCGCAGTCACTGGGAGTGAGGATGAAGTCCCTTGTGGCGAAGCTTCAGATTGGGGTTTCTGTAGGTGATTTCATCGGGATTTTGAGCAGAGGGTCAGCCTTTGCATATCGGAGGTTTTTTGCGGAGTTTCTGGCAGTATTTTAGCTGTTTCTATCCAGCTACTGCACTGTCCCTTGGAGGTCAGCATAATTCACTGAGGAGGCAGTTTCTGGTTGTTTTTGGGGTCGGTCATTCTTGGAATGGTTTGTGGATCTTGTCGGGGTTGTTGAGGAGAGGAATTTTTCTGATTTTCATCTCATTCCGGCAAGAGGATTAGCCCCTAATCTTTAGTCGCTTTGAGAAGTAGCAGCTACACGTCATTTCTCCAGCAGCTAGGACACAGTTCTTAGAGCAGCCATTTCTCTTTATTTCTGAGAGTGTTTTCTCACTTGCCTTGCACAAGATCGCCTCTTGTACTTCATTGCATTTCTCAGATTAATAAAATGGCTCAGCATTTCTTCTATATGTTTTCTGGATAAATTTTCGTAGTTCCCGTTGTTGCCGTGGTTGCCGTGTACTCTTTCTATTGTATGTCTATTATTGATTTTGAGCATTCTAGTTCTATACCACTTGGTGTGTTTTTCTCTTACTCCTAGATAGAGTCTGGAAAGGGCCAGGTAGCATCTGAATCTCGTATTCTTTTAGAGGCGACATATCCAGTAAATTCCCTCCTAGTCAATCTCTGGTTGGATTTTGCTATGTTTTTGAGATATCCCCGAAACGGGATATTACAGTGGTATCAGAGCATAGTTTTGGCTCAGCATGTGGTCTATGACATCAAGAAAGAGACCATATAGAGGTTTACTAGTATTTTTGAGAGCAATGATTGACAGTAGCAGCTGCAGTGCCAAAAAACGAAATTGGAAGAGGGCCCAACTACAAAGGGTTAAATTTTGAAGGTTGGAATTAGAAGAAACCATTTCTGGGTTTTTCTGGGTTTTGGGAAAGGATCACCTTCCCAAATTCCTAGAATTTTCTGAGTATTTTTCAGTGGGTAAATCGAAGTTCGAAGTCAAGCAGCAATGTAGTTTTGGAGCAGCAGTGCAGTTTCTGAGGAGCCTGTAGACACATAGCAGAAAGCACCGATGGGAAGTGATGATGCTGCGAAGAGATTTGGGGAGATGCTCCTCAAATCAGTACAAGATCTGTCGAGGAAGATTGAGGTGATGGGACAAAGATTCACCGCTGTAGAGGCTAGACAGCGTGAAACCCCAAGGGGTTTCCAGATTGGCGAGGGATCAAGAACATCCCACCATTTTCTGGAGCATGATGTCACTCAGCATATGGCATCACATACACCCACACATTCCACTATGCCCACTTTTCTTGGTGCAGACACAGGGGCAGGAGCATAGCAGGAGCCAGAGCCTGGCCACATGGGTGATTATTTCGTCAAGTATCAGGCATATGGACAGTGTTAGACTCGGTCCTGTCAGTCCTTCATCAGAGTCAAATTCACCAAAGTTCATTTCCTGTCATTTGTAGTCATTGATGTTATTGTGGTCCAGAAAAGAGTCATTTCACTTTCTTGAGTCCAGGGTTTTGTTTTCAGAAGTGCTTCAATAACATGTGCAGGCCAGAGGAAGGTTCAGTAAGTTTTTCAAGAATGTCATCGTCAATAATGTGAGATTGATTCTTCTTCAAAACCCTGTTTTGAAGAAGAAATCATCAAATGTGTTTTTTAGAATATGTAATTTGTCAAAATGTTTCAAATTCTCCAGCTCTTCAAATGGCAGCAGCTTCAACAGCTCCTATCCCTGCAAAAGCACAAACAAAAAGAACATCATCAGCAATCAGAGACAAAGCGAAATCAAACAAAACAGAATTTTGCATCCAAATGGCAGAAATGCCAAATTATACAACACGCTCAGCTGTTTGGTGGAGTTTGATGGTTATAATCTTGAAAGTGAACCATGTGTGGCTTGTAGCTGGCCAGACATTGGCAAGAAAACTCATGCTTTCTCTCGTAGATAAGGCACAACATAATCAACCTTGGAGTGTGGATCCAAAATTTGTTAATGGACTAAGAAGTATTCTCTGCAATTCGAGTTTGGACAAAGAGTTTATAGCAAAGGCAATCACTCTACCTGGAGAGGGAGAAATCATGGACCTCATGGAAGTTGCAGATCTGGATGCTGTTCATGGAGTTCGTCGTTTTGTTAGAAAAAAACTTGCATCTGAATTGCGTGCAAAGTTTTGCAGAGCTGTTGAAACTAACCGAAGCTCAGAGGAATATGATCCTAATCACGATAGTATGGCAATACGTGCTTTGAAAAATATTGCCCTTGCTTACCTTGCCTCATTGAATGAGCCAGAAATGATGGAACTTGTATTACATGAATACAAATCAGCTACAAATATGACTGAACAATTTGCAGCTTTGGGTGCTATTGCCCAAAATGCCGGAGATGTACGAGATGAAGTTTTGTCTAATTTCTATCAAAAGTGGAAAGAAGATGCCTTGGTGATCATTAAGTGGCTTGCATTGCAAGCTGTCTCTGATATCCCGGGCAATGTTAAGAATGTACAACGCTTGTTGGAGCACCCTTCTTTTGACATTCGGAATCCTAACAAGGTTTATTCTCTCATTGGAGTGTTCTGCAGCAGTTCGGTTAACTTCCATGCAAAGATGGTTCTGGTTATGAATTTGTTGGAGATATGGTGTTGAAGCTAGATAAAATTAATCCACAGGTTGCATCCCGCAACATTTCAGCTTTCTCAAGGTGGAAGCGATTTGATGAGGGTAGACAAACACTTGCAAAGTCTCAACTAGAGCGTATTCTATCTTCCAATGGGTTGTCGGAAAACGTGTACGAGATTGCCTTAAAAAGTTTGGCTACCTAGTTGCATAGGATACGGTTTTTTCACTTGCAAGCTATGATACTTGAAGGGTTTTACTTAAGACCTTAAGAATTGTATAATCTACACCTTGCGTGTTGAATGCTCAGATGCGGAGACTGCGGTTACAACAAATCTTCGATGCTTGTTAATGAATGGTCATGGGCCAACATCATATGGAGTCCCTGGAGCTGGCAGAGGAGGCGCGCTACGCGCAGAGAAGGCGCGCGACGCACAAGAGGCGCGCTACGCGTTGGGCCTCCCCAGCCTGTGTAAATTTACAAGCGCGCTACGCACTGGGTAAGAGCGCTACGCATATAGTCTCAGAGCCAAATTTTTGCCCTTGCGTCCAGTTTCATGCCGAATTGCCTCCAACTGTTTGCAAATCCGCGCTTGAATGTACTTTCCGAGCTCAGTAAGTCACAACATAGTCAGGAAACATGTGGTGCTTTTGAGTCATACCACACAAGGTTGAAGACTAGGTTGTTTGAGGAGTTGGACATTGCTGCATGACAACGAGTTGATTGATTGGTGCACACATTGATCACTGAGGTGCGTTCTTGCTATTGGTTTGATCAGCGTGTAGAAGAAAGTGGCTTGCTTGGAAACATAAGAGAGAAATACATTAATTCTACCTTATGGCGCAGAGCAGTCCAAATCTTGGACTCTGATGTTATCTTGAATAATGAAGATTTTCTCTTTGCAAAGGATGCTAATTATTAAGGATTGGTTTTTATTCAACGGCAAGGGAAAAGTGGATAATCTTACAATAAGTTTCCAGTGAACATGGGTCCGACCGATCTTTTGCTATGGGCGCAGTTCCATATTCGATCTTTGGACATTCCAATGCAAAATTTCCGGTAGTAAGATTAAAATAGTTCCAAATTTGGGCAGCTGGGCGAAGATAGGCCACCTGGAAATAGCATAACTTGGTCAAAGGACAAACTTCAAAAAACTATTTTTATTCGAATGGTGAAAGCCAAAATGGAGTGAAGACATCTGCCACCACAGAGAAATAAGAGCGTATTTTCTATTTATAACTTCAGTTAATAATTTAAAGGGATACATGATACAGCTCTTGCCTTTTCATTGGTCATAAGAGATTGGAAAGTGGAAAATGTAACGTAGTTCTGTTTTTAGAACAAATCGATGAATCTCTGTCTATTTTTGTAATTTCAGTTGAAACAGCACCCTTGTTTTGGGTCGATCTGTTTTCTCCTGGGCTTATTTATTGTATGAAAAATCATTTGCAAAGGGTTGGAGAGAGTTCTGGGAAATCTGTGGGAGGAAAAAACCTAGCACTATCATTATACAGTTTGACAGAGGAGTAATTAAGTGGTGCAGCTCTGTTTGATCAGATTCTTGTGGCGTAAAGTTTAGCATATGTTTCTTCTACTATTTTATATGTAATCTCGTAATGTTTCCATTTCATTCATAATCAGTTCACTAGATGCTTTTGCAGTAGGATAGGTAGAATCCAATTTATTTGCTCTACCTTGAAGGAGCGTTCAGGATTTGTGTATTTTCTTCTGTCTGAAAGGGATTCATTGTTAAATGCCCTTTTCAGCTTTCTTAAGCAGTCTTTACATTCCATTTAATTTCAAATTAATTGTTAAACTTCACTCCTACCTTGCCTTATGGAATAATCTGTGCCTTTGATTAAATCTCTGCTCACGCTGTTCTTGATCCCACACTACCCAGAAAATTCATCCATTTATCAAAAACCCCTTTCCTATCTATTTAATAGCCTAAAATCAGTTCCCATTTTAAGTCATCTCGCACCCTATTGCTCATTTTATCGAGATTGACTGGAGAGAGCCCTCTCCTGTCCTCGTAGGGCTAGCTACGAGGCTGAGCTTGGTTTGATGTTGCCTCGAGTTTTGCCTTCCTCAGCCTGAGGCAGATTCGAGCGCTAACATAGTGCCGACCATACTGGGGAAGTCCTCCCCGGTACAAGATGACAAAGTTCAGATCCGATTGTTGATGGTGGACAACAGTCAGACACCTGAAGGCTGAAATCGTTCACCTGGTGACTCCATCTCGATCTAGAGATTCCAGTGCCCGCTGATCCACTCATGCAATGGTAGGGTATGTGGCAAACCCTGCACTGTGTGAAGTTGTAAAAGAAGTAAGAAATCAGTTAGCAGATTTTGAAATTAATGAAGAATTTTTCAGTGTCTTGCTTCAATGTTTGAAATCTCCGAAGTTTCCTCTTGAAGCTAAAACTGGTGTCTGTGAGTTAATTGTCGAAAGAATTGAGAGGGAGATTCAGTTTTTAAATGATCAGATCCAGTCATATGATTTCCGAGATCCCAAAAAGTTCTTGGAAACTCTTCCTCCTTCAAAACAAGAAACCATAGAGTTACATGTGGATGTTTGCATTGATAGTGTGCAGCTGGAAGTATGTATTGCAGAGTTGGGGCAGCGAACCGAGTCTGGCTTTTGTGATCCCATTGCAACGTACATGGAAATGTTTTTCAGTTTGAAAGATAGATCAGATTGTCTTTTACATATCCAGATTCATTACGTGCATGTGGGGCTGCCAGCAATTACATCTGTGTCCTGGTGGAAACACTCTCAAGCAGTGTCCTGGTCACAGTTACTTGAATGGTTGATTTGGCATTACAGTATTACTTGATCCATGGACTCTGCAGGAAAGTAGGGTAGATAAATAAGCAACCAAAAAGGCAGCATCTTGTTCCAGTTTCATTGCAGCTTTAGTTTGAAGTTTGTTAAGTCAGTTTTTCAGTTATTTCAGTCTTGAGATCGAATCAGTTTGAGTTCAGTTTCAATTTAAAAATTGAGTCAAGATTCATGTCGATTAGTCAAATAATGATTCCATAGCCCAATGGATGGAGGCACTGTCTGCTCTCCCAAATATCTACAGTTCTTGGCACCTCCAAGAAGCGGCAGCTGCCATCCCCATTGGAGCCAATGTTAGACTCGGTCCTGTCAGTCCTTCATCAGAGTCAAATTCACCAAAGTTCATTTCCCATCATTTGTAGTCATTGATGTTACTGTGGTCTAGAAAAGAGTCATTTCACTTTCTTGAGTCCAGGGTTTTGTTTTCAGAAGTGCTTCAATAACATGTGCAGGCCAGAGGAAAGTTCAGTAAGTTTTTCAGGAATGTCATTGTCAATAATGTGAGATTGATTCTTCTTCAAAACCCTGTTTTGAAGAAGAAATCATCAAATGTGCTTTTTAGAATATGTAATTTGTCAAAATGTTTCAAATTCTCCAGCTCTTCAAATGGCAGTAGCTCCAATCCCTGCAAAAGCACAAACAGAAAGAACATCATCAGCAATCAGAGACAAATCAAAATCAAACAAAACATAATTTTGCATCCAAATGCCAGAAATGCCAAATTATACAACACGCTCAGCTGTTTAGTGGATTTTGATGGTTATAATCTTGAAAGTGAACCATGTGTGGCTTGTAGCTGGCCAGACATTGGCAAGAAAACTCATGCTTTCTCTCGTAGATAAGGCACAACATAATCAACCTTGGAGTGTGGATCCAAAATTTGTTAATGGACTAAGAAGTATTCTCTGCAATTCGAGTTTGGACAAAGAGTTCATAGCAAAGGAAATCACTCTACCTGGAGAGGGAGAAATCATGGACCTCATGGAAGTTGTAGATCCGGATGCTGTTCATGGAGTTCATCGTTTTGTTAGAAAACAACTTGCATCTGAATTGCGTGCAGAGTTTTGCAGAGCTGTTGAAACTAACCGAAGCTCAGAGGAATATGATCCTAATCACGATAGTATGGCAAGACGTGCTTTGAAAAATACTTCCCTTGCTTACCTTGCCTCATTGAATGAGCCAGAAATGATGGAACTTGTATTACATGAATACAAATCAGCTACAAATATGACTAAACAATTTGCAGCTTTGGGTGCTATTGCCCAAAATGCCGGAGATGTACGAGATGAAGTTTTGTCTGATTTCTATCAAAAGTGGAAAGAAGATGCCTTAGTGATCATTAAGTGGCTTGCATTGCAAGTTGTCTCTGATATGCCGGGCAATGTTAAGAATGTACAATGCTTGTTGGAGCACCCTGCTTTTGAAATTCGGAATCCTAACAAGGTTTATTCTCTCATTGGAGGGTTCTGCAGCAGTTCGGTTAACTTCCATGCAAAGATGGTTCTGGTTATGAATTTGTTGGAGATATGGTGTTGAAGCTAGATAAAATTAATCCACAGGTTGCATCCCGCAACATTTCAGCTTTCTCAAGGTGGAAGCGATTTTATGAGGGCAGAAAAACGCTTGCAAAGGCTCAACCAGAGCGTATTCTATCTTCCAATGGGTTGTCGGAAAACGTGTATGAGATTGCCTTAAAAATTTTGGCTGCCTAGTTGCATAGGATATGGTTTTTTCACTTGCAAGCTATGATACTTGAAGGGTTTTACTCAAGACCTTAAGAATTGTATAATCTACACCTTGCGTGTTGAATGCTCAGATGCGGAGACTGCGGTTACAACAGATCTTCAATGCTTGTTAATGAATGGTCATGGGCCAACATCATATGGAGTCCCTGGAGCTGGCAGAGGAGGCGCGCTACGTGCAGAGAAGGCGCGCTACGCACAAGAGGCGCGCTACGCGTTGGGCCTCCCCGGCCTGTGTAAATTTACAAGCGCGCTACGCACATGCAGCGTGCACGCACTAGGTAAGAGCGCTACGCATATAGTCTCAGAGCCAAATTTTTGCCCTTGCGTCCAGTTTCATGCCAAATTGACTCCAACTGTTTGCAAATCCGCGCTTAAATGTAATTTCCGAGCTCAGTAAGTCACAGCATAGTCAGGAAACATGTGGTGCTTTTGAGTCATACCACGCAAGGTTGAAGACTAGGTTGTTTGAGGAGTTGGACATTGCTGCATGTCAACGAGTTGATTGATTGGTGCACACGTTGATCACTGAGGTGCGTTCTTGCTATTGGTTTGATCAACGTGCAGAAGAAAGTGGCTTGCTTGGAAACATAAGGGAGCAATACATTAATTCTACCTTATGGCGCAGAGCAGTCCAAATCTTGGACTCTGATGTTATCTTGAATAATGAAGATTTTCGCTTTGCAAAGGATGCTAATTATTAAGGATTGGTTTTTATTCAATGGCAAGGAAAAAGTGGATAATCTTACAATAAGTTTCCAGTGAACATGGGTCCGACCGATATTTTGCTATGGGCGCAGTTCCATATTCGATCTTTTGACATTCCAATGCAAAATTTCTGGTAGTAAGATTAAAATAGTTCCAAATTTGGGCAGTTGAGCGAAGACAGGCCACCTGGAAATGGCATAACTTGGTCAAAGGACAAACTTCAAAAAACTATTTTTATTCGAATGGTGAAAGTCAAAATAGAGTGAAGACATCTGCCACCACAGAGAAATAAGAGCGTATTGTCTATTTATAACTTCAGTTAATAATTTAAAGGGATACATGATACAACTCTTGCCTTTTCATTGGTCATAAGAGACTGGAAAGTGGAAAATGTAACGTAGTTCTGTGTTTAGAACAAATCGATGAATCTCTGTCTATTTTTGTAATTTCAGTTGAAACAGCGCCCTTGTTTTGGGTCGATCTGTTTTCTCCTGGGCTTATTTATTATATGAAAAATCATTTGTAAAGGGTTGGAGAGAGTTCTGGGAAAGCTATGGGAGGAAAAAACCCAGCACTATCATTGTACAGTTTGACAAAGGAGTAATTAAGTGGTGCAGCTCTGTTTCATCAGATTCTTGTGGCGTAAAGTTTAGCATATGTTTCTTCTACTGTTTTATATGTAATCTCGTAATGTTTCCATTTCATTCATAATCAGTTCACTGGATGCTTTTGCAGTAAGATAGGTAGAATCCAATTTATTTGCTCTGCCTTGAACGAGCGTTCAGGATTTGTGTATTTTCTTCTGTCTGAAAGGGATTCATTGTTAAATTCCCTTTTCAGCTTTCCTAAGCAGTCTTTACATTCCATTTAATTTCAAATTAATTGTTAAACTTCACTCCTACCTCGCCTTATGGAATAATCTGTGCCTTTGATTAAATCTCTGCTCACGCTCTTCTTGATCCCACACTGCCCAGAAAATTCATCCATTTATCAAAAACCCCTTTCCTATCTATTTACTAGCCTAAAATCAGTTCCCATTTTAAGTCATCTCGCACCCGATTGCTCATTTTATCGAGATTGACTGGAGAGAGCCCTCTCCTGTCCTCGTAGGGCTAGCTACGAGGCTGAGCTTGGTTTGATGTTGCCTCGAGTTTTTCCTTCCTCAGCCTGAGGCAGATTCGAGCGCTAACAGACAGGAGTTCAGGGATGCCCTTCCATTCAGAGATTTTGTTTAGCTCCAGCGGGATAGCAGACCCCACAACTTCCACATCGGGAAAATGCACCCACATGACGGGGGCTTACGGCACACAGTGGGCAGATTCCATTTACTGACATTTGACGGGTCATCCAAGCTTTCGGAAAAAGCTTGGGTGGAAAAGTTGGATACCTCTTTCCAGCTTGACCGAGTATCGGAGAGGGAAACCATCAAAATGGTTACCTCGCACTTGGAGGATGAGGGCACATAGGATTGTAGGGAGTTCGAGGACACACCTAGTGTGACGTAGGACTCACCCTCATTGGAGACCTCCTTGACTGTGTCGGTTGATATCATAGTGGAGAAGGTAGAGCCTACCCTAGTAGAGCCATCCATTGATGTGATGACCGGAGTCATGTCCGAGTCTTTGGGTGGTAGCAGCACACGAGAGATGGGTGAGGTGTCAGGAGATGTATCCACCTTCGATGAGGCACTAGGAGATATAGAGGTATTGGATGATGGTCACAGACAGCGGTATCATCGGCTTTGGGCAGACCTTCTAGTTTTGAAAGGGAAGGCCATGTCAGTACAGGAGGCCATTTTGTTGCACGGCAAGGAGTTGGAGGGCATGAGAGTGGCTTGTGCCGAGTCGGCGGCCAAGTTGACTCGCATTGGGGAATGACTAGATTCCCTGATGGTACAACCAGAGGGCACGTTGGAGCGTCAGATCATTCCCTTTCAGGCATGCATGGACGGGACTAGCAGCATTTTTGGGTCACCTCTTCCCATTGGAGAGAGAGAGGCAGAGCCACCTAGTCAGATCTCATACGTTGACTTGGATAGCAGTATGAGACGATCAGATTTTCATAGGGTACAGCATCCACATGTTGAGGTTGGATGGCGAGAGATTTTGAGTTGGTACCCAGTGGAGTGGATTACAGAGATAGTGGTGGATCCGAGTGTAGTTCAACAGGATTTTCTATGTATGGGGCATACAGAAACCCCAGATTGGAATTGGGATCTACGCGGGATCACCTATCATTTCCCAGGCAGGTCGGTTGACTATGTCTTGGAGGGTACAGTTGGCCTATCAATAGAGCATGTGCATTCGCTAGGGGAGTTTTGGTCAGCTCCAGTGGCCAACTAGCTTATGGGTAGACTCCCTAGGTTATATTGGTATGAAACTTATACACGGTATCACGGGGTGGTTAACATACCTTGGTAGGAGCTTGTCGGAGGAGGTGCCATTGCCAGACCACCATATGGTGCCTTGTATGGGGCCAAGGATTCTTCACCTTTGTGTGGGGCATAGAGGACGCAGCGGAGCCGAGCAATGGTGGTAACACTACTGACACATAGGGAGATTCACTTCTCGGACACCTCGAGGAGGATTTGGAGTGATGATCCATTCGTCAGCGAGTATAGTGATGCGACAGTGGAGACGATGATACCAATTGGGGGTAGTCTGACATGTAGAGGCACAACTCTAGGTCATCACATCCAGGGATGTGTGGGAGCCTTTAGCATTGAGCAGTGGACTACCGGTGGACATGGAGTTGCATGGTGGTGTACCGTAGTGTGTGGGACTGCTTTGTGGAGTAGGAGTGTCCTACATCACATTGAGAGCACGCGGGGAGTGACCGATGTCGGGACACAGTCATGGCATGAGACGGTACAGGGTGGTTCAACAGTAGTATGTGGTATCCAGCAGTATACAGGGGTATGCATCAGTTTGTAGTGGCATGTCGAGGAGTACATGGATGATCGGTGGTATGCGATGGCGTATGGTGCTGTACAGCAGGGTCATAGATCATTGCCTCCAGGGAGACTCTAGACAGGGACACCGAGCTTACCTTTGGGGGTATTTCACCTAGGATCGATGGGGAGACAAATGAGTGATACTTGATGGTATCAGTGGGGACTCACGCACCCGACCCTCTTTTACATCACTCATGGGCACAGTCGATTTTATTGTTGTCCTTCGGCACTCTGGGCATGAGCAGCAGGGTACGCAAAGCCCACCCAAAATATTTGGATGACACACAGCACCCTAGGGGAGAGACTTCTCGGCAGTGGCACTGGGTCGGTATGCTGATTGGCGACCACAGGTTAGGGGATGAGATGATCATTTGCAGGGGTGGCACATCGGTCATCGCTGAGCCTACACCCGGGGAGCCGGTCATGAGGGAGACATGCATCATTTTTCCCTCAGGGCATGTTGAGATCATGCATGAGCAGAGGATATTGGGTTCAGCAGAGGTAGCATCCCAGAATGCATCTAGACTGTAGACATTGTATCGACACTTCATCGAGAGGGTGGATGGCATATTTAATGCAGATGAGGTGGCGGAGGTAGAACAGGAGGGAATTCCTTCTGTATGCCAGGATGAGGACTCTTTTTCATATGATTCCATAGGATCAGTTGAGGTTTCTTTTGGGGAGCAAGAGCAGTCACGCAGAGATGGAGAAAGTAGATCGAAGCTGCATTCTGGTATATAGGGTGAGCAGTCAGGGGACTCTATGGGAGATGCTCTGGGCGATGAGACACTTGTGATGATCCAGCCAGAGCTATATATGATGGAGCCTGAGTCAGTAGAGGAGGATGCTATGCACATCATGCATGATAGTCCTTTAGGGGAGAGCCAAATGGAGGCTCACATTGAGTCTGTGATGGATATGTGGCTAACCGCGGGGTCAGCCATTGAGGAGGAGCAGTCAGATGCATTGACATCGAGTACGGTGACAGTAGTTGCAGATCCATATCCTTTGGAGGTGTTGGAGGTTGTTGGGATTGTTCTACAAGAGGCTAGTAGATAGCAGGAGCTGTTGGATATGGTGGTGCATCCATCTGTGGGTCGACACAAGGATGAGGCACAAATAGATGTACTCGTAGTCAGCAGAGCTGCAGTGTTTTTAGTGGGTAGCACTCTCCAGGAGTACATCGATGGAGCTTGCAGCATATCCTCCCCACTTTGGCCCATTATAGAGAGAGGGGCTTCCTTCTATAGGTAGCTTTCATTGGCAGAAAAGGCAGAGTAGAGGGAGTTGATTACGGGTTGGCGGAAACACACCAGGCGTGTTCCATATGTCGTTGTTATTGCTACATTGGATTCTTCTTCCAGGATGGACTGGCGGGAGATCATGAGTTGGTACCCTCTTGATGGTACGGTATTCTTTGTAGGGAGTACAACAGAGCAGGAGCCCTTCGACATAGTAGATGTTACAGATCCCAGCTGGCAGGGGGACACAGGTCATCATTTCTTCAGCACTCCATCCCGATTTCAGCAGAGCAGGATCAGCATGGGATTGAGTCAAGACTTGGATTAGAGAGAGGCGATGAGTTGGTACACAGCTGATGGGACAGCTTACACAGTCACAGATACAGCGCAACATAGGTCATGGTCTTCGCCCCTTAGAGCATTAGTCATAGCCAGTGCGCAGCCCAAGCCATGGGACTTGGGCGATTGTTGGCCAAGGTGGCGATGGGATCCGGGAGGATTGTTGGTTGGCTGGTACGATGAGAGATCAGTTTGGGATCCTGGCACTAAGAGATCCCTTTATATCAGGGTGATGCAGAGGATAGGGAAGGTTCAGTGGCACATCTGGGACCCAGGCACATTTTGTAGTGTCGGTGGGAAGCATCAGCTAGAGAGGAGGCTTGTTCAGGAATTGCTTAAGGACAAGAAATTTTTGCCAGATGAGGATGCTACTTGCGAGAGTGAGAAGATTCTGCAGCATCCATCACTTCAGTTGCTTGAGGGCAAGCAACATTTTTCTGAGGGGGACTGTAATATTCCTAATTAGCGAGAGCTAATTGGAATATTCGATTTTGTATATTTTTTCCGTTTATGGTTTGTAAATAAATAAAAAGTGAGTAAAGAGGGTCTAACTCACTTAGATGGAATAAAACACCTTCCTAGTAGCACAACGTTGTGACTTAAGGGGGGAGCCAAGGGGGGCCACACACCACGTAGAGGAGGGGGCCTACATGCACTCTAGAAGCTTCTGTGTAGATAAGGATGAGGATGTGGAGGAGAGAGAGGCTACGTTGGTTTTGGAGGGAAACCAATGCTATAAAAGATGGAGGAGCCTCCTCATTTGGATCATTCTCGATTTGTTGATTTTGGAGTGAGACTTTGGTCTTCTTTCGCACGCCAACTATTTAGCCTGTCTACAGCACTGTTTGGTGCACCGAGTGTCTCCGTGTGGAGATCTCACCCTTAGCCCTGGGGGACTTCGAGTGCCTGCTCGGGCAAGGTTTGTTTGTGGTATTTTGTGAGTTGTTTCATTGTTAGGTTTGTTGCGGAGCTGGAGCTTAGAGAGACTACGCAGTCACTGGGAGAGAGGATGCAGTCCCTTGTGGAAAAGCTTCGGATTGGGTTTTCTGCAGGTGATTTCGTCAGGATTTCGAGCAGAGGGTCAGCCTTTGCTTGTCGGAGGTTTTTGGCAGAGTTTCTGGGAGTATTTTAGCTGTTTCTATCTAGATACTGCGCTATCCCTTGGAGGCTAGCGTAATTCACTAGGGAGGTAGTTTCTGGTTGTTTCTGGGGTCGACCATTCTTGGAATGGTTTGTGGATCTTGTCGGGGTTGTTGAGGAGAGGAGATTTTCTGATTTTCATCTCATTTCGGCAAGGGGATCAGCCCCTAATCTTTAGTTTCTTCCAGAAGTAGCAGCTACACGGCATTTCTCTAGCAGCTAGGACGCAGTTCTTAGAGCAGCCATTTCTTGTTATTTCTGAGAGTGTTTTCTCACTTGCCTTGTGCATCATCGCCTCTTGTACATCATTGCATTTCTCAGATTAATAAAATGGCTCAGCATTTCTTCTATATGTTTTCTGCATAAATTTTCGTAGTTGCCGTTGTTGCCATGGCTGCCGTGTACTCTTTCTATTGTATGTCTATTATTGATTTTGAGCATTCTAGTTCTATACCACTTGGTGTGTTTTTCTCTTACTCTTAGACAGAGTCTGGAAAGGGACAGGTAGCCTGTGAATCTTGTACTCTTTTAGAGGCAACATATCCGGTAAATTCCCTCCCAGTCAATCTCTAGTTGGAGTTTGCTGTGTTTTTTAGATATCCCCGAAATGGGATATTACAGTTATCATCTTGAAGCCGGAAATATGTGTCTAGAGTATCTCCTAGGAGGATATGTAGAATTTGATAAAGAAGAATACCCTTGACAAAACATATCATTCTGAGATGTGTCAATCTGAATAAAGGATGTTGATGCCTACAGGAAGATCTCATGGTGAAAGATCATCAATGAGGCAACCTTTGTTTTAAAAGTTCATATGTATATGTTTATTTGGATGAATTTGTGCAGGGCTTCTAATCATGAAAAAGGATGTATGATCCTTGGAGATGATTCGAAGGAATGTAGCATGGCATAATGGTGTACCGATGAGAAAGACTGATGAATTACTTTCTGATGGTTGACATGACTAGTGACTGACAGTGATGGATGATCTATGCCCTATGAACCCAAAGGTTGAAGATTCCTCACTATCAAAATCCATGACACCGAGGGGAGGAATTTTTCATGAGAAGCTTAGTGTATCATCATTGCTGCTACAGGACCCTGGTTGAGAGGTATCCTGGTGGTAAGTTTCTTACTTGGAAGAAACATGAAGTATGTCCTTCCCGAGTTAAGAGGGAGTGACGTATGTGATTCTATAATACATGTGTCATGCATTAGACGAGGACTAACAATTATAAGTCTTAGTGAAGGCCATGTGGAGAGAATGGATATACACATCATTCTGGTCTGCACCTTGAAGATAGAATGGAGGATTGGGTAATCATCTGGCACTCGATACTCTTTGAGAATGAGATAGGTCATTCAATATGAGAGTAGTGTAGGACCGATATTATTTGAGGGCTAGCTACTCAAGAGAAGAATAGTCCAAGAAGGTCATAGTCTAGTAACACTCGACTGGAGTATGTACCTTAGAGAGACAATGACTATGGTGTCTATAAGTCATGTGTCTTGTCATCATTATAGCCCATTGTCTCGTTGAGAGATGGGGTTGTTAGTCAAGGCCTTGAACTAGGACAATACTAGTTGATATAATGCTATACAGATGTGATTACCAATCCAATTCTTCTTATGAGATTCTTCAGTTTGAAAGTGACCATGTACCTGTATGAATACCTACCTATTTAAGAGGGAGTGTTGAAAAGTGTAACACGATAGGTCTTCATATTGACTATGTAATTATGGATTTATGTAAAAGAAGAAGAAAAAGATAATAAAATGTATTTTCTACTTTCTTCATGGGTTTCATGAGCAATAGTTTATTATAGGTTAATAGACTTCTTTTTGATGTCTATCTAGGGTTTTTTTCTTCTAGGGATAAATGTAA
The DNA here is from genome assembly GCA_034641835.2 of Pinus albicaulis. Classification (NCBI taxonomy): domain Eukaryota; kingdom Viridiplantae; phylum Streptophyta; class Pinopsida; order Pinales; family Pinaceae; genus Pinus; species Pinus albicaulis. The sequence goes on along the minus strand of CM076583.1, from coordinate 7,781,556 downwards.
TTAAGTGTCATATATATATATATATATATATATATATATATATATATATATATATATATATATATATATATATATATATATATGAAGGATCTAGTCTAAAGAAATGCTCCAAGACCTTGTCCAGTAATCCGTGAAATAATAGCTTATGACAACCCTAATCTATGTTGACAGATAATATTATACGATTTGTTAATGTAGGGCTTCCAACAACATGACTAGTCAACCTAGAAGCAATAGGATGGTCGACTTAAAGTCCGTGAACCTGTTCCTATATATACACCTGTTCTTTGTTCATTTTGGAGAAAAATATTTTCGGTCATCTCTGAAACAGAAGTGCGGAGTTCTAGGAAGAGCTTCAATGTAGATTTTTGAAGAGTTTCAAGAAATTTTAATATACATACACTCTTATGGTATCTTAGTGCAATAACGTGCTGTAGTATTCTAGAACATAAGTGCATATTATAGGAGGAGTTTCAATGATGTGTTTCAGGCCTAGTTAATATACACCTTGTGGTATCTAAGTATTATATATGTTGGTGTGTACTAAAACATAAGTGCGAATCATCCTAAAGCAGCTACATCATGACAAGGAAGTGCAAGAGTAGTGTTGAAGTGCAGATCTATCCAAATATTGTTTGCAGACTATCCTAAAGTGAAGCTGCTGATAAAGGGTGTCATTGATACAGTGGTCAGAAAGAGGAAGAAATAAGGAAAGTATCCTAAATACAACTTATATATATCTCATGTAACTGAAGGTTCAAAGGAAGTGCTGGTGCAGAACAATGCAACTTGGTGAAGAGAAGAAGGATCAGCATTGAAGGACATAAAAGAAGAAAGTTCAAGGTCTTGGATGCATATATAAGTGAAGGGTATAATTCCTGGTCATGGTACTTGTCATATGAAAACCTATAACAATAATTTATCGTGGGGTTTCATTTCCAAGATGGAGAGGTTTTTCCCTGGCTCTAGGAGTCTAATTCGCGTGTCTCGTGTATTCTGATAATTAACTTGATGAAATATTAAATAAGCTAACTAAGACATAAGTAACTCAAGTAACCTGACAAGTAATTATCAAGAAGATAATTTAAATTAATCCATGTTGGGAAAAATACTAAGAGGGGGGGGGGGGGGGTGAATCAGTATTTAGGGAAAACTAAAACTTTTTACTTTTTCATGCTCCAAAACCCATACGCTACTTTGCTGAAGCCAACTAGCATATACAGATGTTTGCCTCATTACAGATCTAATCATTTCATAACAAATCTAGAAGATACAAATACATTTCAGATCTAGATACCCTTCTTCATCATTTTCTTCATTGGTGCATCATGCATTCAGATCTATCATTCAACTGTAACCCTTTCCATTTAGATATACTTCAGAGAGAAGTATTCATTCAAGCTCAGACATCTTGCACCCACACTCATGATTTGCACAATGAATTTCTTCTCCTTATATAGGTTTACCTTTTTCAATACCATGAGCCAAAACCACATTACTTCCGATGGTAATCCTAGACGGGGTCATTTGGACGAATCATTACCCAATACAATGGGTCAATACCATGGTGGTTACCCCTAGTTTTGCACTTTATGAGCACTTTAGCCCATACGCGACTTGGCACGTTGTTTTCCGCGTGCATACGCGACTTCTCCTAGACAAATCCGCATATTCCTTGAGACATACTCTTTTCATCATGGATCTAACACATATTGGATTCCTTTCTTCATTACCTTCTGTATTCACTGTAGATACATCAGATTTAATTCATCAAGCCATTCTATCAAGCACAACTTCATCAAGTAAGTTTCCATCATTTTCATCAAGTGGGTTGCCATTCACGGACAACACTCAGCATCATATTGCCAACAATCATCATATCACATCAGATTTATATCATTTACCAAGTCCATCAAGTCAAGAATAACTTCATCAGGTGGATTTCCATCAAGGACAGCACATGTCAACAATCTCATGTCTTCATCTTAATTTAGTGGGTTGCCATCAAGAACAACACTCTGCATCATATTGCCAACAATCTCCCCCTTTGGACTTGATGGAAACCACGATGGTGTTTGGTTACCACAACAGATAGGTACATTAAGAATACAATGACACCGTGTCACTTTCCCCATTCTTTGACACCATTCTTGCTCTCCATTTCAAACACCATGTCACTCTCCCCCTTTGACATCAAGGGCAAAGGGCGGATTAAAACCAACACATTCTCCCCCTGTTCTCCTCATGTAGAAGAAACGTTCTGTAGATCTGATGTATACTGAAGTGACCAAGCTCCCCCTGAGTTCATGCTGAATCTTCAAACATATTTTCCAATGAATTACATGACTCTATGACTTTCCTATCACCAATGACTCATACTTACATCAAATATCCAACCAAGTGGATTTACATATGAGACTCAACTACCCAACCAAGTGGGTTTACAAATTTGACTCAGCTACCCAACCAAGTGGATTTACATATGAGACTCAGCTACCCAACCAAGTGGGTTTACAAATTTGACAAGTCCTTACATGATTGAATATTACAATTTTACAACATGGGTCTCAACAAGACCTTTTCATCAAATTGCAAATATGACCATTTATGAACAATACCAAAAAGACTTCAAGAAAAGTGACATTTTTCAGAATCAACATAATGCCAACAATGCATTATACTCGGCAAGGCCAATGCTCCCCTGAATCTATGCATCCAAGCATCCTTTCCATATGATTAAGGCTCCCCCTTAGTTTGTGCATCCTGAACACTTTCACCAACAAATCATCAAGGCATCTTTACCAAAACATTAGAAATAGAATTATGAGAACTGGAACACCACCAGAGATACCAAACAGTATCAAAGATATCAAACACCACTGCAGTTGTGCTGAAGAGAGCTGACTCCAAACAGAAATTTGTCAGCAATCAGACATACGAGGTTTTCTGTGCATGAACTCGCATATATACGCGACTGTGTTTCAGGAAACCCGCGTATCCAATACCATCTTCTATATTTTAACCAAATCTGATCCTCTGTGAGAAAAAGACAGTGTTCAGCTTCTTTCTGAGATATTTGAATGCTTCCCTGGAGTGCAGATAGATAGAACAGTGTAGTTGTGTCTTCAAGCGTCATCCAACGGTTGTAGCATAAGCACATTAGTAACCAAGCCTTCAGATTCTTTGCAGCATCAATACAATCTTTCCAAGAGAAATTATCATACCGGAACAATATCTTCAAATATGTGTCAATCATCCATGTGGTCCAATATCACCATGATCTTTAAGATTTAACATGAAGTAACATATGTAGGGAAAAGATCTCAACCATAGTCACAAACTCTGCATGATCTATTCTTGTTTCTGAATCAAACGACTTCCAACTCATCCATGTGTGAGCACAAAATATTCTTTTCAGCAAACAGGGCTCAAAATTTCATCATAATAAACCATGTACCAAGTCATCATCATTTTGAGAAATTAAGCTGATACAGAGTCAATAATACAGTTATTAACAATCAGACTGATACTCCCCCTGAACCTCTGCTCCAGATCTTCAGCTATCATATAAATTCTCTTATCATCAATGCATACACGACTGTGTCTGCTGGAACTCACGTGTATACACGTCTTTTGTTCATAGAACCCGCGTATGGAAAGTGAAGCATAGAAATTTTTTTTTCACATTCCTTCATCTCCCCCTGAACTTGTACTTCCTGTACCTGTCTTCTTCATATTAAATGCTCTGTCAGAAATACATATAACCAGAAAAATCAAATCAACCATGAGAGTCATCATACATTTCTCCCCCTGTGACGATACATTACTAAATCTCATAATGTATCCCACATCATTCCTGCAGTCAATAAGAAAAGTAAGCTTCAGAAGCGGATGACTGCAGTAGGGTCAGAATTCCCTACGTTTCTGATCGGTCCTCCATCTTTTTCCAGATTTGTTTGAACTTTCTATTTGTGTGCTATAAGTTATCCAATTTCTCATATCTGTTCAACCTGCATTCCTTTTCTACATGTCCATACTTTTTACACGAATAAAATCTCATGTGTCCAGAGAAATAAGCATAAGAATCATAATGAGTATTTCTAATCTCCCTCCTTTTACAATCAGCTGCTTTATGTCCATACTTGTTACATGAAAAACAATATCCCTTGAAGAAACCAGAGTACCTTTCTATGTAGGAACTGTTTGATTGAGGCTGAAATGATCTCCTCCTGCAATTTGCTGCAACATGCCCATAATTATGACATTTAAAGCATTCAACTTTATTGACTGATTTCCTTTGAGATTTCATCATTGTTGGTTGACCTTTTGTTTCTTTCAACACTTCAGGTTTTGCATTGACATCCTCTGAATTTTTAGCACTTCCTTGTGAGCTAGATTCTCCTTTAACAGTTTCATGGAAACCAAGACCAAGTTTGATAGTAGGAGACCTTTGATTACTCAGAATATTGTCCAAAATGTTAGTACTATCTTGAAACCTCAAAATTTTAACCTTTTCTTCTAATTTACCTTTGAGAATGTTTACCTCAACCTCCAAGGCTTGACATTGCTTCGTCATGCTTTCTTCTTTCCTTCTTCCATCTTCTACTTGATCATTCAGATTTAGAATCTCTTCTTTCAACCCATTTCCTTGTTCTTCAAAAGTTTGTAAGATTTCTTCATTCTTCTTCTTCGATGCTTCGAGATCTGCTTCAAGTCTTGCATTCTTCTTATTTGATTTATCCAGATCTTCTTTGAGAGAGATTATTTCTACTTCAAGGCCTTCCTTTTCAAATGACAGAGGTTCTTCATTCTTCTTATTTGATGCTTCAAGATTTACTTTCAGAGATATGTTTTCTGCTTCAAGTTCTGCATTCTTCTTATTTGATTTATCCAGGTCCTTTTTGAGGGAGATGATTTCTGCTTCAAGTTCTTCATTCTTCTTATTTGATGCTTCAAAATCTGCTTGTAGAGAGATGATTCCAGCTTCAAGTCCTTTACTTCGATTGGATACATCATCGAACATCCTTTTCAGTCTAAAGATCAAATCTTTGGAGGCAGACTCCTTCTCATTAAATATTCTTTGTTGATCTTTGATAACTTCTTCTAGGTCCATAGCATAATTTTCACTATCTTCACCATTGTTTGCACAAAGAAGAGTATTACAAGGACCCCAATCACTATCTGATTCATCTTCTTCAATTTCTGCTATACATGTTTTCTGAGACATCTCCTTGCTTCGAGTAACCTTCTTCTTTTGCTTCTTTGCCATGAGCACTTGTCGAGCTTGGTCAGAATCAACTTTAATCTTGACAGCTTCTTCTAGATCCATACTGTCACTTTCACTATCGTTATCTTTGCATATACAGGTAAGTGAAATACAAGAACAACGATCAATACCTGTTTCATCTCCTTCAATTTCTGCTATACATGATTTCTGAGGCATCTCCTTTCCTCGAGTAACCTTCTTCTTTTGCTTCTTTCCCATTGCGACGGATCTCCTTCAAGCGATCAAGCTTCTGCAGAAGAACCTGCTCTGATACCAATTGTTGGGAAAACATCGAGAGGGGGGGTGAATCTCGTATTTAGAAACTAAAACTTTACTTTTTCATGCTCCAAAACCCATACGCTACTACTGGGGTTAACCAGCGTATACAACGTCCTTCATAAAACCCGCGTATACACGTAGATTCACTATGCTAATTAATCTTTCGCTTATATCATTCCATCATTCATTCATTAGATGTTATACAAATGCGAAACATGCGTAAGAACAGAATAAACCATCACACATAAGCATCACACATGAACACCAGGATTTTTAGGTGGAAACCCAAGCCCGAGAAACCCCGCCGCAGCTTAACAAATTCTCTCTCAATATTTTATTATAGAGAAAACATCTTACAACATATGTGCTGGCGTTGCATTTCCCTACCAAAGACACAGTACCCACATGCGCTCACACACACCTCTCCGGAAGGGAGCTCCAACCCCTCGACTCATTTAATTTAAATTCTCTCCCCGGAAGGGAGCTACGACCCCCCGGGACTTCGTTTACCAGCCTCACCTGGAAGGGAGCTACAACCCCCTGACTCAAGGCTACAACCCTCAGCACCTTTATGGACCACGTTTCATCAATTTTCACACTGGATCCAAAGCTTCCTTTAGGACATCACTTGCAGGCCACGTTTCATCATATTTTCAGATTGGACCCACTCCATACTTTTAAGCTCAAACATACATCACCAACAGATACTTGTCAATTCAGATAACCCAGACAGATAGAAGTAACACAGCAGAACAGATTAGACATTTCATATTCATACTTCAGCAAACCCTAGTTTTGCATACGTGCTTTCCTTTCACTGATACCGCGTATATACGTGCCTTCGACCATACAAACCCGCGTATACTTCTGTACAAATTACAGAGCTAATTTTTATCAGCATACGCGCTTTCTTCGTAGAGGTTACAGATATACGCGCTTTCCTCTTCGATGAAATAGCGTATGGCTCTTCAGACATATATAAATATTGTAATTTTTCAAAACGTATACATCACGGTGCATTTTACCCTTTACCTTGTACAAATGTTTCCGCCCATTACGTATCTAATCATTTCATAATGTGATCTACAAGATACAAAATACATTTCGTATCTAGATACCCCTTTCATCATTTTCTTCATTGGTGCATCACATTCGTATCTATCATTCAACTGATAGAATCTCTTTCATTCGTATATACTTCCTCTGTAGAGAAGTATTCATTCAAGCTCAGACTTCTTGCACACACTTGTACAATGAATTTCTTCTCCTTATATAGGTTTACCCTTTATCAATACCATGAGCCAAAACCACATTACTTTCGATGGTATTCCTGGACGGGGTCACATAGACGAATCATTACTCAATACAATGGGTCAATACCATGGTGGTTACCCCCGGTTTTACATATTTAGAGCGCTTTTTCCCATACGCGACTTGGCACGTTATTTCCCGCGTGCATACGCTACTTTGTCTAGACAAATCCGCGTATGCCTTGAGACATACTCTTTTCATCATGTTCTAGCACATACTGACATTCCTTCCATCATTACCTTCTATACTCATTGTATATACATCAGATTTACATCATTTAACAAGTTCATCAAGACATATTCCATCAGGGACAACTTCATCAAGTAGGTTGCCATCATTTTCATCAAGTGGGTTGCCATCAAGGACAACACTCAGCATCATATTGCCAACAATCATCATATCACATCAGATTTATATCATTTACCAAGTCCATCAAGTCAAGAATAACTTCATCAGGTGGATTGCCATCAAGGACAACACATGTCAACAATCTCATGTCTTCATCTTCATTCAGTGGGTTGCCATCAAGGAAAAAACTTTGCATCATATTGCCAACAATCCAAATTCTCAACAAAAGGTTGGAGGCTTTATCTTGCAGAATTCCCCCTCCAACTCCTTCCTCCTTTTTGACTTAGAGTCTGCTTTCCCAGACTACTCCCCACTCTCAGACTTCTTTGAGTTGCTTTCTTTTTATTTTCTTTTCAGTTTTACTTGTTCTCCCTCTTGGTGACTAGATATAGAGGTTAGTTCTCTTATCAACCTCTCTTATTCATTGCTAGCTTGCAGTAAACGTTAATTGCTAGTCCTTAGCTGAACCATTTCTTGCTACAATTTTTTGACAATTTCCAGCATCTCGGTGTTGGAATCTAGAGTAATGTCCTCCTCCCCCAGTTCCACATATAACTCTTCTTTGTCTGACACGACAATAGCTGTAATTATTTGTGCACCTTATATCTCATGCACATTAAACCATTAGCATTAATAAACCATAATACGTCACTGATCATTTTTTAAAACAATTTTATTCCATACAATTAAAATTTGTAGGCAGCAGTATTTCCAGCATTGGGGTCCATAAGCCCATTGTTTTAACTTGGGCTCTGATACCACTTGTCATGTTCCCAATTTTTTTTTTTCCATTTAATTTTCTTGTTTAATGATTGTCATCCCTACTTAACATTTTAGATAAACTTCATGTATGCTTAGGCTACAATGGTCCTCTAACTCTAACCCTTTTCTCATTAACTAAGACTCTTACCTACAATGTCTTAGCAGATTGGATCCTTACTAGTTGAAGGAGTCCTAATCATTTCGTTATTTACATGCACATTTCATAGGTAATATTTCTAACCTAAATTTATATACATTAACCTATACTCTAACCTTTACATACCTTTACTTACCTTTACATACCTTTACATACATTAACCTTCATTTATGTTAACCTATACTCTAATATTTCAATTACCTGTAGTCCTAATATTGTATACTCTATGTAACGTTACTCCCATATTAAACATAGATAGGGTTCTACTATGATTTGTAATGAGGGATTTAGCACCTTTCACATAACTCCATTTCACACTTAATATGTGACCCTACCTCGATGAAATGTCCCTCTTAGAACGAACCATGTGGCGGAGGCCATGTGCCCTCACGTGGCCTTCACCCTTATCGATGCTACAGATGAATGAATCAAATCAAAGGGGATATATCTACGGCTCAAAGAAATTACGAAAACCTTAAGGATTTTACCTTCCCTTATTTTCCTCATTTCAATATATCACGATGTGGTTTGCGGCTGTCATGCCTGAGGGAGCTATGTCGCCATAACACGAACCTACAACTCAATTTCCAAAATCATGGTAGCTTGATTCATCCTTGAAATCGATTGTCTATGTGTTTAAGCTGCTCGCTTTGGCAAGAAAATGGTGATGCGAAGATTATTTCCTCACAATGGCCTCAAAGGTAATGGTTTTACAGAGATTTCCCTGTGTTTTCCTGTTGGCACGATTGCATAGTCGTGTTGGTTCTTAAAATATATGGGTTAGCTCCTAATGTCTGTTTTAGTTGTGTTGTGGGGAACTCCATAGCATGGTCAGACTGGGAATTCACGTGAGGTGTGTTCTCATGGTGTGTTCTTCACTTACGCAGGAAGGAATCCCTATGTTTCTCTGCATGGTCATTTGGGTAATGACTTCTCGCTTGTTTCACAGCATTTCAGTGACAAGCCATTGGGTTAATTTTTGAAGTCCTCCATCCCCTTTTCCTTCAATATGGGTACATGTTCCTTATACATTATGGTTTCAGAGATTACACCTTAGTACAACATTGAGATTATGGGTTTATGTATTTTTCGTATAGTATTTCAAGCATAGGTTTAATATGTCTTCCACCCGCAGAATTTTTGGGTTTAGCACTATGATTTTTATATGTTATGTGACCTATTTGATTAGGATTCCTACTCCCTATTTGATCTCTGGATCAATTTTTGGGTATCTGATATGTTAGCTAAGGTATTAGAAACCTCTGTTCTATTTGGTGTATATTCGAATTTGAACAATTTTCTGACATGTAACCAAGAATATGAATAGTCAATTAAGTCTAGGTCTAATTATAATTGTGTTTGGCTTTCTTGATAGAGTGTATGAAAATCATTACTTCCATTACATTCTAAGTTTACCCATTAGCTTCTTTTTATTGTTGGTTTATACATTTTCATGTGAGCCTAAGGAAATTGTGATTCCTCTGTTTGAATAAATTCTGGGTTCTACATTTTGAATTTTCTATTTGCTCTTGTAGTATTTGTAATCGATACATTCATGATAACTTTGAGCTAATATCTGCTTTTTCCATATGATTATGGGATTAATTCTCTTGGGTATTTAAGTAGAGTATATCCAATGCTCATAGAATTATCTTGCAATTGAGGTTTTTCCTCATATTATTCATGGCAGTTGTGTAAGAAATTCTAGGTTGTTTCCCTTCACACTTCTTAGGAAAAATGCGTAACCTATCTCGGTGTTCTGCCCCTTAAGGTTTTCATGCAACTTCGTAATGTAGTTTAAGTTCCTCATTCAAGGTTTGGCATAACCCTTCTTACCCATGTTCTATTTCTCATTTTGGGCATTGTTGTACATTTAATATTGATTTCCGTTTTCCCTTCTGCGTAGCATTTAATTTTAGGATCTGAATTTATAATGTGAGTTTTTTCCACCCAGTTTTAATCTTTTTCTTAGACCGAAATTTTTTTGAAGGAGATGAGGATGAAAACCTATCCTCGCATCCTTCCACCTTCAAGTTATTTTGATACATTATGTAATTTTTGGATTTCTCATTTGTTTATTCCGAGATTTATATGTTGGAGGATCCATTCACTCACAACACTATTTGATTTGTATACACAGGTGGAACAAGCAACATTATGACAACATGCTCAGGTAAGGTATCTCTCTTTCCCTTACACAATAATATTTTTGATCTATTATTCTATTTGGCTCTTTCTAATCTTCACACTTCTTCTCTCTTACACATATGCTCTGAATTATTTTGGTATGCCTGAAACTCAAGGTCCCCTCCCTACCCATACTTACCAACTTTATTCTTCCTCAGGTTCGTAGCACGTTGTTCTGTCATGGCTCTCCTTCTCGCAAGGATTTGAGATTCACTTATCTTAGACAAGTGTTGTTGTAGTTTCTATGTTTAGGTGTGAATGCCATACTTGGCCTTTGGCAGTTGATGAACTTATGTAATGAGTGTCCTTGTTTTTAATACAGTCATGTTCAGATGATTGTGTAATTCTCAAGGATGTACAAGGAATATTTAATCGTTGTATCTAGACATGTTTATATATTTATATTTGGAAATATTAATTACATTTCCTCAGCCTATCTGTGATGGATTCTTATGTACTTATATCAGAATTTAAGATTTTATAAATAAAATCATCATTTTTGGAATCCTTTTAGATGTTATGTGCCTTCAGAATTATCTTGGATAATAATAGTTTGCTTGTTTAGCTTTCTAGTAACTCTTAAATGTATCTGTAATTTATTCATAAATGAAACTTGTAATTTCTTCTATATTGCATCATTCATTTGCTTATTTTTTTTCTTAGTAGCCAGAAGTAGCAGGTTCCATATTATTTATTCCTTCCAACAAATTTAAAGAGTATTATTTTTCTAAAGCTAGATTTGTCTTATCTTTGTCTCTAAGTTTTCATTTTTCTGCTCATCATTCTAGAAATATATCTTTTTATTGTACTTCTGCTAGTGCTCATATACAAAGAGGTAGAGTACATTTACCCTCTCGTCATACCCCTTTGTCGGTTTATAATTAAACATATTGTAATCAAATCCATCTACAATACCTTAGTCTAGTATACTAAACACAGTATCGACTCTGTATTTAACACATTATTCACACTGTACAACACATAGTATTGACACTGTATATAATACTGACAAAACATATGCGACTAGCCTATACCCTTATTCAACTTGGTTTAATAGAACATTACTCCCTTTTTACAAAGCAGAATATGTCGTTTAACTTAGACAAGTTGATGCTTCTAGTCATTACTAGAACACAAGAAATTGAATATGAAATTTGTACATGTTGCATACCAACTTGTAAAGACGAATTTTCCTCCCGACCATGAGCTTCTCCTCAGAGCTCTGCCCCGAGCAGAGATCAATTTTCCCCTAGTGTTGATAACCTCTTGTCACACTAGTGATGACACTTTTAAGCCCAATTTCTTGAGCAAGTTTCCATAACGGTGTCCCTTTATTCTGGGGTGTCGTTTTCCATAGCCTAGGGTTAACCTTTGTCTTTTCCACAAAAATTTTCTTTAAAACTCGCTTTTCCTCACCGTATTTTTTTTTACCTCTTCCCAGTAATGTTTCTCTTTACTGGGGATTTCTTAGATATTTTTCTTCTATCTATTTTTTTTTCTCAAAAGGATTTCTTTTGCAGAATTTTGGGGAAGTATGAAATTCTATCCTATCCTCATGGATAAAAATTTCCAGATCTTTATTACTCTCTCTTTAAGAAATTTCCATAATTTCCATAAATAATTATTAATTAAAATATTTTCACAAACACCATAATTGTTCCATAGGTCCACATAACCCTTGTCCTATTTTTAGAAACATAAGAACTATAAATCTAGGGTATTGCAACTTGAATGCGTAAATGATATTATGTTCATGCTGAAGAAAGGACTGGGGTATTATTGAATTAAACCCCATAATCTTTCACAACAGTGTTACAGATGAAATGAGAAATATTACCTCAAAACGGAAACTCTAGCCGAAAAAGACTAATAAAGACATGAAAAAACGCCCCAAAAACAAAAAATGTGTATTCTAGAACGCATTTGGTTTTTTCTCAAGGTCAAATTTCAACATTTTATAAAATTATGCTAAAAAAAAAAAATTCTTGAAAAAGGATTGAAAAAACACCCTAAAAAAAAACGAGTTGATGCTGGAATAACAAAAAAAAACATTGTCACACTTTTGACACAATGTAACAATGGAATTAAAGAAAACATATTAGAACATTGAAAAATTGTAAAATTATTAATTTTTTGATAGATGATGTTAAATATAAACAAAATCATGTCTGAAGGGCTTATCATTTCGAACAATTTTTATCCTTGTTGTTAAACATAAAATATATTGACTCTAAACAACCCTAAAATTGTAATTATTTTCAACCATGACATTAAAGAGAAAATTTTGTAGCGCATAAAAACCTTAATGACAAGTTGTAAATCTAAATTTTTTAAGTCTTAAGTTTTCAAGATACTTGAACCATGAAATTATGGAGAAATTATATAACTTAAACAATTTTTAAAACTGAAGAAGTAAATGAAAAATTTATTATTCCAACAGTAATTTTAATTTTAAAGAAGAAAAATATATCTCTTTTCAAATCTTATCATAAGACAAATTTAAATCTAATTACAACCAAAACGTAAAAATCAAGCATAAAAAAAAGTGTCCCCTCTCAATGAAGCATATAATATTTAAAAATTTTAAAAGTATATTATACCAAATGGCTACAATACATAATATCATGGTAATATCACTGCATAATCTAAAAATTCAACATTAATTTCTATTTTCTTTTTTACTTTTAATCAAAATATCAACATTGGTACATTGAATATAATATAAATTATTTTTGTAATTCATTGTTGCGTTGTGGATATTCTAAAGAGATGAATTCTTCATAATTAAAACATATAATCCAAAAAAAGTAGAAATGCCTCATAACTTCATGAAAAATCAAATGGAAGTCAAAATTTTGATTTCAAGTTACCATGCAATCATCAATTACATAAAAGTGTCTTAGAAAATTATTCAAAATCAACCATAGGTTCTGGCACACCATCAGAACCTACATCTTCAGATGAATGACTCGATGTAGATGAAGATGATCCATATTCTTTTCTTTCATCAACTAGTGCTCCATCTGAGTCAGCATGCACGCCCACCATTTCAGACTTCAAATGTCTTGAAGATTTACGACTACTTTCTCCAGAGTCCCATCTCAACAGTAATTTTTCTGGTTGTAATTTCTTAAAAATATTTATGGTCTTGAACCGAAGAGTTCCTCTCTTTGTCAAATTGAAGTCATAGACAAGTATGTTAACATCCTCCAATTTTAAGACATCTATGTGGTGACGATTTATATTTGTGCCCTTTATTTTTCTCTTTTTGCCATTTTTTTTTGCAACTACCATCTCTAGCTTGTACACACCATTGAAAGGGTGGGTACTTGTGGCATACCAATGTACTTCAATAGCTATAATATCTTCATTTTCATTAATTACCTTTATAACCTTTGCAATCCAAAATGGATATCCAAGTGGATCTTCATCTGCTAACACTGCTATCATGCAACCCTCCTTAACATCCTGCACAGAACCCCTATAAAGGTATTCCATGGCTTCACGTTGTGCACGTGACCTTCTAGAACCAATATATCTTTCTCTTTCCTCTACCTGTGGAGAATTAATAATAGCTTGAGACAGTTGTTATTCAACAATGTGTGTTTCCTGATGTTCATTTGGCATATTTTGTGGCCAAAAAAATGGAGTCTTCAAAAGCATATCCACATTTATTTATCTTGAAATCATATCACTTTGATTACTGAGGAAAGACTCCCACCAAACTGAATCAGCAACATTGAACTACCCATATGTATCTCTAATACATATTTTAATTTCCTCCAAACATTTAGAATAATTTATGCCTCTCTTATGCCTCCGTGCATTATGGAGTTCAGCGACTTATTGTAATAACAATATCTTTGATGAAAATATTGGACGTTCTGGAATGAACTTCAAAAATGCTAAACATGATGATGGCCCCAATTCTACAACAGTTGAATACTTCTCCGCCCATATAAGTGTTATCTGATTCATTTTTTTGATACGAAATTGATGCTGGAAGCTAATGTCGTTAATTTATTCAATGCATTTCTCCTCCCCATGTGATCCCAAAATAAACCTTTGCATGTCAATAATTTCTTCCAACACATGAAAAACAAGCTCTGGAATGTACGAATTATTAATACACTCAATTAATGATGGAATGCTCCCAACACCTTTCCTCCTCAATGTTACTGAAAAACGACTGAACATTTGATCAATATGATCATGAGTATGCCCAAAAAGAAGGAAACCAACCTTTATCTTTTTAAAAATTCCCAATTCAACGAGCATGTTTAGATACTCAAAAAGAACTTGATTTTTGTTTTCATGACTTGTGTTGTCCAATTGTAAATACAAAACTTCAGGAAGAATACCAGACTAATGAGTAACCACATCATGGATTATAGTTATGGTTAGATTTGCATCATTGTGAATATTTTGAGTTGTGAAGAAAACTCTTGGAAACATCTTCTCATTAAATACCATACAACCAACCAAGTGAAATTGAATGAAATTTTCCTCCTGTAATTTTTTCGGCGAGCGCACAAAATGTGGAAGAAGTGTTTTCTTTTGGTCCATACCATCAATTATCAAACTCATATATTTATTTGGATGATCATAACACTTCTTTCGATGTTTATACAACTTTTTCCTTTCACTTGTTTGCTGATTGCGATGCTCTTGAAGTTCTTTGACAACGAAATCTATACATAAAATAAAAGAAACATATGAATAAATATATTTTCATAGTTGATAACTATCCAATTTTAAAAAATAATGTTTTGAAGGCACCTCTTTCTGCACCTTGACATCTATCTCTTTTTTCTTTAAGAGAAGAAGATGTGCTGCAAACCCCCATCCTTGTCTTCTTAGGAATATGAACATTGTTGATTTCATTTTTCCATAACCTTGTAAAATAAGAATATGTAATAAAATTACCAACTCCTTTAACAAATTTTGCATAATCTCTATATAAGATGAATATTTATTGTCTCGAGAAATTATCTAGAATATGTATTGTGTCTTTATTTGGCATACACTCTCCATGCTTTGAAAAGAAGCCTTTCATCCATGTCTTAGCAGTATTTGAAAAAGGGCCAACCTCCCATTTATAACGTACTTCTGAGTAATATGTGGGATCCTTTTCTAGTTTCTCTTCGACTCTTGACAAATGACAATTACCAGTTGAATCCAACATTTTGAAAGTATTTCTGAAGAGAAATACATTCCCAATATGATAATCATAACCTGCTAGTCTAGATTGCATGCAACCCACTAAATATGAATTTTTCATGCTTTTATTAATTGACATATATATTTTCCTTTTCTCCAAAACAAGTTTGAAATCCATATGTTTCAAGAAATCACTTCGACAAAAGTCACTTGAAATCAAATTAACGACAAAACTTCTTTTTGTGAGATATTTTTTCCTCACCCTTGTATAACTGGAATTTTTTGGATTGATATGAAAAGATCTACTCCTACTCCTAGTTACAATATTTTCTTGCAACGGCTTCATCATTCCATCACCCTTTGTAGAAGAAGTTTCATCACCATTAGGAGGAGTATTATCCCAACTATCATCATTCTCTAAATAGTTAATAAATTCATCAACATCATTGCCTGGAAAATTTTCATTACCATCATCAATTGAAAAAAACATTTCGCAAGAATCATCTGTGCTTTTGTAACTTTGAGTAGATGAAATTCTTCACCATATTGATACATGCTTTGAAATTCTTCCCCAGGAGGATTCAATTCTTCATCACCATGAGAGTCTTTGAAACGATCACTTAGAGAAAATTCATTATTCAGATATGTGCCTCTAAAATTATCATTTGCAAGAAAATCTTCATCCTCCCCTTCCTCAGTGGTGCTCTCATAATCCTTGGGATTAGGCCTAAGTGGAAGCTTTGAATATGTGTTCACTAGAATTTCTTCATCCCGCCCCTCCCCTTCCTCACTGGTGCTCTCATAATCCTTAGGATTAGGAATAAGTGGATGCCTTGAATCTATATTTTTTGGAGATTCTTCATCCCCCCCTTCATCATTCGCACTCTTATAATCATTACGATTAGGATGAAGTGAAAAATTTGACTCTGGAAATTCATCCCCCTCTTCATTTGTCATGCTGGCATATTCCTTAGGATTAGGATGAATTGGATATTTTGACGCTGCAAATTCTTCATTCCCCTCTTCATCAGTGGTGCTGGCATAATCCTTAGGATTAGGACGAACTGCATATTTTGACTCTCCAAATTCTTCATTCCCTTCTTCATATGTGGTGCTCGCATAATCCTTTGGATTAGGACGAAGTAGATATTTTGACTCTGGAATTTTTTCATCCCCATCTTCATCAGTGGTCCTCACATAATCCTTAGGATTAGGATGAAGTGGATATTTTGACACTGCAAATTTTTCATTTCCCTCTTCATGAGTGGTGCTGGCATAATCCTTAGGATTAGGACGAAGTGGATGTTTTGACTCTGGAATTTTATCGTTCCCCTCTTCATCAATGGTGCTGGCATAATCCTTAGGATTAGGACGAAGTGGATGTTTTGACTCTGGAATTTTTCATCCCCCTCTTCATCAATGGTGCTAGCATACTCCTTAGGATTAGGACAGAGTGGATATTTTGACGCTGCAAATTCTTCATTCCCCTATTCATCAGTGGTGCTAGCATAATCCTTAGGATTAGGACGAAGTTGAATTTTTTACTCTGTAAATTCTTCATTCCCCTCTTCATCAGTGGTGCTAGCATAATCCTTAGGATTAGGATGAAGTGGGTATTTTGACTCTGCAAATTATTCATTCCCTTCTTCATCTGCGGTTCTCGCATAATCCTTAGGATTAGGACGAAGTGGATATTCTTCATCTCCCCCTTCATCAGTGGTGCCCTCATAATCGTTAGGATTAAGACGAAGTGAAAATTTTTACTTTGGAAATTCTTCATCATGCCCTTCATCACTGTTGCTTTCATAATCCTTAGGATTAAGAGTAGGTGGAATAACTAACTCTCAATTTAAATAAATTTCTTTTTGCTGCACCTCATCAATTATGTTCTCATCATCCTTAGGATTACGACCAAGTCGATTTTTTGAATCTCTATTCATGGATCAATCTGAATAGAGTTGTTGCGTGATGAAGATGTTGATGTTGTAGAAAGAAAAAATTCGCTATCAGAAGAACCCATGGCTTTCAACAAGAATATGTTGAATGATACAAATGCCTCTTCCAATTACAATATATAGCTTAAAGACTGAAAATTTCCCTACAAATTGCCCCCCCCCCAAAAAATTTTGCGAAAACCACTCCCCCCAAAATTTCCGTTTCAAATATTTCGTACAAAGTGTTCGTAAAAAAATGTATTTAAAAACATTTTAATAAACTATTTGTGTTGAAATATTTTACCGATATTTCTATTCAAAATATCCACAAAATATTCCTATCATGCATGCCTTTCAAACTAAAATAACGTTGTTATTTTAATGATTTAACATTGACTACATGTAAATATTAACTATAATATTACTATAATAACTACATGCAAGTATTAATTATTTTAACTATAATTAACTATATGTAAATATTTTAAATTTTAAATTTTAAACCTACATTATATTCTTCTAAAATATATTTCAGAATTTCTTATTAAATGGTTGGTCTTGAAATATTTCACCATACTTTCCATTCAAAATATTCACAAAAGATTCCTTTCTTGCATGCCTTCCAAACTAAAATAATTTTCTTATTTGAATGATTAAAGATAGACTACATGTAAATATTAACAATAATAACTACATGCAAATATTAACTATTTTAACTATAATATTAACTATATTTAAGTACATTTAAATATTTTAAATTTTAATCCCAGATTATATTTGAATGATTTAACATTGAGTACATGTAAATATTAACTAAAATATTAACTATGATAATTACATGCAACTATTAGCTGTTTTAACTATAATATTAACAACAATTAACTACATTTAAATATTTTAAATTTTAAATTTTAATCCCAGATTATATTTGAATGATTTAACATTGACTACATGTAAATATTTTAAATTTTCGATTTTTATCCCACATTCATTAAACAGTAAACCAATCACACAAAATTCGTTATATAATAAGAATCATTATTTCTATTCATCACATCACATCAAGTTTTCTGGTTTTTGTTGGAGCAATTTTATGCAGGTGTTGTGTTGGCATTGGTAACTTAGTGAAGGCATTTCATTCACATTGGAGGCGTCGCCCAACAAGCCTCCCTCCCCAGGCGGGCGTGAAAACAATTTTTATTTTTATTTTGATTTTAAATTTAAATATATATATATATATATATATATATATATATATATATATTATTTATTTTGTTTTAAATATAAAATATTAATGTTTATTTTAAAAATGGTAATATAAAATTTTAAAAATTTTAAAAATACATATAATGTTTGATAATAAAGGTTTTTTTTTTTTAAATATATAATTTTAAGATTGTTATAATATAAAGTTTTAATTTTAAAATTTGTTAATTGTTTTAATTATAAAAAATATAATAATTTAAAATTTAAAATTTATCTTATATTTAAAATTTTTAAAATTTAATAAATAATGTATATTTCAATATTTTAAAATAAAAGTATAATATTTAAAATACAATAAAACATTATAAGTTTTAAATTTTAATTTTAATATTCATTATATTTAAATTTTTAAAATATAATTGATTAAGTATATATTTAATAAAACAATACAATTTAAATTAAAACAAAAAATAAACATTCATTTTTTTTGATAATTTTTTTAGCTTAAAATAAAACAAATATTAATTTTAACATTTGTTAAATAGTAAATGTTTTATGTTTTTTTTTTTTTTTTAAACTTAACTTTCAAATTAATTTTTATTTTTTTTAAATTGTTTTATAAAATTTAAAACAAATTTTCATTTTTTTATAAAGTGTACTCTAAAATTATTATATAGATATGCATATATATATATATATATTTAAATATGATTTTTAATATTTTTTTTAAAACTGAATAATTTTTATACTTAAATTTGTTGGTTTATTTTCAATTTATTTAGTTACAAATAAATTTTGTTTTCTTTAATTGATTTTATAGACATTATTTTTCTGTAAATTTAAATTTATATTGACAAATTTAAAAAAAAATTGATTAACTGTTTTCTCATTAACTAATTAATATATATCTATATATATATATTTCTTTTTATCAAGAAAATGGCATCAAAATTTTTTTTTGTGAATGTTTCTGCACCTAGGGCAGCAACTCCCAAATCTAAAGTTGCAGCTCGACGCACTATGGATACAACTCCCAAATCTAAAGTTGCAGTTGGGTGCACTATGGATACTGTTGGACGCAATAAGGACATTGTTGCACACACTAATAAAAGTCAAGCAAGTGGCCCACTAGGTTCATTAAATTTTATTTCTATTTAGAAGAACGCCAAGGAAATAAATAAAATTGATTTCTCATGGTATCTTGAAGACAATGAAAGGGAGGCTCATATACATATCTATCTCGTTTGTGGTATGATTGACTTAAATGAACCATATGATATGATGGGTAGAGTACGAGACATATGTATGGTCCCGAATACAAACACTATTTATGTTCTTGCAAGGAAGGCTAATAAACGTGACAAGGTTAGATATCATCTATCAAAGGTCAAGTATGACACAAATGAAATATCTACAAAGTTTTATAAAGAAATCTCAAACAACATTGCAAATAGCATTGTAAGTATGCTTATTTTTAGTTCCGCTATGAATTATTGTATGGATCATTCAATTTTTTATAAATTATTGGTCATTGACATGTTTTATTTTGTTTCACAAGATTTTGTTCCAAGTCTTTCAAACATGTTTGAAGGTATTTATTATATGGAGTGAGATGTTATGAATGTGATCAACACTTTCCACACAGACAAAGAAGAGGAAAGGAGATTGAAGAAAAGATCAATAGCTCGTGACATTGCAATAGTACAAAGAGGGATCAACCAATAGTCACTAAGGTGGGTCAATATAGTAAACCTAAAGATGTCGCTTTAGAAGATGTGGAACATGAAACTGAAAAATATGATAGAATTAGTAAGGAGGAGATTAGAACTGTTGTGCAAAAGGAGAAAAAAAATCAGATACCAAAAAGAAAAATGGCCAAACATGTCTCTCTTTTACCTGATGATGAAGAGATTGTTTATAAAAGAACTCATATGTTAACCAATAAGAATAGGAAATCAAATATTTTTCAATCTGTAAAAGTCATGTGCAACAGCGAAGAACAAATGCAAAGCTCTAATGGAAGCAAAGAAATAATAACACCAGGTGCTGAGTTAGAGGATGGCATTATTAAAAAAAACAAAATGCTATTCGATATGAGTTGAGGAAGAATAAATTAATTCTTGGTGACCAAACATTTGAGCTTAATGTCAGCCAATTTTATACGCTAGATGAAGGACACTCACAATATCAAATTAGAAAGGCCCATCACCTACATCTACATAATCTTAAAACATTGTTCAGGTTCAATCCATATGCACATGTGGTGGATTATGTGGTTCTTTTCGATCCACGTCAGGTTCCCAACAAATAGGCATTTGACAAGACAAAATGTTTTGATTATATAAATATTATGTAATTGGAGGGAACCATTTGGTAGAGGCTAAAAGACAGTTGATTGAGGAATATCCCAATAACTATCTTTTTCAAAGAGTAAAATGTATCATTTACGTTGGCTTAACATAAATAGAATCAAAGTTATTTCCATGGGATCATAATGCAGATAATGAGTACAGAATGAAAATTACTTTCATCCAAAGGTTCATATTTATTCATAATGAATTCATAGAAAAATGTGGTGGGGATAAGACACAAGTTAGTCTAACATTTCGGAAGGAATGTTTAATGGAAACAGGTTATCAAATTGATGAAAAAATCAAAGAAAAAGATGGAAAAATGCATTCAAGTATATTTAGAAGAATGGATAACATTTTTTAGTTGGCATTTAGAACTGGGGAGATATGGGATTTGATTGATGAGATTTTTGACCAGTGGGAGAATATTTCCATAAAAAATCAGAAGGTTAAAAAGAGTAAACCCATAATATGTACCAAGAGTAAGACAGGTCCTGAAAAGAAGCAACTTCCATAGGATATGACTATCACACCTTGGAGAACAATGAAAGGTGTGAAGGATGAGAAACTGGTCAAATCAATATTAGCCCGTGTGAAGTCGGGTGAATTATCAATGGAAGAAATGTGTGCAGAATTTCAAAAGTAAGTTTCTTGAATTATTTCTTATTTTCCTTTCATTATATATTTTTTTAAAATAAAACATAATGTTGTTGGTATAATTTGTTATACATGTCATTATATTAACAGTTTTAACTTTATTTATTTAGTCAGAAGACTTTTATGAAAATACAAAAACATATGGTTAAAATTTTCAATGAAGATAGTTGGGATGATGTTGTGCGCCACTACCCAGAAGCAAGTTCTAGAACAACACTTAAATATTTTTATATTGCATTCAATAAGGTATGTTGATTTATACAGTCATTTTATTCATGTTTAAATTATTTTTATTTTATTACTTATACATATATATTTTTATGTCGTCGTCTGACATGGTGGCGAGAAGAAACCTGTCTTGCTAGCCCCGCTTGGCGATGACGCCCCTCTCATTTCTGCCCCGTCCAATATGAAGGCAGAAGCAGATGCCTCAATTAAACCCATGCTGCATCAGTCTCGAAAGCGTAGAGGAATTCACAAAAGGCCTGATTCTGCTAAGTTAGTGGTAGGCATATACATCCCAATCTCTGATGTCCCTGCATATCTGGAGAAGGCGCTGGTAGGGATTTTTTGTGGAAGAACGACTAAAAATGAATCCATTTAGTCTTGGATGATGGATAATTGGCACCTAGTCCTAGGCTATGTTCCTGAATTCCACCTGTTAGCACGAGGCTGGCTATTATTCAAAGTCCTCTCTTGTGAAGATAGAATCAAACTATTAGAGCGTATTTGGCATTGGGGGCCTGCACGCCTAATTCTTCAAAACTGGGACTTTAGATTCAATGCAAATCGTTCCTCGTAGCATCTCCAGAAATTTTGGGTCATTCTCCTCAACCTCCCTTAGTTTTTTTTGCAAAAGCACATCCTCGAAGAAATCAGAAACAAGCTGGGATCTTTCATTGCACTCGAAGAGGACTGGGACACTAAATTCGATCGGCAATGTGAGAAAATACAAGTAGAACTCGACGTGCAAGATGGACTTTATGAAAGCATAGCTCTAGAATTGAATGACAACCTTTGGCATCAGAAGATGGATTACTGGAAGATACACTTTAGGTGCTTCCTATGTCACCATGTTGGGCACCTAGCACAGGACTGTAACAATCCCAATCGCTCTCACCCTTGTTACATAAAAGCATGGAAGAAAAAAGACTCTTTTAGATCGCTCTCCCCTCTTGCTCACGATTGGTCTATGACCTCACATGATAGGTCTAGGGATGGTTTGTTTCCTGTTGTCCCTCCATCTCTTGATGAGTCCAAGAGAAAGAAAATGGAGGGTGATAAGGAAGCCTCCCCTTCTATCATTGGTATGGCTCCCGAAGGCTCTTCCTCCCCCCTAACCCTTGTCTGTCTGCAGATTTGAATATGACTAATGTTGATGGCTCATTTCCCTATATAGTTTGATCTCTTCCCTCCGATCATCATCCTCCTCTCAAGGCCTCTTTGATTCCTCCATCCCCTCTGCCCTCATCCCAGGCTTCACTCTCACCCTTCTTCCCAAATCAATCCTAATCACTCTATTAAAGGAGTTCTCACTTTGGATTCGGCCCCCAAAATCATTCTAGGGAGGAAATCCACTTTATCAAAAGCTCAGAATCAAGCTTCTTTGGATATTTCATCAAGGAAGAAAAAGCCTATCCATCGGGCCCCTTAGAGCAGGGACAACCCTTAACAACGACACTCTATGATTATCCTATCATTCAACACCAAGGGTCTTGGGGGAACCCCTTCACAGCTCGCCCTCAAAAGACTGTGCTTCTCTGTCTCTCCTGACATTATTTTCTTACAAGAGACCAAATTGGCAGGTTCTCGTGCTCATGAAATTCTCTCTAAATGGCTTCGCGACTGGTCCTTGTTTTCTTTTGATGCCATTGGGCAATCAAGAGGTTTAATTATGGCTATTTCCCCGTTCATCAATGTCATATCCTTGGACTATTTCCCATCCTTTATCAAAACCTCTATTGTAGATCCTCTTTCTAGTAAGCCTTTGACCCTCTTCAACCTTTATGGGCCCTGCCACAACAAACGTGTCTTTTGGGATAATTTCTTTAATAAAGACTTGGTGTCCCCGGATAACAAAATCCTAGATGGCGATTTCAATTTTACCCTCGCGTTCAGTGAAATATGGGGGTTTCAGGCTAGGCTCGATCCCCTCTCGAGTTTTTTAAATGCATGTTGTGAAAAACATGGAATAGTGGATGTCCAGCCCATAAAACTTGAGCCTACTTGGCAGAATTATAGAAAAGGCCATGATGCCATAGCCAAGCGTTTGGACCATTTTATGATCTCTGAAGATTTATTTGCCTCAAAGCTCCATATTACGTCGTCAGTGGTGTCCAGTGGAATGTCTGATCACAGACCCATTGTGTTAACTCTGAAAACCCCTGAATCCAAGCCCCCTTCCCCTATGAAATTCAAACCAGCCTGGATGATGGAGGCGGACTATAAAGCTTTAGTGATGATCCAGGTGGATATCGGTGGCCACCCACCTATTCCATTTGGACCAGCACCATCAATTCTTGCAGATTTTCACATTCAACACAACTTACTATTTTTAGCAGGTTTTCCGGTCCTCCACTCTCGAGTCATTTTGGGCTTTTTGATCTGTGTAGATATTGGTGGCCACCCACCTATTCCATTTGAACCCCCACCATCAGTTCTTTCAGTTTTCAAGTTGCAACAAAACTTACTATTTTTAGCAGTTTTTCAGGTCCTGAACTTCCGGAGCCGTTTTGAGGCCCTAAACGACATTTTTGGGAAAACGGAGAGCAACATGGACCCATGGACCAATGTTTTTCATTTAAAGTTGTAGTCCTCGGATAGATATTTCTAACGAGCTATTGAGCGTGTCAAACGGAGATCGGGTGCCAAAGTTACGCCCCTGGGAAGTTGAACCACCAATTTACCCAAACGGGCGCCCACAGTTTTGGCGCCTCATCTCCTACGGTTAGGTTTTTGGACGTTTCGGATTCTACATTGTTTCTCAATAATAAATAGGCCCTCGAGCCTCATTGTGACACAGTTCAGAGGTCTGTAGCCATCACATCTCTTCTCAGAGATTCGCTACCAGCACCCTAGCTATTTTATTTCCATTATGCCTGTAAGCATATTTCTATTGTTTGATATTAATGAAATGAAGCATTATTTCCGTTGCATCTCTATGTTCATGGTTATTTCTTTATTCTGTTGCGTTCCTGCATAAAATCCGGATCAGTGGTATCAAAGCGGGTCTGCTCTTTCTTTGTTTTTCTTTGCATGTCCCCAACGCGGTTAGGGTATAAGGAGTTAGGGCTCGATCTGGTTGAACCCTTGCAAGATCAGCCTCGCAAACCCAACGACCTCCCATGGTGGAAGAAAAGAAAGACGAGGGAGTAGGAGATCCTATCAAAATACTGCTCGAGGAGGCCCTCGAGAAACAAAGGAATGCGATGATGGATAACTTTGCTCAAATCCTTCAACGATTGCCCACATATGGCGCATCTGCATCCAACAACCACTCTGGAGGTGCCACTCCCTTCAAGGTATAGGTAAACTTTGACATTCCTATATTTGAAGGAAAAATAGATGCAGACGCCGTAGACAGATGGTTAAATTTGCTGGAAGGGTATTTCTCGGTCCATGACTTCTCTCACCGAGAAAAGATTATTTTTGCACTCCTCAAAGCTGCCCCCCATGTCAAAGACTGGTGGGAAACCTACCGTGAGCAAGAGGGCGAAGGGGAACCCTCTCTGTTCTCGGCCACACCCACTTGGAATTCGTTCCGAGATGGCATCAAGGAACAATATTACCCCGTGGGGAGCTATGAGGACAAATACATCCAATGGACCACGCTGCGGCAACAAAAGGATCAAGATGTGCACGAACTGACGAATCTGTTCCATACCCTACGCACAAAGTTGGGCATTAAAGATTCAGAGAGACATTTGGTGCTCAAGTACCGCGGCTGTCTGCACAAACACATTCAGGAGGAAATGGAGTTCCTCGACATTACATCGCTTGGCACGGCATATCGCTATGCCACCAAGATCGAGCAGAAATTTAAGCAGAAGAAGCGAGACTTTGGATCTGTGAATCCGAAAGGTGCCCCCGAACCGAAGAACAAGGTGCAAGGCCAAAGCAATGCGACTCAGAACAACACCACAAATCCAAAGAAGGACACAGGGAAGTGGTGTGAATTTCATAACAGCCCCACTCACAGCACAAACGAGTGTCGGGCCAAACAGTCTTTGGTGGCTGAACTAAAGGCACCAGAATCAGATGCATTTTCTGATCCTGAGTTAGAACCAGACAAAGGCAATGAAAAAGGGAAGCAGATCATTGATGCGGATCCCAGTGCCATTGTTGCCACCACCAAGGTCCAGAAGGAGGGTCCAGAGGATCCAGAGGAGGGGGAGCGCCTCTTCCAATCGCAGATGTGGGTGAAGGGTTCTCCACTGCAGTTTCTCGTCGATAGCGGAAGCCAAAAGAACCTCATTTCAGCAGACGTCGTGAAGCGGCTCGGCCTACCAACCATAGCACACCCACAGCCGTATACCATCGGGTGGCTCCACCCAGGGAGAGATCTCCGCATCCGCCAGCAGTGCCGCCTTCCGTACAGTATCAAGCCATTCACGGATGAGGTATTGTGTGATGTTGCTCCTCTTGATGTAGCTGATGTATTATTGGGCCAACCATACTTGTGGAGGTGACATGCCGTGTATGAGTCTAGGCCTCGTGCTGTTATTATTACTTTGGGAAATAACTTGTACATGATACCGGAGGTAGTACCGCCTCTCGCCATCTTTGACTACCGCAGTAAAACAACGCAAAGAAGATTGTTTCCATCAAAGAAATTCATTTTCTCACACTCACAGGGAAAGAAGAATATTGTGGCCACAACCTCAAAACAGGGCTCCCTTTCACGACTGCAGCAGATGGACAAAGTCATGGAGGAATACGATGACAATTTCTCCTCACTCATGGAGGTTCCTCTACACTGTCAGGACAAGCACTCCATTGATCTGACTCCCAATGCACCACCACCTGATGTTTCCATACATCCTGCAACTACACATACAGAATCCAAACATGTACTGTATGAGGCTCATAAAGAAACCAAATTTACTAAACGCATCCAGCATGTCCACCCGCAGGTCCATGACATCTTCAACACATCTAATACTCAGTTCAATAGAATTTTCCTCATCTCATGGAGGATATCAACGCAATGGGGACCATTGCTTCCTAAGGAGGGAGGAATGATCCAGGTGGATATCGGTGGCCACCCACCTATTCCATTTGGACCAGCACCATCAATTCTTGCAGCTTTTCACATTCAGCACAACTTACTATTTTTAGCAGGTTTTCGGGTCCTCTACTCTCGGAGCCGTTTTGGGGGCTTAATGATCTAGGTGGATATTGGTGGCCACCCACCTATTCCATTTGAACCTCCATCTTCAGTTCTTTCAATTTTCAAGTTGCAACAAAACTTACTATTTTTAGCAGTTTTTCGGGTCCTGAACTTCCGGAGCCGTTTTGAGGCCCTAAACGACATTTTTTGGGAAAACGGAGAGCAACATGGGTCCATGGACCGATGTTGCTTGTTCAAAAATTGAATTCCTCGGATAGATCTTTCTAACGAGCTATCGAACGTTGCCATGTGTCCATCGAGTGCACAAAGTTATGTTCTCGGGAAGTTGAACCACCAATTTACCCAAACGGCGCCCGCGCTGGCGCCTCATCTCTCACGGTTAGTTTTGGACGTTTCGCATTCTACATTGTTTCTCAACAAATAAAGCTAGCCCCTCAGCCTCATTGTAACATGGGGCCGCAGGTCCGTAGCCATCACATCTCTTCTCAGAGATTCGCTACCAGCACCCTAGCTATTTTATTTCCATTATGCCTGTAAGC
The DNA here is from genome assembly GCA_034641835.2 of Pinus albicaulis. Lineage (NCBI taxonomy): Eukaryota > Viridiplantae > Streptophyta > Pinopsida > Pinales > Pinaceae > Pinus > Pinus albicaulis. Next base: position 7,754,049 of record CM076583.1, on the reverse strand, counting down.
ATATTTCTATTATTTGATATTAATGAAATGAAGCATTATTTCCGATGCATCTCTATGTTCATGGTTATTTATTTATTCTGTTGCGTTCCTGCATAAAATCCGGATCAAGTGAACTCTTCTTTGGTCCATCTGTCTCCAGCCCCGAATTGATCATACATGTAAATGTGGGATGATAAAATTAATAAGATAAATAAGGTAACCAAGACGTGGGCCGGAGCCTTTCAATCCAAACAATGAATGCTCCTCAAATCCACTGAAGATGTGATCTGTGATCTTTATAAAAACAACACAACGGGTGTTTTAAGCGATGCAGAGATTTCCTCTTTAAAAAACCTTGAACTAAAGCATCACGAACTTTTAAATAAAGAAGAACAGCTCTGGTGTTTAAAAAGTAGAGCAATCTAGATAAATGAAGGAGACAACAACACAAAAATTTTCCATCATTATGCCGCTCACAGAAGGAATCAGAATACAATTGACTAAATAAAATCTGACAATGGAGATTTGGTTCGGTCCTTCGATGAAGAATCCAAGGTAGGTGTGCAACATTTTAAGAATGTTTTCACAGCTCCAAAGGGTTGTCGAATCCAGGAGATTCTACAAGTTTTACAACTCTTCCCCCAAATGATTAACGATGAAATGAACTCTGTTCTCACAGCTGAAGTGAACAAAGCTGAAATGGAACTCATTCTAAAAGGCTTTTAGAAAGGTAAAAGTCCTGGGCCTGATGGCCTTACAATCGATTTTTTTCTTGGATTCTATGATCTCCTAAAGGATGACTTACTACAGGTGGTTAAAGAATCTCAACGTTCCAGTAAATTGCTGGGGTCTACCAACTCCACATTCATCTCTTTAATTTCGAAAAAGGTAGCTCCAAAGATCTTCGAAGAGTTCAGGCCCATTTCCTATTGCAACTTAATATACAAGTTGATAACTAAAATCATTACTCAGAGACTCAGATCTATCCTAAGCATCATCATATCTGAAGAGCAGTTTGGATTCCTTAATAATAGACAAATCCATGATGTTGTCTCATTGGCGCAAGAAGCTCTCCACTCAGTTCACATTAAAAAAAATCCTGCCTTCGTTTTAAAGCTGGATCTATCTAAAGCTTATGACAGAGTCAACTAGACCTTTCTCAGGCTTTTTCTTATCCACATTGGCATGGAAATTGAAGTAGTTGAATGGATAATGGGATGCATACAATCTGCTTCCTTCGCTGTATTGATGAATGGTTCTCCTTCGGCATTCTTCAAATCCTCGTGAGGACTTAGGCATAGCTGCCCCTTATCGCCCTTTTTTTTCCTCCTGATCACTGAAGCATTGAGTCGTTATGTAAACAAGGTGTCTTATTAGGTAGGTTAAATGGAATCCATATCGCAGGCCTTGAATCTCTATCCCACATTATATTCGTGGATGAATTTCTCCTATTCTTTTATGCTACCATCGAAAATGCTTGTGCCTTAAGGATAATCCTTGACCTCTTTCAAATGGCAACCGAGATGATAATAAATTTTAACAAATCTGTTCTAATTCACAACAACATCCCAGACTCTCTCCTCTTACAAATATAGCGTGCTCTCTCGTTTCCTATATATGATTGGGATGCTGGACTTAAGTATTTTAGGTTTCTTCCTGAAACCAAATTACTACTATTTCAAGGATTGGTTATGGTTATACCAAAAAATTGAAAATCGTATCTCTCATTGGACTAATCGCTTTTTGTCTCGTGGAGGTCGATTGGTCCTGCTCAATTCAGTGCTTCAAAGCATCCTGGTGTATTGGGCCACCATTGCTACTATACCAAAAGGGATTATTCACAAAATCAGAAAGAAATGCTTCTCCTTCCTCTGGACAGCTAGCAAAAAAGCTGATGGAATTTCGTTGGTAAAATGGACATACTTAGCTAGACCTAAAGATTTAGGGGATGGGGAATAAAGTTCCTTCCATCTTTCTATCTTTCCCTCGCTGCTCGATCCTTGTGGAGATTTTTGGAGAACCCTTCAGTGCTTTGGAACAAAATCATGTGTGCTAAATACTATCCAGGCCAATCTATTATACAATGGTTCAAGAATCCAAATAAGACACACAAAAATGCTTCCATTGGTTAGAAGGCTATGGTTTCAGCCTTTCCCTACATTGGCCTGTGGCTTGCATGGATAATCGGGAATGGGAAGTCAGTGTGTATTGGCTTAGACCCTTGGGTTGGCACTGGATTAAATTACAAGCTCTCGAAGAATCTTTGATCTTTCCTTGCTGAAAAATGCATCTACACCATAGCTGATGCAGCTGTTGCGATGCCTCAAACATTGGGTTCAATTAGATGGAGGAGTGCTAATATTTTGGAGAAGCCACATCCTATTGTAGATGAATCAAATTCTTTCATCTCCCTCCTCGTATCAAAATTTATCCACCTGAATATGGATATCGATGATAAAATGGTTTGGTCAAAGAATGTCAAAAATGGCATTTACACAGCTAAGCTTAGGTACAAAGCCATGATGGAAGAGATGCACCCCTCTGAACCATTGTTTTGGACCAAATCCCTATGGAAGTCACCTGGGCCAAAGAAATCCAAGTTAGTATTATGGCTCTCTCTTCAAAATCGTTTGCTGACCTGGGATAATCTTTAGAAGTGTGGTTGGATAGGCCCTGGTCACTACTCCCTCTGTAGGAATGAAGCTGAATCTGTTCTTCACATCCTTTTCTCATGCACAAATGCAAATATGGTATGGAACCGCTCTTCCATATCCCTCAACCCACTCCATCAATCCACCACTGATTCCTTTTGAAGCCAGGCTCAAGCTTTGGTGTAAGGATCCAGGGGCAAGATATTTTTCTGCTTTCCCCTCCTTATTTTCTTATGGAATCTAGTGGGCACACAATCTCGCTATCTTCAGTGAGAAATTTATCCCTGAAGAGCTGACACTAGCCATCATTGTGCACTAGGCTTCGGAACATAAATTCAAAACAAACTCTTACATTCCTCAATCCATTTCTTCTCCGGTGATCGATCAAAACGAGGCCTGGGCATTTTTCGATGGTGCAGGTCAAGGTTCCCCTTCTTTAACAAGAGCTAGCTTTTTTACCTCCAGCCTGGGATCGCGGTGGGCACTGTTGGTTGCTGCCCCCTGTCCAGGGTTCCCTTTCAGCTTGTTTTTTTATCTTTCTCTTAACCACGTTAGGAGGATAATTCTCCTGATCATACTGGTGTGGTTCATTTTGGGACGGCTGCACAAATTTCACCTGTGCATTATTTTGCGTAGGTGGGTTATGTGCTTGGGACTGAGCATATTATTGTCCCATGTTTACACCTGGTTATTGGGGGGGATTTCTTCTGTCAGTTTTTCTTCCTGCATACTAGGTCCCCTTAGCTGGAGGATAAGGCCCTCCTTGGTGATACGCTGGCGGCCTATTAGTCAAATTTTGCTGTTGCCTATAATGACTTTGAAATCTGGGTTGAGACATGTTCTAGGTAGACCCATGTGTGTAACCAAGATTCTGACTGCTGCTGCCTAGGTACCCTTGGATCATTGACTCAATAAGTCTGTATGCAGAGTTAGATGTGCCTGGAAATTCTTTATAAGATTGCAGGCACGGGGCTTTGGGCAGGATATTGTATATGTATCCTGATTATGTGTAGATCAGTTCAAGTTGTTGGGATTTACTGATTGCGTCTCTTCAGATGTGGGGTTGCGTTGCACCACATCCTTTGAAATCTCTGCTGTTAGAGTTTTCAAGAATAAATTTATAAAGGAATCGGTCGTTGAGTTGTGATTTGCATAAACTGCGACACCGCCTCCACTCATGGAGATGCTCTGAAATATGAGTAGAGGGGGATTGTCTAAAATGGGTTAGTAACTCCATTCCCGAATCGTGGTGAATGGGCAACTAAAAGTATGTGAGGAAGGTGGTAGCGAGGGTGCTAAAGGTTCCATGTGAAGCAGGAGGTTTCTCCATGTACCATTTTGTGGCCACTCCAGTAAGAGTGAGTTGAAATAGCCTCAACTGAATAGTATCGTCAATGATGCTATTCGATGAGCACCACATGTGAAAGGTCATTATATGATTTCCTAGGTCTTCTGCTTGCTTTCCTTATAACTTTGGTATGTCTGAAGGGAGCTTCGTGGGCATGGGAGGCCAATTAGGGTCGTATGTGATGGGGTCATTGGTGAGATTGGTCAAATCTGGTAGATTTAACGTAGCTAAGAAGGGTGATTGGGAGGTTGATTCCATGGCAACGTGTGAAGACACGAAGTTCTGGTTAGAACGAGGGTTATTCTATGACGTACCCTGTTGTGAATTCAGTTGGCTTATGGTATGGGATGCACTTCTCTACCCCCCAGGGGACGAGGGGGGAGTGTTGTGCGGTGTGGTGTTGGGAGACTGACTAAGGTTCCCAACTAAGGTTGCTCCAAGAAAGGAGGAACCAACCACTGTGATAGTGTTCCATCTTTGACGCCTAAATAACGAAAGACCTGGAACCCCTCCCGGTAATGGGGGGAGGTAAAAAAGACACCTAGACCGATGAGGTTTCATTGGAACTGTTTGAGTGTTGACCAACTTAGTTTTTGGAAAAATTTTGAGGGGATCAAGTCTGTGATCTTGATAAATTTATGGCCACATACATAAAAAGAAGTGAAAATGAAATGAATTTTCCTTTAACTTAATCTATGTGATCAATCAAGAAAAAAAATGGTTTTGTTTGTTTGCGCATGATACTTAAAATCCTAGAAGACTTAATACGTCCTCACACACTCAAAATTAACTAAGCCTTGAGAGGATTTCTTGCGAGTGCTGGCACAATGTCTCGTAAGAGCTGGCAACGCCCCCAGTTAGCCGAAGAGAATCAACCAAGGTAAGGGTAGAGGGTATGGTGCTTGCCTACACCGTCACCTATAGGGTAAAAGATGCCCTAGTTTTGGCTACTAAGAACCATCGTCCCACGTGAGCATTCGAGTCTTGGGCTTCTTGGTAGTCAACTAACAGTACCGATTATCAATCAGGTCAGGTAGCCCATCTGATACCACACGCACTGCGCCTAAGCCTAACCCACTTTGAATCAGGTCTCTGTTGCACTCGGTTTTTCTCTTCCGTGGGCTCATAGGTGGATTTTAAAGCTCCCTAAATACACAACTTATATGTTTCAATGTGAAGTGTAATCAAGGTGGCTTATTCGATGCCCACCCCCTTGATCCTAACTTAATCTATAAATTCTCTTGTGGCCCCTATGGGGAGAATTTAGTGAGTTGGTTTAAGTTATTTTTAGGTGGCTTTCTTTTCTTAGTGGATGAATGTGTGTGAGCATATGGTGAACAACCTCATAATTTGAACATATGGATATTGGTGATCCTTTACAAAATTCCCCTAGTTAAATTATGTGACGTTGTTCCTTGCTCAAATAGAAAGCATTTCCAGATAATGGGCCACTTCCAAATCCTCCTAGTTAGTCTATGTGAGTTACTAAAGGGAGATGGAAAATAAAAAATGTAGAGCATTCATATGCCTCTCTAGGGTCACCAAATGGTGCAAAGACAGCAGAGATTACTTGCTCTAATTGGCGATTCAATCCTAGTCCCGCAATTTCCTAAATGCAAAAATTGAATTTATACTAAACAATTTCTACACTAGCTTATGCATATGTGGCCTTGAGCCACTTACTTGGACTATTTAAGCTAAGTGTGCATACCATAATGTGCAAAAAAACATAAATTGTTTGGAGAGAAATGATTAATTCGCCCCTTACTTAAACTATGTGAATACCTTTTCAAAACCAAATTAAATGAAAACTAACCAAATGCCTACAGAAAGAAACAAAAAAATAAGTTTACAAAAGTTGTGGGGTATCAACACAGGTGTGGGAAGATACATTAGGGGCTTCCCAACACACTTGCAAGCAGAAACAATGCATAAAATAGGGAGAAAAACTCTCTCTACAATTTGCACGCAAAACCCTTTGACAAGTGCGCCTTCTTGGGCCCAAGTCACTCCTGAACGTGCGTAATGCGCCTCTGTGAGGAAAAACTGCGCGCAAAAATCCTACAAGTAATAAAAAATAAGGAGCGGCCTTATTCAGTTTGTCACCTCAGTGAGTCTAGGGAATGCAAGATGGGTCAAAGGACTGTCAGCGCCACTCCAACATAGACAAAAGGGTCTCCTACAAAATATGGCACAACCACATAAACTTGAAACACATTAGTGGAGTCGCCAATCCTGTTGTTGTGGATTAGTCTCACGGGTGTACGAAATCACACAAGCTTAGAGAGTGTGGTCTACTCTCTAAACTATTGGTAGCATGCAGAAAGTGGGGCAGCTCAAAAGCATAAAACTTAATGAGAATAATATGCTGAAGTATGCTCTAGTTAAACTAAAACTAAAAAACACAACTATACAGAAGCTATATTTAGAGTTCCAAACAATAATAATGAAAACGGTGGCTCGATGGCCTCTTCTTATTAAATGTTTGGAATGGAGAAGAAATTTTACCCCCTTGCCAAAGGGCACCTAGGCAATGGCTCTAGGTCCCGATGCAAGGAGGTTGCCTTCCAAGCTTTGCCTCTGATGTAGTCTCACAATCTCTCTCTGCTGTGGTGGACTAAGATGTTGGGTGGCCAACTATCGAGTCCTCTTTAGCTCCAGCTCCGGGTCACACACAATGCTAGTGTTTCTTGGGCAACTTTGGCCAGCATAACCTTGTGATCACCATTTTCTCATCTCTTGGTGGGTTTATATAGGTGAGCTTCAAATCATCCTTACCTCCCTTGGTACATGATGGATAGTGACCCAAGGGAGACGTGTGATTCCATTTTGTGCTCAAATATTCTTTTGTGTGCTCACATAGTGTCTATGGAGATGCTGGTGGCTGTCCTTAGGCGGCTTTCACATAAGGAGTAATTGTCCTTTTCGTGTTGTGGTCCCAAAAAGTGACCTTTTTCCATTTCTAGGAATGCACACTTATCGGGCAAAAAGGCACACAGAAGGCGCTCTTCTCGAAGGAAAGAGTGCACATTTGAACATTTATGACTAGTTCAAATCTGATTTTCTCAAAACCTTACAGATTTTAAATATTTCTTGATTCCATAATGTATTCATGTCCTGTAAATCCTTGGGCTCGACATTAATTGATGTCGTCTTCTGCTATACGATTTTCCATTGTTAACAATATATATATATATATATATATATATATATATATATATATATATTTATTTATTTATATGCTAACACTTGATGTTGTGAAGTCATGTCATATGGTTGCAAGTAATGGACTTTTGTATTTAGAAGTATGATCTATGGAAGAGGATCTATCACAATGCATTGACATATGAAATCAACATAATATATATCCTCATATGGCATATGAGGTGGTTGTATATGAACAAGGAACTGGAAATTGTAAGTTCTTGGGAATGAAAATGTGCAAAAAGAAAGAGATCATGAAGTGCAACCATGTCAAGAGGTACTTATCATCTGGAAGCCAAGAAGATGTGACTAGAGTATCTCCTAGGAGGATATGTAGAATATGATAAATATGAATACGCTTGACAAAACATATCATTATGATATGTGTCAATCTGAATAAAGGATGTCGATACCTACAGGAAGATGTCATGGTGAAAGATCATCACTGAGGTAACCTTTGTTTTAAAAGTTCATATGTATATTTTTATCTAGATGAATTTGTGCAGGGTTGCTAATTGTGGAAAAGGATGTATGATCCTTGGAGATGATTCGAAGTAAAGTAGCATGGCATAATGGTGTACTAGATGAGAAAAATTGATGAATCACTTTCTGATGGTTGAGATGACTCGTGACTGAAATTGATGGATGGTCTATTCCTATGAAGCTAAAGGTTGAAGATTCCTCAGTATCAAAATCCATGACATCGAGAAGATGAATTCTTCATGAGCAGCTCAGTGTCTCACCATTGCTGCTACAGGACCCTGGTTGAGAGGGATCCTGGTGGTAAGTTTCTTACTTGGAAGAAACTTGAAGTATGTCCTTCCTGAGTTAAGAGGGAGTGATGTATGTGATTCTCTAATACATGTGTCATGCATTAGACCAGGACTAACAACCGTAAGTCTTAGTGAAGTCCATGTGGAGAGAATGGATATACACATCATTCCAGTCTTCACCTGGAAGACATAATGGAGGATTAGGTAATCATCTCGCACTCGATACTCATTGAGAATGAGATAGGGCATTCAATATGAGAGTAGTCGAGGACCGATATTATTTGAGGTCTAGCTAATCAAGAGAAAAATAGTCCGAGAAGGTCATATTCTAGGAACACCCGAGTGGAGTATGTACCTTGGAGAGAAAATGACTATGGTGTCTATAAGTCACGAGTCTCGTCATAATTATAGCCCATTGTCTCATTGAGAGATGGGGTTGTTAGTCAAGGCCTTGCACTAGGAAAATACTAGTTGATATGATGCTATATAGATGTGATTACCAATCCGATTCTTCTTATGAGATTCTTCAGTTTGAAAGTGACCATGTACCTGTATGAATACCTCCCTAGTTAAGAGGGAGTGTTGAAAAGTTTAATAGGATAGGTCTTCATATTGACTATGTAATTATGGATTTATGTAAAAGAAGAAGACAAAGATAATAAAATGTGTTTTTTACTTGCTTCATGGGTTTCATGAGTAATAATTTATTATAGGTTAATAGACTTATTCTTGATGTCTATCTAGGGTTTTTTCTTCTAGGGATAAATGTAATTAAGTGTCATATATATATATGAAGGATATAGTATAAATAAATGCTCCAAGACCTTGTCCAATAATCCGTGAAAGAATAGCTTATGATAACCCTAATCTACGTTGAAAGATAATAGTATATGATGTGTTAATGTTAGGCTTCCAACAACATGACTAGTCGACCTACAAGAAATAGGATGGTCGACTTAAAGTCCGTGAACGTGTTCCTATATATACACCTATTTTGCGTTCATTTTGGAGAAAAATATTTTTGGTGATCTCTGAAACAGAAGTGCGGAGTTCTGGGAAGAGCTTCAGTGCAGATTTTTGAAGAGTTTCAGGAAATTTTAATATACATACACTCTTGTGGTATCTTAGTGCAATAATGTGTTATAGTATTCTAGAACAGAAGTGCATATTATAGGAAGAGTTTCAATGATGTGTTTCAGGTCTGGTTAAGATACACGTTGTGGTATCTAAGTATTATATATGCTGCGGTGTACTAAAACCTAAGTGCGGATCATCCTGAAGCAACTACATCGTGACAAGGAAGTGCAAGAGTAGTGTTGAAGTGTAGATCTATCCAAATATTGTTTGCGGACTACCCTAAAGTGAAGCTGCTGATAAAGGGTGTCATTGATACAGTGGTCAGAAAGAGGAAGAAATAAGGAAAGTAAATCTATGATTTACTTTCCTAAATAAAACTTATATATATCTCATGTAATTGAAGATTCAACTAAAGGTTCAAAGGAAGTGTTGGTGCAGAACAATGCAACTTGGTGAAGAGAAGAAGGATCAACATCGATGGACATAAAAGAAGAAAGGTGAAGGTCTTGGATGCATATATATGTCAAGGGTATAATTCTTGGTCATGGTACTTGTCATATGAAAACCTATAAGAATAATTTATCATGGGTTTTCCTCTCCAGGAGGGAGAGGCTTTTCCCTGGCTCTAGGAGTCTAATTCTCCTGTCTCGTGTATTCTGATAATTAACATGATGAAATATTAAATAAGCTAATTGTTGAAAGACATAAGTAACTCAAGTAACCTGACAAGTAATTATCAAGAAGATAATTTAAATTAATCAGTAGCCCTCCAAATTCTCAACAAAATGTTGGATCCTTTATCTTGCAAAACTTCCCCTCCAACTCCTTCCTCCTTTTTGACTTAGAGTCTACTTCCCACACTACTCCCCACTCTCAAAATTCTCTGAGTTGGTTGCTTTTTATTTTTTGTTTAGCTTTACTTGTTCTCCTTCTTGGTGACTGGATATAGAGGTTAATTATCTTATCAACCTCTCTTGTTCATTACTAGCTTGCAGTAAACGTTCATTGCTAGTCCCTATCTAAACCATTTCCTGCTCAAATTTTTAACAATTTCCAGCATCTCGGTGTTGGAATCTAGAGGAATATCCTCCTCCACCAATTCCACATACAACTCTTCTTTGTCTAACATGACAATAGTTATAATTATTTTTGCACCTTATATCGCATGCACATTAAACCATTAGCATTAATAAACCATAATATGTAGCTGATCATTTTTTAAAACAAATTTTTGCCATACAATTAAAATTTCTAGGCAGCAGTATTTCCAGCGTTGGGGTCCATAAACCCAGTGTTTTAACTTTCTTTTTTAGGGTTTTTAGGACAGTAGTTTTTATCAGAGGAGACCTCAATTCCTCTGCTTGTCATGTGTGCATTGAGGGTGCTAAAGAACTTCTAAAGTTATCTTGCAATTCTTCTGGGAGCATTTATGTTATGGGTGGATGCTTTATCAGATTTTACACTTACAACTTCTATTCAAAATTATCGGATATATCACTCGACCTTGATAACTTCTCTTCCATAATAGAAAATGGTAGAGATGCATACAGTTCCTTGTTGTGGCCGATTGCCAATATTTTGACGACGGTTGTGAATGATCCTATGGCCAGTAATTTTGGATGGGAGTAGTGGTTCAAGGGCCAACCCCGAACCAATGAATAGATCGAGCCATCGGTGGGTGTAACGTTTTTCCGTGGAGCGGGAGAAGGAGCGAAGAGTGGATTGTTTTCACCACTTCCAATTTTTTTGTGTGGTTAAGTAGTGTTATGAATTGTTTGTAAGGATGAATTTTTAAAATTTGATAAAAAAAATGTTCTGATGTGATAGTTGAATCTAGATACATTTCGTATTTAGACGGATTCTCTATACAACTAGTGAATACAATGGATTGCACCCATGTATCTCGATAGATGGGAGCTCGTCCATAAAATGACAAGCAGTTCAGCTATATGTCTGAAGCAAGTACTTAAAAGTTCAAGTGGAAGTAAGGCTCAATATGGATGGTTGTCTAGATAGTATGGTAGTTGAGGATCTAGGGAAGGATCCCTCATTCATTGAAGATGTAGATTGGTCTTCTAATGAGGTTATGTGGCAGTTTGGGATGATGTCTAGTAATTGACTTCGGGAGGTCCTTGATTCGGGAGTTTAGGAGTCGAACTCGAGAATCCAACTTGGTGACTACACCTTACGAGGGTTATGAGGAAACTTGATGGTGCATCTACTGATAAGCTAGAGAATGATTAATTATTTTGTTATTTATGAGTATTTTCAATAAATTCATGTAATATAATCATTAAGGGGGGGATGTTGTAGTTAATGCTTACATTCTATATTTGAGAAGTTGGTTTGATGGTTGAGAAATTCTCTCAACCTCTCTCTCTCTAAATTAGGATTAAGTTGGATCTTGGAAACTCTATTTAATAGAGTAATCTAAATGTAATCTGTGTGTGTGAGTGTGTTTACACATACACCATTTGTGTATAATATATAAGTGTTTTTTTAGTAATTGTGTTGATATTGATAAGCCTTGGTATTGGCCACTAGTATTGTAGCAAAAGCTAGTTATAGATTAAGGATCTTCATAGCATTGTAAACAAATAAAAAGTTTAGATTTATCTCCAAAGTAGTTATTCCATCATTTTCCTAAGCGAGTTATGGTTTTTTGGGCATGTGGTATTGATAAGCCTTGGTTTTTCCCATTGGTATTGTAGCAAAGGGTCTTTATAAATTAATAATCTCCATGGTAAAGTGAGAATAAATATCCATGGTTAATAATAATGTTCCATATTTTTTCAAACGTATAAATGTTTGACAAACATTATTTTTTTATATATAATAATAAAATAATAGTAATTTAAAATAAATATATAATTTAGTTAGTTTTTAAGTATTTTATTTATAGCAACATGAGATTATACACTGCACTATCTTAATTTATTATATTAATATTCTGAAAATTTAAGATGCCCGTTCATGCTTGTGAAGCAATTTATAAAATCCACTAATATAATTTATTTAACTATAACCATTATATATTTTCAACCATAAATCATGCAATACTTAATTACTCTAAACTTGTGAGGTGGGAGAAACTCATAATTGTTTGAATTATAAAATTGTTAAGTGTCAAAAACACATAATTATTTTTATTATTTTGAAATGGTGACTTACAAGTGGGTATGAATATTCTTAAAATTTAAGATGCCTTATTTCTAAAAAGATAAAATATCACAGTGCAAACTATATTCAAATTCTATATCTCAATCAAAGATGTTACACACATATTTATACAAGCAATAGTCTCAAGATAGGAATTCTATCTTGGGCGTACAGTAATGTGGTTGAGAGATTCTCTCAACCACACACTAAACTAGGAGAAACTATATTCTAGCTACTTCCTATTATGTAGGAACAAACTCCTCAAATGGAGAATTACAACCATAAACAAGTAGGAATTAAATATTTCTAACTCCCCCCCTTAATGACTACTTGTCATGATAGTGATTCACAAAGTCTGGTTGTGGTCAAACATAACAAAGAATATGTCGACGTCCATATAAAAGAGCAACCATCCACCAGAATGCATGGGTACCAACCGCTGCAACCGCTAGTCCTGTAGGATGTCCTTCGCATACATGATTCTGTCGACTGCTATCACTGCATATATGTACCTGCAAATCCACCACCATCAAGAAAATTGCATGTGCAGAACCTCCAAAAGAAAGAGAGATCAGTGCCTTTCTAAGCCAAATATTCATGTCCAAATAAAAATTGCAAACAGTTGCGCTGATTGTGCCTTTCGACGCAACTATCAGATAGAAAAGTGCGCCAACCCTCTTGTGCTCAGACACACCAATATCTGAGACCGTGAGCTAGGCGTTACTGCAGTCCACCTGCTCCTACAAGCACAAAGCTCCCGTGTACATGTTAGCCACTCAGGCAATATGCCACCACCGGGCAAGTCCGATTTGCCACCACCGAGCAAAATCCACCAACTTCAATATGCCACCACCGGGCAAGTCTGATCTGTCACCACCGGGCAAATCTGGAACTTAAATGTGCCACCACTGGGCAAATCCTGTAGCCACTAAGGCTCTGTATGTGGTTTCTGGCTCACCACAAACCATCACTTTACAGTGACAAAATATGGTTTCAGGCTAACCATAAACCATTACAAAGTGGTTTTAAGATCACCACGAACTTTCAAATGCCTTTACAAGGCTTACATTCCATACTTCAACATTTGAAATTTTTGGGTACATATAATGACCATTACAACAACCAACTAGACTTGCTTATAACATGCTAGGGAGTCTATTCTACAAACCACACTAACTCAAACAAACATCTACTTTGTTGTCCACCATAAACGTTGTTGTTGCTCGTTTATCCCATCTTTTCATAGTTCACATCTTGGGCATCTTTGTCAAATAAATTCTTGGAACTCCATGCTTAACCTGTCATTCATTAGAGTTGCGAATTCTAACAAAATAACTTTACCTACATTGAGTTAGCTAGGCTCAATAAGGCTCAATAACTTTAAACATGATTCCAAGAAACTAAATAAAACATGAACTCTTCACATTAATTTCTTTTTCTGCCCAAAGATGATTATTTCCCAAGCATACCAGTAACCATTCCAATGATACCTATGAGGGGTCCACTGATAAAGAAATCGGAACATAGGCACTCACAGCCACACGAAGAGAACACAATTTTCCCTTCAAGAACAATAATCCAGGACTCCACGGTCCAATCCTCCATTGTGTTTCAGTATCCACTCCCCTGGCAACAAAATGCCACTTCCCTTGCTCACAGTATCAAGGCTTGGTAACTTCTTCCAAGCATGTTGTTTCACCTTAGAGAAGACAAGCACAAAAAATAAAAAATTCCGAACAATGCCGCATTCAAGAATTTTTCACCAAAAGCACATTCTACATTTCCACGAGCTGCATATGCACCATGTAGTAGAGCAGATCAATTAGAATATCCTATTCAAATTTCCTGATCATTGCAAGATCATTCAGCATTTTCTCAATTCTTTCATTGTCACATGCACGTCCCTTTTTCTTAAGTGATGGAACCATAGATTTGGCCTCTTCTACAGTTTCAGGGCAAAGATTTCCAATCACACAGAGCTTGAACTCACCCAATCCACTTCTGCTAAGTACATCTCTGACTTGTTTCACAGCATCTGGATTTTTATATCGACTGAACTGCTTCACGTACTGCAAAGTTCTTTTTTTTTCAAACACTTGTGACACTTGAGATGATGGATCATCGGTTTTCTGATAGAGTTGTTCAAGTCTTCTCTCCAGAACTAGTGCAACCTCAGAATGCATCAAATATTTAGCTTTCAAAAACTCTTCTCCAATCTTAAGCTCCGCAGCATTTTCCTCCTCTTCTGAAGTTGAAGCCATTTTCGTGTATTATTGACAGATGTTGTGGCTGTCAACAAATTTATCGAGTGAAATAGGCTCTGTTCTCCTCCTTTCTGCCTACTGCGCGATGAAGATCTTCTCAGGGCGGCCTCTGCTTTTCCTCATCTCGACACGTTAATTGTCATTTCCTCACCCAAGCCGCTGATTCAAGTCAATGAGCCTCCGTGAAAAATTTGGTATAACTGCATAGTCGTGTGACCAAATTTTCTCATGCAAAGAAATCGTACCACAAATCACACAGCGACTAGATACTCCAAACACGCTGTAGATCCAACACAGCGATCCGTCACTGATCCTGACTCGGCAGCAAATTCTTGGGCAGCCCTGATGTGGTCTTCTGTGATTCCACCCATCTTCACAAGTTTCTTGGAAAGAACTGTTTTGAAACTCCAGCTCTCGCCTTAAATTCTGATCGAGGTCTGCATCACAAAATCATCCTTCATAGCACTCATAGCACTCGGCCTCCACAACTAGCCTTCTCAACCAACAAATCGACATCAATCAAATCGAAGCAACACGAGGGTCGAATGCAATAAACCGGGTCAAACAGTGTCTTAATAATAATGCACACTCTTCCTTCATATGCAATTTAAATGCAGCAATTAGTCTAGATGCGGAGCTCGAATCCCTGCAAAATTTATTTGCTGTTACAGTGGATCTCGTAAATGGATCCGACCTGCAAACGCTGGCAGCTACTGGTCTAGTATTGCACTAATCTAATTTGAACCCTCATATAGCTGCAACAGTGGAAACCATGTTGTTGATTCCGCAAACATTATGTCCCCTGCAAATAATGGGAGCAAAGCCTGCACAACCATATCCTACCAGGAGCACACCATGATCCAACATACACTTGCTGCAAATGTATGGGCAAGAAACACCTCCTATGTATGTCTGCATAAATGCAGCGTTGATTCCCATTGATAGAGGTCCATTCTTCACCAAATTTGCAGCAATTTGATCTTCATCGATAGAAACAACGCTAAAATTCAAAACATGTGCCACAATTTTGTTCTTGTTAAAACTGCAAGTGCCGTCTTTTCCAGTATATGGGTAGTCCTCTTCCCTCTCCAATCCACCAGCTTTCAGAGCATATTGATAAGCACTTGTCATAAGCCCACCATTGCAACCAGAATCACATGATCTTGCATCTGAAGGATCACACTCATGATCACAGTCCACCAATTGTTGCTCGCTCAGGCTCACCAGCTCCCCTGTGTTCAGGAAATTCGCGCCCTCCAGCACCCCGGTTGTGCTGAAAGCCCAGCAGGAACCGCACGATCCCTGATTCTTCTATAGCACAATCAACATCCGGTCAACAAGTTTTAACATCTAATGTAATGTCTGCTCCTGCTCGAATAATTGAACACTTGTTATTCTTCTTCCAAGATAAAAATATCACCGTTCGGTCACCGCACCATAGGAGCGAGCATGGCTCCATGCACAGCGAGCTATCTCCGGCGAATGTTCCGTTCGATCATCTGTGTTTCTATGCAGAGGGCAGAGAGCCTCTTCACGGTGGCTCAGTCCACGCAACAGTGCCCTCCGATCAAGTTGCAGCGTTAGGATCTGGCAGCATCCTCTGATCTGTGCACAAAGCAATCAGCCACATCGGACTTCAAACCACTCAACACACTGTGCACAAAGCACGTAGCCTTCAAACCACGTAGCCTCACCAAATCGCTACAACCTCAAAACCGAGCTCGATGGACAAACAAACAAATAAAAACAAAACTCTTTTATTTCCTATTTCCCTCAGCCCACGAGGGGCCGAGGCCCAAGCTCTGATACCAAGATAAAATATCACAGTGCAAACTATATTCAAATTCTATATCTCAATCAAAGATGTTACACACATATTTATACAAGCAATAGTCTCAAGATAGGAATTCTATCTTGGACGTACAGTAATGTGGTTGAGAGATTCTCTCAACCACACACTAAACTAGGAGAAACTATATTCTAGCTACTTCCTATTATGTAGGAACAAACTCCTCAAATGGAGAATTACAACCATAGACAAGTAGGAATTAATTATTTGTAACTTGAAAGCACAAAATCAATATTTTAATTTATATAACTACATTGATTATAAAATTTCAATCATAAACTATGAAAACAATGAATCATTTCTGACTTGTAGGGTTTGAGAAACAGATAATTTTTTTTATTTATAAAATTGTCTAGTACTAAAAACACATAATTATTTTAATTATTTTGAAATGGTCCCTTACAAGTGGATATGAATATTCCTAAACTTTAATTTAAAATGCCATAATTCATGAGTGTGAAGGAATTTATGAACAGTTCCATTTTAATTTATAATTACATTGATTATAATTTTTGAATTATAAATAATGAAATAATGAAACACATTTTTTACATTTTTTTCAATTATAAAATTGTTAAATATGAAATAATGAAATTGTAAAATGGTCAATTATAAAATTGTTAAATATGAAATTGTAAAATGGTCAGGGATAGGAATATTCTTAAAATTTTCATTCAAGATTCTTGGTTGGTTCATGCATGCCTGTGTCTAAAATGAAGCTTTTGTTTGTTTATCAGCATCACACGAAAGAACCATGATGGTTGACTTCACTCAGGTTATCCTGCGCACCCAACCATGTGTTGCGAAGGCTATAAAATGAGGGCGTCCACAGCAGATTGATAAGTATAGCAATAATTGTGGTTAGAAGTGATAGTAATTCATTTTTCATAGAGAGACAAACTAATTTTAGTGATAGTATAGCAATAATAATTTTAATGTTTTTTTACTTTTGGGATATTTAGGGTGTTTTTTCATAAAGGGACAAATTAATAAAATATTATTCTTGAGGTGCCTAAGTATCAATTTGATTTTATTTGTTTTCATTTGATTGTGTCAAAATAGCTCTAGTGAAAAATGCTATGATTTTGAGATGTAGACAACTTGATTTGAATGGTTTGAGGGGTTGAATATAAATTAGTTTGGAGCACTGTTATTTTTTAATTTTTCATGGTTATCTTGTCACCAATATTTTTATTTTCTATATCATACATAATATCAAATATTTTTTTGTAACTTGATAGGAGTGGTTTATATTGGAATTGAGATTGAATAATTTATCACACTCTATCCAAGACCCCATGGACCAGAATTTTGGTTTTTAATTAAATGAATAGTTAAGATTTGTTCTCATGGAAATACTCTTTATCTTATACAACATCCAGAGGACAATATCAAAATGTTACAAATAATTTTATGTTTCAATACGAGAGATTCATTCGATATAGGCATGAAATTCTAAAATATAATTAAACTTTTATAAAACACTTCACTATCCTCTTCTTTCATTTTATTCATTTTCTTCATTCCCATCAACCAAATCAATTCTTTTCATTCCACTTTCTCCATAAGTCCCCCTTTTGTTCCCCATTCTGGCTTCAATTTTTCATTCTGATTCTTATTCCTAAAAACAAAAAAATACTCACAAGGATTAATATATTTGAAATCTTTGACCACAAACTTTTATTGCTATATAATGCATAACATTGAGAGCATTTTCCATCTTTAAAATAAATTTGAAATTTATATTACTGTTGCTTTGACCACAAACTTTTATTGCTAACATTGAGAGCATTATCTATCTTTACAATAAATTTGAAATTTATATTATTATTGTTATTTATTGAATTTTTTGGTAGTTTAGACTAAATTCTAATCACCCATTGTGCACCCCAACACCCCATCACTGACTACTCTACACCACTTAGGCTTTGTTATCAAATTATTATTATATGCAATTTTTTTATTAATATTTTGTATTTCCATTAAAATCAAACGTTATGAATTAAAATCGGACATTATGAATTAAAATAAGACTCATCATGTTGCCTGATCTTGCTAATATTCTTCACTTAACTTTTTTATTTATCTACCCTATCTCTTCTTTATTCATCTACCCTATCTCTGCATTGTAATGAGAAAGATAAAATTAGTTATAATTATTCTAGCATCCTAAGGGGAATTGGATATTAGAAAGATACATTGTATAATATAACATATAAATCCTCAACTATGAGAGCAAGGTGTCAGTGCTGTGAGTAAATCATAATAGTAAGTAGTAATAAGAAGTATTAATAATAGTTAATAAGCTAATAATAGGATGAAGACTTTTTTTTTTAATCAACAGCAATTTTATATTTATATTCACAATATCTTTAATATCTTTTGTATGTTTAAGAATGAATGATATCATGTAAAATGTAAAATTAATGTCTATTTATTTATTAAATATAAAATTTTATTTGTTAAATTGAGAATTTCAAAGATATATTTATTTTATTTATTTAATTTATATAGATATATGTTTGATAAGATAAATTAATTTTTATGAAAAAAAATATCATTATAATGTTTTTCAATATTTTTATTTTTATACCCTCTTAGTTAGTTTATCAAATTATGTTTAACTAATTAATAACCATCCAACCGATTTTAATTGGAAATGGTATGATATTCATACAATAATTGCACAATAAAATCGTGGGTTTAATCGCACACTAGTTGGTTTATTGTTATTTCCTCGTAGAACAGTAAAATCGGGGGTTTACTTGAACTCGGGTTGAACCTTCACTGAACATTCATACGTCTGGATAAAACTGGCATGGTTCAGATAATACTTACCATCGTATGTCTATGATAAGAAATTATAGCCACTACACTCAAAATTACTTCAAGTGAAAATTATTGTGCTCCGTAATTTTTTTTTTAACTTTAACTTTTTATTGTCAGAATATTAAAGATAAAATTGTCTTGTTTTATGTCTTTTATATTTTCAAATGATTAATATTATTTCTAAAGTTAGAATTTTTATATTTTGAAATCTTAAAATGTACGATTAATATTATTTATAAGGTTAGAAAAAGTTAGAAAATATGAAAATCTAATTAGAAAAATATTATTAATATTAATATTAAAAAATTAACTTTTTATATTAATGATGTTTAATATTAATATTAACATTTGATTAATATTATTTAATAATTAACAAATATTAATATTATTAATATTAATTAAAATTGATATTAATAGTTAATGATAAATAAATAATTTCCCGAATGCGGGTGACGATGAACAGGTTTGAGGTGATGGGATGGGAGGGTAGCATGATCGGAAGCCACATGCCTATCTGCCTCGAAGCTGTCATTCGGCTCATAAATTGGATTGTTCAGAGTTTAATGCAATTAAATCCTGGCGCTCATTAAAACCTCGCCTCCGTTCCTCGATACCATTTCGCACGCCACGACATGGCTTTGTCTTCTGTTCAAATTTATGAAGGTTTATTGCAAAAGACTCACTGCTGCACGGTATATTGGGTTGAAAGAATGGAGCGAGGCTATGGTTCAAGCAGAACTCCCAGGCCTGTAAAGATGTGTTGCACCCCGGATGCTGGGCTTTCTTCAGCGCACACTGTGACTGGCAAGAGAAGCAATCTCAATTGTTGTTTGGAGTTGGGAGATAGCCTCCACTACTCTCTAGCAGGCTCTTGCATGCTTGCTTCGGTCACTCTGCCTCCTCAATCGCCCCTGTCTTCTGTCCATCCTTCGCCTCCTCACACAGCTGTCTTGTCTGTGGATATGCCGTGTCTTAGGCATAGAATACGTTGCAGGAGAGGTTCTACTAGAAGCCAGATTCGGCATTCCCCCACCACCTCCAGCACCTCCTCTGCATCTTCATCACACTCCAACAGCCTTTTTAGTGCTCATAGAGGTCGCCTTCTCCGCTCGGGACACCGCTTTCGTTCCCCCAATCCTCTGATTCCTCCTGCTCATCCCCAAACTGTGCATTTTTCATTTAATAGCTCTCTTAATTGTCCGAGAGTGACGGCCTCCATCACGGTCGTCTTTCAGGAAGAACCTCAGGAACTGACTCCCTGCTCTAGCCGGGCGGAATGCAGCAATGCGGGGGCTCAGTCTTTGGGGCAGAATGTTGGCAAGAAGGTCAAAGACAGCATGGACTTGCAGGAAATGGTGGGCAAGGCCACTCAGGACAACACGAGCAAGGGCTTGGCTGGACAGCCTAGTGTGCAGCAGGACGTGGTGAAAAACGACATTGGGCAAGCATGTGCAAAGCAAACCAATCCTCCATCGCCAAGGAAGGTGATAACATGCATTGATGACCTTCTTAAGGCTGACGAGGATCTCTGGTGCAGCTTGGCCCCGCAGGGACAGCCGAAGGTGAACAATGCGCATGAAGGACAAGCGAGAGAGATGCTGAAGGCTGGAGGTCAAACAAGCGAGATGCAGACTGCTGGAGGTCAAATGAGCGAGGCGCAGAATGCTGAGGGTCAAGAGAGAGTGGTGCAGGTTCCTTCTACAATCGGGAAGGTGATCCATTATATTGCGGACCTGTAAAAGGACGATGGGGAACCGGATGAATTCTGGTGCAGAGTCGTTGAAGAAGCTCCTGATGAGTAGCACCACCCTCTCTATCTGTTTTTCGTGCACTGTCTCGACCCTTACTTCAGGGCTTGTTCCTGTTTATCATGATGTTTATGTTTCAGTTTTTGTCAGCTACGATATCCAAAATCAGAACTCCATGTCTCCCCTGCGAGGGATTTTTCTTGAAAACTACTCAACACTGGTTTCCCTCTTGAAGGGCAGTGTTCATCAATGGTTTTTTGTTCAAAATTCCACTACACTGGGCAAGGATCTGGCTTTGGCCTGCTGTAAATAATTTTCTCTGTTAATAGATTAATTTTACTTAGAAAAAAAAAATGATAAATAAATAATTATTATCATGAATGTGAATATTAATATTAATAATGTTCATAATGTTAGTAATACTATTAATTTTATTAATATTGATTAATTATATATTATTAGTATTATAAACTCAATATTAATGTTAATTAATATTAATATTAATGATAAATATAGATATTAATGTTAAACATAGATATTAATTATCAAGAAGAGAATTTTAATTAATCAATAGCCCTTCGAATTCTCAACATGGTATTAGAGCTAAGGTGATGAACTCAAGGGGTGCTTGACAGAGAGACACTCCATGAACCAAAAATCAAAGTTCGGGTGAAAAGTCAAACTAGTTTGCAAGGAAGAATTTCAAGCTATTTTCGAGAAAGATCTTTATCTCATTCAAAGGATCAACCTTTCAAGATCATTTTGCTAGTGCTCATATATAAATAGGTAGAGTACATTTACCCTCTCGTCGTATCGTCTTGTCGGTTTATAATTAAACATACTATAATCACATCCATCTATAATACCTTAGTCTACTATACTAAACACAGTATCGACTCTGTATTTAACACAATATTGACACTTTATATAATACTGACAAAACATATGCGAATAGCCTATACCATTATTCAACCTGGTTTAATATAACATTAATCCCTTATTACAAAGCAGAATATGTCTTTTAACTTAGACAAGTTGATGCTTCTATTCATTACTAAAACACAAGAAATTGAATATAAAATTTCTACATGTTGCATACCAACTTGTAAAGACGAATTTTCCTCCCAACCATGAGCTTCACTTGAGAGCTCTCCACCGAGCAGAGATCAATTTTCCCCTAGCGTTGATAACCTCTTGTCACACTAGTGATGACACTTTTAAGCCCAATTTCTCGAGCAAGTTTCCATAACGGTGTCCCTTTATTCTGGGGTCCATAGCCTAGGGTTAACCTTTGTTTTTTCCACAAATTTTTTCTTTAAAACTCGCTTTTCCTCATCGTAGTTTTTTTTACCTCTTCTTAGTAACCTTTCTCTTTACTGGGGATTTCTTAGATATTTTTCTTCTACCTATTTTTTTTTCTCAAAAGGATTTCTTTTGCAGAATTTTGGGAAAGTATGAAATTCTATCCTATCCTCATAGATAAGAATTTCCAGATCTCTATTACTCTGTCTTTAAGAAATTTCCATAATTTTCATAAATAATTATTAATTAAAATATTTTCACCAACACCACAATTGTTCCATAGGTCCACATAAACCTTGTCCTATTTACAGAAACATAAGATCTATAACTCAAGGGTATTACAACTCAAATGCGTAAATGATATTATGTTCATGCTAAAGAAAGGACCAGGGGATTATTGAATTAAACCCCATAATCTTTCACAATAGTGTTACTGATGAAACGAGAAATATTACCTCAAAACGGAAACTCTAGCACAAAAAGACTCAAAAAAACATGAAAAAACACCCCAAAAACAAAAAGTGTGTATTCTAGAACGCATTTGGTTTTTTCTCAAGGTCAAATTTCAACATTTTATAAAATTATGCTAAAAACAACATTTTTCTTGAAAAAAGGATTGAAAAAACACCTTAAAAAAAAATGAGTTGATGCTGGAATAACAAAAAAAAAACATTGTCACACTTTTGACCCATTGTAATAATAGAATTAAAGAAAACATATTAGGACATTGAAAAATTGTAAAATTATTAATTTTTTGATAGATGCTGTTAAATATAAACAAAATCATGTCTGAAGGGCTTATCATTTCGAACAATTTGTATCCTTGTTGTTAAACATAATATATCTTGACTCTAAACAACCCTAAAATTGTAATTATTTTCAACCATAACATTAAAGAGAAAATTTCGTAGCGCAAAAAACCTTAATGACAAGTTGTAAATCTATAGTTTTTAAATCTTAAGTTTTCAACATACTTGAACCATGAAATTATGGAGAAATTATATGACTTAAACAATTTTTAAAAATGAACAAGTAAATGAAAAATTTATTATTCCAACAGTAATTTTAATTTTAAAGGAGAAAAATATATCTCTTTTTAAATCTTAGCATAAGACAAATTTAAATCTAATTGCAACCAAAACCTAAAAGTCAAGCATAAAAAAAAAGTGTCGTCTCTCAATGAAGCATATAATATTTAAAAATTTTAAAAGTATCTTATACCAAATGGCTACAATACATAATATCATGGTAATATCACTGCATAATCTAAAAATTCAACATTAATTTCTATTTTCTTTTTTACTTTTAATCAAAATATCAACATTGGTACATTGAATATAACATAAATTATTTTTCTAATTCATTGTTGCGTTGTGGATATTCTAAAGAGATGAATTATTCATAATTAAAACATATAATCCAACAAAAATAGAAATGCCTCGTAACTTCATGAAAAATCAAATGGAAGTCAAAATTTTGATTTCAAGTTATCATGCAATCATCAATTACATAAAAGTGTCATAGAAAATTATTCAAAATCAACCATAGGTTCTGGCACACCATCAGAATCTACATCTTCAGATGAATGACTCGATGCAGATGAAGATGATCCATATTCTTCTCTTTCATCAACTAGTGCTCCATTTGAGTCAACATGCATGCCCACCATTTCAAAGTTCAAATGCCTTGTAGATCTACGACTACTTTCTCCAGAGTCCCATCTCAACAGTAATTTTTTTGGTTGCAATTTCTTCAAAATATTTATGGTCTTCAACTAAAGAGTTCCTCTCTTTGTCAAATTGAAGTCATACACAAGTATGTCAACATCCTCGAATTTTAAGACATCTATGCAGCGACGATTTATATTTGTGCCCTTTCTTTTTCTCTTTCTGCCAATTTTTTTTGCAACTACCATCTCTAGGTTGTAGACACCATTGAAAGGGTGGGTACTTGTGGCATAACAATGTACATCAACAGCTGTAATGTCTTCATTTTCATTAATGACCTTTATAAGAATCGCAATCCAAAATGGATATCCAAGTGGATGTTCATCTACTAACACTGCTATCATGCAACCCTCCTTAACATCCTGCACAAAACCCCTCTAAAGGTCTTCCATGGCTTCACGTTGTGCACGTGACATTCTAGAACCAATATAGCTTTCTCTTTCCTCTACCTGTGGAGAATTAATAATAGCTTGAGACTGTTGTTGTTAAACAATGTGTGTTTCCTGATGTTCATTTGGCATATTTTGTGGCAAAAAAAATGGAGTCTTCAAAAGCATATCCACATTTATTGATCTTGAAATCATATCACTTTGATTATTGAAAAAAGACTCCCACCAAACCAAATCAGAAACATCGAAGTACTCCTATGTATCTCTAATACATATTTTAATTTCCTCTAGACATTCAGAATAGTTTATGTCTCTCTTATGCCTCCATGCATTATGGAGTTCAACGACTGATTGTAATAAAAATATCTTAGATGAAAATATTGGATGTTCTGGAATGAACTTCAAAAATGCTAAACATGATGATGGCCCCGATTCTGCAATAGTTGAATACTTCTCCGCCCATATAAGTGTTATCCCATTAAAGTTTTTGATACGAAATGGATGATGGAAGCTAATGTCATTAATTTGTTCAATGCATTTCTCCTCATCATGCGATCCCAAAATAAACCTTCGCATGTCAATATTTTCTTCCAACACATGAAAAACAAGCTCTGGAATGTACGATTTCTTAATACATTCAATTAATGATGGAAGGCTCACAACACCTTTCCTCCTCAATGTTACTGAAAAACGACTGAACATTTGATCAATATGATCATGAGTATGCCCAATAAGAAGGAAACCAACATTTATCTTTTTTAAAATTCCCAATTCAACGAGCATGTTTAGATACCCAAAAAGAACTTGATTTTTGTTTTCATGACTTTTGTTGTCTAATTGTAATTACAAAAGTTCAAGAAGAATACCAGACAAATGAGTAACCACATCACGGATTATAGTTATGTTCAGATTTGCATCATTGTGAATATTTTGAGTTGTGAAGAAAACTCTTGGAAACATCTTCTCATTAAATACCATACAACCAACAAAGTGAAACCGAATGAAATTTTCCTCCTGTAATTTTTTTGGCGTTCTGACAAAATGTGGAAGAAGTTTTTTCTTTTGGTCCATACCATCAATTATCAAACTCAGATATTTATTTGGATGATCATAACACTTCTTTCGATGTTTATACAACTTTTTCCTTTCACTTATTTGTTGATTGTGATGCTCTTGAAGTTCTTTAACAATGAAATATGTACATAAAATAAAAGAAACATATGAATAAACATATTTTCATAGTTGATAACTATACAATTTTAAAAAACAATGTTTTGAACACAACTCTTTCTGCGCCTTGACATTTATCTCTTTTTGCTTTAAGAGAAGCACATGTGCTGCAAACCCCCATCCTTGTCTTCTTAGGAATACGGACATTGTTGAATTCATTTTTCCATAACCTTGTAAAATAAGAATATGTAATAAAATTACCAACGCCTTCAACAAATTTTTCATAATCTCTGTATAAGATGAATATTTCTCGTCTTCAGAAATTATCTGGAATATGTATTGTGTCTTTATTTGGCATACACTCTCCATGCTTTGAAAATAAGTCTTTCATCCATGTCTTAGAAGTATTTGCAAAAGGTCCAACCTCCCATTTATAACGTACTTCTGAATAATATGTGGGATCCTTTTCCAGTTTCTCTTCGATTATTGACAAACGACAATTACCAATTGAATCCAACATTTTGAAAGCCTTTCTGTAGAGCAATACATTCCCAATATGATAATCATAACCTACTAGTGTAGATTGCATGCAACCCACTAAATATGAATTTTGCATGCTTTTATTAATTGACATATATATTTTCCATTTCTCCAAAACAAAGTTGAAATCCATATGTTTCAAGCAATCACTTCAACAAAAGTCACTTGAAATCAAATTAACGACAAAACTTTTTTTGTGAGATATTTTGTCCTCACCCTTGTATAACTGGAATGTTTTGGATTGATATGAAAAGGTCTACTCCTACTCCTAATTACAATATTTTCTTGCAATGGTTTCATCATTCGTTTCAAATATTTCTTACAAAGTGTTCCTCAAAAATGTATTTAAAAACAATTTAATAAACTGTTTGTGTTGAAATATTTTATCAATATTTCTATTCAAAATATCCACAAAATATTCCTATCATGCATGCCTTTAAAACTAAAATAACGTTGTTATTTTAATGATTTAACATTGAATACATGTAAATATTAACTATAATATTACTATAATAACTACATGCAAATATTAATTATTTTAACTACAATTAACTATGTGTAAATATTTTAAATTTTAAATTT
Source organism: Pinus albicaulis (assembly GCA_034641835.2). Classification (NCBI taxonomy): domain Eukaryota; kingdom Viridiplantae; phylum Streptophyta; class Pinopsida; order Pinales; family Pinaceae; genus Pinus; species Pinus albicaulis. The sequence goes on along the minus strand of CM076583.1, from coordinate 7,727,458 downwards.
TAAACCTACATTATATTCGTCCAAACTATATTTCAAAATTTCTTAGTAACCCGTTGGTCTTGAAATATTTCACCATACCTTCTATTCAAAATATCCACAAAAGATTCCTTTCATGCATGCCTTCCAAACTAAAACAATTTTCTTATTTGAATGATTAAAGATTGACTACATGTAAATATTAACAATAATAACTACATGCAAATATTAACTATTTTAACTATAATATTAACTATATTTGAGTACATTTAAATATTTTAAATTTTAAATTTTAATCCCATGTTATATTTGAATGATTTAACATTGAGTACATGTAAATATTAACTAAAATATTAACTATGATAACTACATGCAACTATTAGCTATTTTAACTATAATATTAACAACAATTAACTACATTTAAATATTTTAAATTTTAAATTTTAATCCGAGATTATATTTGAATGATTTAACATTGAGTACATGTAAATATTAAATAAAATATTAACTATGATAACTCATGGAAATATTAACTATTTTAACTATAATATTAACTATAATTAACTACATGTAAATATTTTAAATTTTCGATTTTTATCCCGCATTCATTAAACAATAAACCAATCACAAAAAAATCGTTATATAATAAGAATCATTGTTTCTATTCATCACATCACATCAAGTTTTCTAGTTTTTGTTGGAGAAATTTTATGGAGGTGTTGTGTTAGCATTGGTAACTTCGTGGAGGCATTTCATTCACATTGGAGGCGTCACCCAGCGGGCCTCCCTCTCTGAGCAGACACGAAAACAATTTTTATTTTTATTTTTACTATATATATATATATATATATATAATTTATTTTGTTTTAAATATAAAATATTAATGTTTTGTTTTAAAAATTGTAATAATAAATTTTAAAATTTTTTAAAATATATATAATGTTTTATAATAAAGTTTTAATTTTTTCTTTTAAATATATAATTTTAAGATGGTTATAATATAAAGTTTTAATTTTAAAATCTATTTATAGTTATAGTTATAAAAAATATAATAATTTAAAATTTAAAATTTATCTTATATTTAAAATTTAATAAATAATTTATATTTCAATATTTTAAAATAAAAGTATAAGATTTAAAATACAATAAAACATTATAAGTTTTAAATTTTAATTTTAATTTTAAAATATATGTTTTAATTATATTCATTATATTTAAAATTTTAAAATATAATTGATTAAGTATATATTTAATAAAACAATACAATTTAAATTAAAACAAAAAATAAACATTCATTTTTTTTAATTAATTTTTTAGCTTAAAATAAATTTGTAGATTTCTCTTTTGTCTCATCACTACTTCCACTCTTCCTTTGGAAATCTTCCTGAATTGTCCTAGTTTCAGCATCATTACATTGTAAACTTTTGTCAGCAATTTCATTACACAAATACATTTGTTTACCTCCTTGGAATTTTTCTTCAGCATTTCCACTTTGTTCCTGTTCCATAACAGCTTCGACTTGTTGTCTTACCCCAAATAAGAATTCATTTATGATTTATTCCTATTGTAACCAATCAACACTTTCCTTCTCTGAAAGGAATTCTCTACCAGACTTCACCTCAGGAGTTTTATTCTCCTTTGTGATAGTTCCATCAGACTGCTCACCATATTTCGCACATCCTGCAAACATACATAAATTGTGAGAAAAAATGTAAGGCTTCATGGCCTCATCTGTTTCTCTTGCCAACACATCTTTAGATGCTTCTAAACTATCCCAATAGTTCATGAGATCTTCTTCACTGATCTCTTCACCCAGAATTTCACCCTGCTCTGGGCCACAAATGGAAATATCCATTTTTAACTCAGCCTCCTTAAGTTCTTCACAACTCAACATCTGCTCGAGCTTCCTCAGCTCTTCCATCAACTGTATGTTTACCTGCTTTTCCTTCTTTGCATGTAGCTTCTGCCACTTCACCTTATTTCTCATGGTCCAACCATGTGTATGGTTTCTCACATTTTCCTGCAACAACTCCATTAACAATTCAAGGTGAATTGTTATCTTAGCCTTCTCCCGCTCGTACTCTTCATCAGATCTTCAGAAATTATTATCAATAGTCATCTTCCCCTTCTTTGTGAACTGCCTCTATTCACATGTGGACTTCATTCAATCCACTTCCCCACAATCCTTCACACTTGTCATTTATCAAAATGCAACTTCTCCTCCTGCGCTTGGCTCCTCCTTGTCTTGGAACCAATCTCTTGCAACCTTCTTGCTGCAAAAAACACTTAGTAATTCATGTGTTATGATAACCAATTCTTTGGGTGTCGAGCTCTGCCAATCATGCACCCAATTACATTCAGACTTTTGACTTATCTTATGACTCTTTGACTTCAGACTTACACCAATTTTCATTCTGGATGAAAATACTTAATCTCAATTCAAGCTTTGTCCCAATAATAATGATAGTGAATATTTTGACTTAATTGAAGTTATAAACATACACCCCTAATACATTTAGGATGTAAATCTTCACCCCCTTTCATACTTCATTCTTATGAAAAATCATTAATTTTCCTTATCATTTCACATGATACTAAAGTTTTTATTCAAATTAAAATTCAGGTTTTCCAAGAGTTATTTTAAGGTGAAAATAAATAAATAATTCAATCTTCAAACAAATATCTTCTTGAATTATCATACCTCATGCCCTGTTAAGGTTATTAATAAACCTTTCTCTTTGCAAACTCAACCCTCTAGTTTCCATTCCTCTGTGCCATCTTTGTCACCGCCAATACTTGCATGTTCACAAGTTCGTCATCTTTATGCAAACAGTTCCCTGCACTTATATACACCATGCAATATCAATTCACATCTCTTTACCTGTGTATAGAGAACAAGCAACTTCTTCAATGAATGATGTACAACTCATACATTGTGTTCATCCTGAATATCTCCTCCTTAAATGTCATCACATGATGGTAAAAACAAAGGTTTACAACATCAAGTAATTATATTTCCAATCACCAATCAAAATAATTCTTCTTTTCCCACTACAGGCTTTGTCCAAAATAACTTAACCAAACTGTGAATAATCCACACTATGCATAATAAACCTCCTCAAATAAACATTCATATTTCTCTTTATGTCATCTAGGATTAGCACATTTTCATTCACTTTTCATTCAATTTTACATTAGTATCTGCAACAGTAAGTCTTCCATGCTTCCACTTACCTCACCAATCCTTTCTCTGGACTTGGTCTTTGGCAAGCACCGGTTCTCTGTTCCCTAGAACCTCCTTGAGCATCTCTCTTCTTTCTCTAGGCTTTAACTCAGATGCACACAACTGTCCTTCTTATCCAATATCTGTTGGAGTTCTTCAAGTTTCTTCCCACACTTTGCTTTCATTTAGAAACTATTCTTTCATTAGTACTGTTAAAATCGTGATCTTTGTTTGCTGAGATTCCCTTAAACTGTCTGCAACCTGTATTTTGCAACTATCCTCTTCAAAAAAACCAAAGTTAAAATAAAACATATCACCTCACCTTCAAGATCTCTGTGTGATCTTATTCCATCTCTCAACTGCACTGTATCTCTATGTGCTATCATCTTTCAGACTCAAATTCCAATCCCCGTTTAATTCTCCATCGATCATACATTCTCTACAATTCTAAAAAAAAATTGAATCTTCAAAAAGAACTATTTCCATTCACCCAACTCCGCCCAAATGTATTCACACAGATGTCAAACCCGGCACATTATGATGTAGGAAAATTAAATAGTCCTACACTTTCACTTTCAGTTCAACAAAAAAAAATTGGGCTTATTTTCTTCACAAAGGTAGAATTGATTTAATACTTGATGAAAATTCTACAAGCTCCTCTTTAAGCTATCCATAATCTCGTATATTGCAATTCTCACCATACTTATCAATTCAAAACAAAGTAATGAACTCTTACCCAAAAATTGAGTTACATCTCTTACGCTGGTTCATACAGTTTCACATATCCATTTAATAAATGCGCAACCCTTAACTCGCAACTCAGAGACTTAAATGGATGGCTACTTACCATTTAAACTTATCAACCAAATTAATTTTGAATCAAACGTATAGAACAACTTCAACCTTCATAGTCACATCCATGTAATTTGTTCAACTTCGACTGCATGCATACAAATTAGGATATTTTCTTGTTACCTGTGCTCTCCGCTGTGTTACGTAGCTTTGTTTCCCTCCCAATGCATTCCAAAATGTTGTTGGATCTGTTCCTTCCTTCATAGCTTTCAAGAGAGTGCCCGGTTTAAGAAACTCAGCAATTCTGGCATCTGAGTGTTGCTGCTCCAACTTGCTAGAGTTTTCATGCCAAGAAAAGATTGATGTCCCAGTTTTTAGTAAAAAGCAGTCGCAAGAATTTAAAGATTCTACCACTGCATACAACGTTGACAAAATATCTTTTAAACGCTATCAATGGTTTAAACCACATCACAACGCATTTTAAAACGATTGTAAACTAGGTTTCACTTCGACCTTCGACAATATCATTTGACCTGCAATATCATTTCAACCTTCGGCAATATCATGTCAATGTTTATTTCAATTACAACCGTGGTCTGTAATGCATTAAACGTCATAAAAAATCAGGTTTGCATGGCCTCTCAATGCATAACACTGTGGTTTGACCTTGCATCAAATAGCAGAGATTCATACCAATCATTATTGTCACGGGTTTGAGTGTAGAACATCAATCAAACCGTGGTCCCTTATGCTGTCAATACCGCCTTCGATCACACATCGTAACACTTATGCACATCAATCTGGGACTTCACTGCTTCTGTCAATACCATCCACACACATGGTGTTCATTCATATCAAAATGCCCTTCGCAGACATAGTCTGAACATTGTTTCAATATCCAGAGAGAAGTGTTATATTTTACCTTAACAACCAAAGCCATGTCTTCTTCGAACAATAGCGAAAACAAACATGAACTTAAAAACAACGTAAAGAGAGTATATATTCAAGCATCCTGGTGATTTGTGATTTCAATTCAAAGAGAAGGGAGCTAAAGCTGTAGAATTAGCTCTGTCCAAAGACTATCTTGAAATTTCAAGGTGTATTCTCCACGTCAATACAACCAGCGATCATCAATGTAAGGCTCTGTTGGTAATTAAGATATTCCAATGGAAAAATTGGTTTGAAAATGGATGCAATTTCACCCAAACCAAATTCACACACGCGTTCTTGTGATCAAAAACCATATACAGCATATATAATTTCAAATTAAAACAGTTATCTTTCCCTCGCTCGGATACCAAAAGATGCAGGGATTCTGCTAGAAAGCAGATCCTAGCATATTAAAACCTCTGCTTCACCCTATTATGAAAATGCTCAAAATTTTCTTCAAATAAAATCATAAAAAACATTCAACTCAAAATTTACATGAAGGAGAAAGAGCCATTCAAATCAATTATAGATAACAATATAAAAATTCTCTAGCCAAATATTACATTGGGTAGCCTCTTAGCTCTTGGCCCTTCAAACCACTCCTCACTCTTCCTGTACTCCTCACGTACTCGGCTCTTGTTTTTCCTCACAAAAGCACTCTTTTTTGTGTAAGTCGGCTGAGATATATTAAGTAGAAGAAAAACTGATAGTACATATGGTTACAAAATGGCCTGTCAGTTCCAGATGACATGAGGAGGCTTAAGCCAACCGAACATAACATCAAGCATACAGCTCTGAGGGCTAACATAATACCAAAATTCTATTACAGACTAACTGACCAACAAAGACATATAGCTAGCTAACCACGCAGGGTTGCCTAACAGCATAGTGAATCTGATAAAAGAAAAACTGTCTACAACCTTACAGAACCCTCGAACAGACTTTATAGGCCAAGTTAACAGAGAAGACATGATATATAGATAAAAAGAAAAGAAATCAAACATAGTGAGATCACATGACTGGATTGGAGGCACCCAAATGACCAGCAGCACTTGGACTAGCTGCCTTAGCTCCTTTGGGAATGAGGCGTGGCTTGTGGTGACGGATGATTGTAGTTTGGGAATCATCCTCTGGCATCTCAATCGACACATTAAAAACATGCCGTAGGTACAGTTCAAACATTCAGATGAAACCGTCCAGCCTCTTTGAATGCATTTTCAATTCTTCCATGAGTGAGTTCAGGGATACCTCCAACTTATCCAAGAGCGCAAAGTTTCTAGCAGAGGCGAGGGAGGTAGCTGCGAAAGTATCTTTAACAGCTGCCCCATGCATGCCAATTGCCTTGGCTAACATGGTCTTCATCTGCCATGCCACTGTCTAAGTCTGCAGAAACTGTGTTTCTCTCGTAGATGGAGTCCCAGGGTCAGTAATCTAGTCTACCTCCTCGCCAATGGTGCGACTGTCCATAGTGGTCTTGGATTTTTGAGCTTCCTCCTACAACAAATCAATAGTTTTCTTGCCTTTTTTTGAAACCAATGCTTCGTAGCCTTCGTTTGATCGCTTGAGCTCTCTAGACACTTTAGCACTACGAAGATTATGGTCAGCCATAGATAGGACGCACCTCCCAAAAATAGGTGACCAACAGACAATAGAAAAACAAACAGACACAATGCAGAGCACAACAGAAGGTTTGAAATAGATGAGGTCTATCCAAATCATGATAGGATTTATAACTATAGGAGCTTTTATGGGGGCGAAAATCCAACTGTAACCCGCTTACTACCATCATTGTTGGCCACCTATTGTCTTATCAAGGTGTTGATGCCAATTTCCTGAGCAGAAATCCACTTCTTAATGCCAGTTCCTTCGTGTGCTTGATGATGCCACGCATTCCGCCACTTGTATCGGTAGAGCCTATCATCGTCCTTTTGGATGATCTGCCATCTTGCCCAAGCCACCTCATAGGACGATTCCTAACTGTGCCAATGCTTGTAATTAATAACATAGTTAATCCTCATCATTTACTGTTGATCCGTAATCTGCAGGTCGTCCTCCTCACTTGAGCCTCCAGTGAGGTCTTGTCTCGAGATGAGAGTCATTGATTCCTAAGATTGCCATTTGTGACGTCTTGCCAACAAGTGTCAATGATCTACCTTGGATGATCCACAACATGGTTAGCAAGGTTGTCCGTTGAAGAATTAGCCTTCCACTGAACCGCCTGTAGAATGATGTTGTTGAGGGAGGTGAGATGATCCGCAATGAGCTCTATGACCATGGCTAGTCTCTAGTGCTTAATTTATTTCCCCGGCTGCATACCGTTTTGAATTCTCCTGATCACAATGATGGCCAAGAGGGAATCCCCTTCCACAATTACAGAGCCTTTACCCAAACGGATGAGGATCCGCAGACCCTGTTCCAGGGCAGCGAATTCAACCTCATTGTTGGTAGCCTCCCCCAGTGTTCTGTTGAAGATATGAAGGACTTCCCCTCTGTCATTTCTAAGAACCCCGCTGAGCCCAGCTGGTCAAGGGTTACCCTGGGAGGCCCCGTCAAAGTTTAATTTGTAGAAGCCTGAGACAAGGCACTGCCAGGTCACAGGAGAGGGGGCAGGCCTAGGGTGGTTCCCTGGGACACTATGACTTGACAGACTGGTGAAGCTAAACATCATCAGAATGCACGAATCATTCTAAGAGAGCGAGGTGGCCTGATCAACTTTGAAATTGGTAAGGGTCGTCTCTTTTAAATTCTGCATGATGGAAGTTTTGATTGTGTCAAGCTGCCTAGTTTCCTTTTGAAAAATGTGTTTTTTCCTCTCTTTCCAAGTAGACCAGAGTATGAAACCAAGGCAGAGCCGCCAAAGGGTATTAACCATATCACAACTAGAGTAATTTGTACACCAGTTCGTAATGCAGCCTTGAATGGAATTCCTTGTTTTGTCTGTTTGTGTGAAAATTTCCTTCAGCCACTCCCAAAGGTTGTTAGTCCATTCACAGTCATTAAGAAGATGGTTCATAGTCTCCTCATCCTTTTCACAGAGGGGGCATCGGGAAGGGCCAAAGAAGCCTCTCTTCAACAAATTTTCCCAGGTGAGGATTTTGCGATGCATGAGCATCCAAAGAAAAGTCCTTATTTTTGGCCACATAGTGCTATCCCAAACACTGGAGTACCAAGCCACTTGGTCTTCGATGTCCCTGTGCTCGATATACATTCTGGCCTCCCTGAGGTTGAAGGTACCTCCGTCGAGTCTGCCCCATCTAAGTTGGTCCTTTTCCTGAGTGGACTGGATCAGTCTCTTAGCAAGAGCAGAATTAAGGGTGTGGAGGAGTTCAGACATGTCATCCTCCAGGGGAGGAGGAACTAAATTCCATTGCCTCCATTTCTAGTTTTCATTATTTTCCAACCAATACTGATGGACTTTTATCTTTCCAGCAGCCTGAAACCATCTCTGAAGTGGGAGAAAATTAGGGCTTTCCAGTTTAGGCAATTGTTTACAAGCATCCTCCCATAATAGCGCATTGGTTCCATCACGAAGTTCGCAGAAGCATGAATCCTAAATGATGTTTCTATTAGCCTTGGCCAAGTTCCAAATAGGAGACCCTGCAGGGGGATCTGTCATTCTTATCAGCTCCTCAGTTCGCCAATTCTCAGCATATTTTTCCTTCCATAATTTAGCCCATGGCGTATGAGGTTCCTTGAGCCAGTGCCACCACAACTTGGCCCCACAAGCTTTGTTGAACATATCCGAGTCCTGCAGCCCTAAACCCCCCAGCTTTTTTGGTTTACATACTTTTTCTGAGGCTACAAGAGACCACTTGGGTTTGTGCATTTTACCCAACCATAGGAAATCTCTTTGAATGTTCTTGATTTTCTGGATAACACCTTTTGGAGCCAGGAGAATAGAGAGCATGTACTAAGGGATGGCCTAAAGAACAACCTTAGTCATAACCAGTCTACCAGCAAAGTTCAAGACTCTGTTAGTCTAGTAGTTTCCCCTGTCTGTCAGCCTGGAGAGCAAGTGTTCCCAGTGGATTTTCTGCCAAGGCTTATTGGTGAGAGGAATGTCTAAACACTTAGAAGGAAGGCTGCATCTTTTGAAGCCAAGAATATCAATGAGGTGTCTTTGGAATGCTATGTGCATGTTGAAGAAACAAATTGAGGATTTATCCAGGTTAAGATCCATACCTGATGCTTGGCTGAACAGGTTCAAAATTGCTGTGAAGCCCTTGGCTTCCTTAGTTGAGGGGGTGTCGTGCAACATGGTGTCGTCTATGAATTTTTGATGAGTGGTAGCAGGAGAGTGATTCAGGGGTTGGATACCCTTGATAAAATTCCTGTCCTTAGCCGATTTGATGATGCGACTTAGGCCTTCCATTAAGATGACAAAAAGAAAATGCGATATGGGATCACCTTGTCTAATGCCCCTAGAAGGGAAAAGGGGGCAAAAGGCGCTCCATTAACCAGGATAGAGAAGCTGGGATATTTGACCATGGCTAAAATCAATTTTATCCAACATTGACCAAATCCAAACACTTCCAACATAGCTTCAAGGTAACTCCAACTGACCTTATCATAAGCTTTTGAGAGGTCTAGTTGTATGATCATTCCTACCTTTTTTTGAGACTGAAGGGTGTGGATCATTTCCTGAGCCAAAAGGACATTGTCCATGATCTGCTTGCCTTCTACATAACCTGACTTCTCTTCTGATATGATCAAGGGCAGAATAGGCTTTAATCTGTTGGCCATTACATTGGAGATAATCTTGTACAGCACATTGCAGAGAGTGATAGGTCTGAATTTTGAGGGAGTACCAGCATCCTCTTCCTTGGGGATGAGGGTAATGAAAGTGGAATTAAGGCATTTGAGTATAGAGGATGACCTCCTTGAGTCCTCGACCACCGCCCAAACATCAAGCTTTACCAGGTCCCAACAAGCCTTAAAGAAGTCAATGGTGAAACCATCAGGTCTCGGAGCCTTGCCACTAGCCATTTCTTTTACTGCCTCTTCCACCTCCTGAAGGGTAATCGGGCAGTTCAAGGATTTATTTTTCTCTTCTATGATCATCTTGGGAATGGAAGTTATGAATTCATTGATAGCCTCCCTTCTATCAATGTTGGGTTCAGTAGCAATGAGACTGAAGTGGTTCCTGAGGATAGAGGCAATCTCTTGATGGGACTGGAAAGATGTTCCCTACTCATCCTTGAGTTTTTTTATCTTGTTGTTGCATCTATAATCCATGGCTGATCGATGGAAAATTTTCTTGTTTTTCTCCCCTTCTTTCAACCATTGTATGCGAGATTTCTGTCTCCAGAGTATTTCTTCCTGGTGACACCGCTCATTCCACTTTTTCATGATATTACGCTCTGTGTTAATGGAATCCTGGGAAATGTCCCCCTTAATCCAGTTGTTGTGTATCAGTGCCATCTGATCCTCCAAGGCTTGTTTCTCCTCAAAAATATTGCCAAAGACCTCTTGGTTCCATGTGTGTAGCCTAGCTTTTAGGTGCTTCAATCTAGCTTGGAGCCGAAACATTTTAGTTCCTCTGGTGTCTAAGTGTTCATTCCACTAGAGTTTGATGTTGGTAGCAAAATTCAGATGACTGAGCCAGAATTTCTCAAAGCGAAAAGGCCTGTTTTTAGGAGTACCAAGGATGGTGGCATCCAAAGGGATTGGCCAGTTATCCGATCCTCCAGATGGAATGATATTTGATTACACCATGACTCCCCCCAGTGGAATGGAATCAAAGATCAGAAAATGATCAAGCCTAGATGCAATGTGCTTGTCACCTCCTCTTCTATTGGTCTAGTTGAAAGAGCCATTTCTGGGTAAGATGTCCACCAGGTTAACTGTTCTAATGAATGATGTGAAGGCCTCAACATCTCTGTTTAGGGTTCTTATCCCTCCCTTCTTTTCCTCTAGTGAGATTATCATGTTGAAATCACCTCCATAGATGAATTTAGCATTAGGGTGTCTATGCTGCGGGCTAGAAAGATTTTTCAACAGCTGTAGCTTATCTTCCATCCTTTGGGGGCTATATACATTTTTGAACAAGTAAGTTCCATTCTCTCCCAGGATTTTCATTTCAAGGGAGATGAAAGATCTGGAGGCCTCTACGTTATGTAGGTTTAGGGACAGGGGGTTCTAGAAGATGGCTAAGCCCCCTTCCAAACCATTACCCTCAACCTCCATGTACTCCATTCTCTTTCCCAGGCTTCTACCTATTTTTTCCAACTTCAGTCTGGAACATTTGGTTTCCTGTAGGAAGATAATGTACGGTTTTTCCTTCGTGACTTTCTTTCTCAAAAGTATATTTTTTTTTTGGCTATTTAGCCCTCTTATATTTCATGAGATTAACTTCATAATTAAACAGGGGTTAAGAGGAGAACGGTAAAGCCTCAAGGACTTTCATTTTTCCTGAGTTGATGAGCATTTGGCGAAGCTCTTGGAGTGCTTCATTGTTGGTTCTTCTTCCTCTTTTCTTCTTGTGTTTTGTACTGGACTGTGTATGGTGTAAGGTCTGCACCTTTGTACCCAGTCCCTTTGTCGTGACGAGATTTATTTTCTGCCCTCTTAAGGCTGCATCCTGCCTTGAAAGGAAGAGGAAGTTGATTCTGTCAATCTCTTCCTTTGGGATGTGATCAAATCCTTTTTGTTTCCATTTCTCAACTATGGTGTTAAGATCCATTCCTTCCTTTTCTAGGATGTCACTTAGCTCCAAATCCTCAATTCCTATTTCACTTAAATCCATTTCCCCATCCCCTTCAGCATCTTTTCTGAAACCAGGATCTAGGAGGAGGTCATCGATCGAGGTTGGAATCCGTGGCTGGGTGTTCTGATCAGCTTTTTGCGGGATTTCCTGCTCAACGGCTAGAGTTTGGGTATTCTCCTCGGGTGCAGTTTCCTCTCCAAGCACCTCAAATGCATTCATGGACCCTTTGTTGGGGTTTCCTATCTTCGGTTGGCTTCTTCTATTTTCCCTGTGTTTGCCAGAAGGTCGGAAAAAACCATCCTAATTCTTCTGTGAGCTATCCTTAGCCTTCTCAATGGGTTTGTGCAGGGGACATTCCCGGATCAAATGACCATGTTCATGGCGCTTTCTGCATCTAAAAGGTAAATGTTCGTAGTCTATGGCTTGGAAGAAGACTTCATCTCTAAATTCCAACCATAGACCATCATGAAGAGCACCTGAAACGTCCATTTCAACATAGATTTGAGCACAGGAAGTGTACCTTTTTTGGACAGTTGCTTACGAAGCTTGGATGAAGGTGCCCATTTTGTTGCCGATTTGTTCCAGCACCACCAGTCTCCAGTAGTCAATCGGGAGAGAAAATAGGCGAATCCAAAGAGGAACATGCGTGAATTTTTCTTGTTCAGGTGCAAAGTTAGGCTTCCATGGTCTCATGTAGAGACCCGCAGATCCGTAGAAATAAGGGCCTCCATCAAAGATGCTATCTCTGTCTTCCAGCTTAGCAAAGACAACAGTGAAAAAACCCTTGGCCCCCAGGTGGAGTTTCACGTCTCCTTCCGACTTCCAAGTTTGTTTTATCCATTGGCATAAGGCTTTTTCTGTGGGCCAAAAGCCCATCAAATTGCAGATCACAGCCTGAATAGCCATATGATCCCTGTAAGCTTGCAGTTCTGGGTCCGTGATGATGACCCTTAGGCTTTATATAGTTTTTGGCTTACACCTCCCTTGGGTCTTCGGCTATTTCTTTTCCATTGCTGAGCCTTCTGGAATGGAGTTGTTCAGGGTGGAGGCATCATTATCCTCAGCTTCTTTGGACTCTGTTCCTCCTCCTTGGGGTTCCTGCACTTGAGCGGAATTAGTTGTGCCTTTTCCTTCTGGAATATTGATGCCTTGTGTTTGGTGTTGAAGATGGGTTTCCTTAGTGTTGATGTCCTTCTTTGTCTTTTTGCTGAGTTCATTTTTTCCAGCCGTTTCTGAACCCGTGATATGCACCCGTTCCAATCAGCCCTTACCTTTATCCATCATTATCTGTTTGAAAGAAGGGCCCCTAGAGGACCCTGGTCTACCCATCCGTTGGGCCAGGGAAAGCCCCCTCTGTCGTATATCTGAGAACAGGGCACTGCCCCCAGCCAGAGTTGGTAAAAGTGCACAAACTGTGAGCCAAAACCCTAGGCCAGAAATTTGCAGAGCCGTTTTCTTTGACCCTCACAAAAACACTCTTATTTATACATAAATAATGTATTTATTTCACTTGAAAAATTTCTCCACCCAATCCTCAACTGAATCTAATTTAGATTCATTTTATGTGTGGACTCAACAAAGTCCCATACATAGAATTCCTACTCCCTAAATTTGCTACCTAATTCTATATTCTCTCATATCCTTTTAATTATTAAAAGAATATATACAAAATCCTCACCTTTTCTCTTAATTTATTAAAATAAACAATTTAATTAATAAAATAATTAAAATGCCTCACCCACTTCATTACATAATTAAATAATGAAAAATTGAGCTTGATGCTCCTGCATTAGGATGGAGGGATCCTCTTGATAGGATTGTTCGACCGCATGTAATGCATCCCTATATCATGGTATTTTTGGAAAATGGTGGGTATAATTCCCACAGGTGTCACAAAGAGTGCATGCATGATTGGTACACAACGGTTTGCTTGTAATTTTTGTGGAAAGTTCCCTTTTATGGGAATGTTGTGTCAAGGTGCCTGCCTCGCAGCGGAGGAGTGGTTTTAATTTTTCCAAATCCAGGCATATGTGGGTAGGGTGTCCTGTGACATCACATATAGTGCAAGTTGATGACTCCCTTTGCATGGTGGGGGTCACCACTTTCTTTCCTCTCTTGGTGATTTTATTAGTTGTGGTCACTGGTTTCGCAGTGGGAATTATCCTTGCGGGAGCGGTTTCGACTGTTGCTTGGGTAGGTTGGGGCTCCTCGGGAGCGGGGGGCTTTAACCCAAATGCAATAACATTGGTAGCTTCTATTCCTAGAGGGGGAACGAGATACCACACTGGGAATGCCAATGATATATTGGGTAATACCAGTGTTGCCAAGACTTGCTGGGAGGTGAAGCCAAGAGGTGGATAGAGGAAAGGAGTTTGGGAGGTGGCGTAGACTAGGGAGGCTGTAGTAGCTAATGCCTCAGTGTCGTTACTGCTTGAGTCTGTGTCATGACTAACCTCGATGCTTGATGTGGACATCATGGATACCAGGGCCCCAGTGGCATCATGCGATACCACAGGGATAATGGGAGGATATCCTAGGAATGACCCTAGGACAGATGACGTTTTGAATTGGCCAGGGCCATATTATTGATACCGCGAAAGACCATCTGCAGCTGTATCTACATAAGGTAGACTTACATCCGTGTTGGTCAAGGGATGCTTTTCACTGTGCATCAGCTCGTCTACTGTGATGATTCAATCCTTGTGGGGGAACGTTACGATGTGGAAAACGGAGGATGCTATGGCAGACATGGCATACATGTAACTCCGCCTAAGGAGTATATTGTAATCCAAGTGCGCGTCCAAGACTGCAATGTGTATGTGGACCGTCTTAGTGGCTAAACATACCGGTACATTTTGAAAGAGACCGACGGGGGTCGAGGGACGACCATTGTATGCTCTGAGTGTGATGACGGAAGGTTTGAGTTCAGGGGCTCCTAACTTCTGCCATACATTCTTTGACATGATGCATGTGGATGCACCCTCTTCAATGACACATCGGTGAATAGTGATATTCTGTACCGATACTGGTATTTAGAAGGCAACCATGGAGGGAAGCCTAGGGGTGGCTTTGTCTAAGTCAAAATCCATCATGCGCGTGTCAGCAAGGTCGACAACGCCTAATGCGGAAAGTAGGACTTTTCGTTGGTTTGGGCATGACTGCAGTACTTCCAATGTGGACATAGCAGTAGGTGATTGAGCTAAATATTCTACGATGTTGTAATTGTGGGCCGCTTTGGAGTAGTTACCTACTTGCCTATTCAGCCCTTTTACCATTTTTGGCAACAGTTCCAAAGGAATCTTTGGAATGGTTAAAGGTGCAGTCGGCACGCTTGTACTAGCCCCTGACATACTGGTGTCTGGTGGGGTGTCGTAGTTGTGATTCCGAGTTTTAAAAAACATTTATTCCCTAGCCATGTAAATTTCATGGTTGTTTTTCCCAGAATCGTCAGAGTTTTGCTGCTGAGTGCTAACCATTCCTTGATGGGGGAAGGGTTCTTTCATAACCACAGTTGTATAGGAAGATCCTCCTTGTCCTTGGTTACTCTTAATATTTTTAAGCTCAGGGATTTTAGGACAGTGGTGATTATAGTGCCCGTACTCACCATATATTGAACAAGAATGGTTTGTTCGTAGAGGTGGCCTTTTTCCTTGCCTTTGGGCATTGTTTGGCTCCTGGTTCTAATTCTGGTTGGAGTTACCTCCAGCCTGGGATCGCGATGGGAATTTTTGGTTGCTGCCCCCCTATCCAGGGTTCCCTTTGGGCTTGTTTTTTACTATTCTCTTAACCATGTTAGGAGGATAATTCTCCTGATCATACTGGTGTGGTTGATTTTGGGACGGCTGCACAAATTTCACGTGTGCATTGTTTTGCGTAGGTGGGTTATGTGCTTGGGACTGAGCATATTGTTGTCCCATGTTTGCACCTGGTCGTTGGGGGGGAGATCTTCTGTCATTTTTTCTTCCTGCGTAATAAGTCCCCTCAACCAGAGGATAAGGTCTTCCTTGGCAATATGTTGGCGCCCCATTAGTCAAGTTTTGCTGCTGCCTATGACGACTTTGAAATCTGGGTTGAGACATGTTCTGGGTAGACCCATGTGTGTAACTGAGATTCTGACTGCTGCTACCTAGGTACCCTTGGGTCATCGACTCAATAATTCCATCTGCAGAGTTAGACGCGCCTGGAAATTCTTTATAAGATTGTAGGCACGGGGCTTTGGACAGGATATTGTATATGTATCCTAATTGCGTGTAGATCAGTTCATGCTGTTGGGATTTACTGATTGCATCCTCTTCGAATGTGGGGTTGCGTTGTGCCACATCCCTTGAAATATCTGCCATCATATTTTTCAAGAATAAATCTAAAATGACTCAGTCATCAAGTTGTGCTTTGCATAAACTGCGACACTGCCTCCACTCATGGAGATGCTCTAAAATATGAGTAGAGGGGGATTGTCTAAAATGGGTCAGTAACTCCATTCCCGAATCGTGGTGAATAGGCAAGTAAAAGTATGTGAGGAATGCGATAGAGAGGGAGCTAAAGGTTCCATGTGAAGCAGGAGGTTTCTCCATGTGTCATTTTGCGGCCACTCCCGTAAGAGTGAGTTGAAATAGCTTGAACTGAATAGTATCGTCAATGATGCTATTCGATGAGTACCATAGGTGAAAGGTCATTATATGATTTCCTAGGTCCTTTGCTTACTTGCCTTCAAACTTTGGTATGTCTAAAGGGAGCTTCGTGGGCATGGGAGGCCAATTGGGGTCGTATGCGATGGGGTCATTGGTGAGCTTGGTCAAATCTGGTAGATTTAACACAACTAAGAAGGGTGATTGGGAGGTTGATTCCATGGAAACGTGTGAAGACATGAAGTTCTGCTTAGAACAAGGGTTAGTCTATGACGTACCCTGTTGTGAATTCATGACGAAGGCCGAACCCTCGTGCACAGGTGGCAAACACAGTTTTTCGGTTTCAAACTTAAATGTTGTAATTTTGATATGTTATAATACGCCAGCTCAGTGATACAGATTGACAATGGTTAAATGAAAATATAATAACACGAATTCAATTGCATTGATGTACGGTGTACATATGGTCCTTTAGTTGTTATGACAATCCACCTCCGTATTTATTTCCCTATCCTCGAGCTCTGGTGTATTAACTACACTCTGGTTCCCGCGCCACACTCTCACACTTGTAACTCTGCCTCGACTGTATTGCTATTCCTCCACCAACTGAAACTGGGAGGAGGGTTTCTTGACCTCTTCTGGTTTTCCAAAATTCACGAGGGTTTCTTCAGCTGCTCTGCATTTTTGGGTGAGGTAATGGGTACTCCGTTAAGTTGAGTAAACCTTGCTCTGTCTTCGTTGCACGGCTTCCTGCTACCTCTAGTCTCCTTTCGATTTCTGCAATGGCACTTACCAACTATTTGTATGTTGACTTCTTTCACGGTGGTTTCCCTGCTATTTCAATTTGTTTGTTTCATCTGTGTGTCCTTTTCTTGCCTCTATTTGCTAATGACTGTTTGTTGTCGATTTTCCTCTCCAGGTTCGGGCCGACCAGAACTCCTGTGGCTGCCTACAGTTCAAAGAAAAACACAGGTACTTAATCCTCTCTGGTTTTATACTTTACTGCTTCTATTTGAGACTCTAATTGTTCCACTCCTTTGTGAGTAGGACCTGTTGGTTCGAAACCTGGTTACTTGTCTCTGCTCAATTTCAAATCTTTCGGTGAGTTCTGTTATGTTACGTTTGTTCAATTTGCAAGTTTTCTCCGTTAATTCGATAGCACATCACCAAGTAAAAATGTTGTAGCGTTCTAATCTCCAAACGTTTGTGGATAATGTGCAGGCCTCTTTTCTCTAGTTAAAACCCTGGCTACTCTTTCCTCGGCGACTAAACCCTACGGGTAGGGTCGACTCCATTTTGTTCCTTTTGTAGCTTAGGGTTTGTAAATATTTTTCGTTGCCAACTCTGTTTTGTTGCCAACCTCAGTTGGCTGACAAATTCCTCGATGTAATTTATCAATGATGTAAAATGGTTCTGGGAGCTTTGTGGTTTCACTGTAATTTGTGTTATTTGTGGTTCAAACCCTCACTCGATTATATGTCAGATACTTTATTTCTCTTTTGACAGTTTCAGAATCTTGGAAAACTTTTTAAATGACTAATGCAGAAATGTTTTTCTTGTAATGAATTACAATTTTATCCTATGTATGGAAACTCACCTGGTCTTTCCTGCAATTTCTTCTTCATTTAGTTTCGTTGTGAGAAATAAGAATAGAACTCCACTCTCTGTTGGCCTGTGCGTATCATCCACTATCTTCGTAGCCTATTAGTAGTATGAAAAAAAAAGGAGTTTTCTTCCTCCTGTACGCAGTAACCATTTCTGTTTAACTTTCAATTCACATATAAATCAATTCTGTTTTGCATTCTCAAACATAGGTGTTACACATATATCAATATGGAAATAAACAAATAACTTCACAATATTCCAATGCAAATTAACAAATTGGATGGAAACGATTATGGTTGCAGATGGTTTTTATTCAAACTCTGTTTTTCTCGTATTCTCTTGATGGAAATCGAACCTACAGTATATGATTTTTCAGCTATTTATATGCCTGTAGGTGATATTCTGTTTGTTTTTCGGTTGAAATGTCAACCACATTATTCTAACTACATTGCCAGTTTCATAAAAATAACTTCTAATTAAACTACAAAAACATTTTATTTTCCTAATCCTACTGTCCTTGTCCAGATAACGAATAATAAAAGTAAATAAAACACAATTTTAGTAACCTATCCACAAACACGTGTAACAGTGCGACAGTTAGCCATCTTCTGTCTACTCCGAGTTAGATGCTCCTGCATCAGGCTCCCGGGGTGACAAAAAGTCATGGCTCCGTTCCATGAGATCGTCAACCAAATAACTAGCCTTCTGTATCTGTGTCGCATCAAGCCACGAACTGTCCTTAATAGGATGGTTCTTCCACTTGATCAAATACTGTAGATATTCCTTCTTGTGCGTGCGCTTGGCTACCTGTGTGTCGAGAATACTCTCGATCTCAAGGGGCTGTGCCGTGGGCATCTGTCTCACCCAAGAACCTTCATCAAGTTGGGTGTCCCATTCTGGCCATACTGTCGTGTCATCCTCAGAACCAGCAGTATAAGGAAACAGATCTGCCACATTAAATATGGGTGAAATACCTATTCCTGGTGGCAACTGTAATTCATAAGCATTGGCGGAAAACTTGCGAATGATTTTGTAGGGGCCAATCTTTTTAAATTTCAGCTTGTTGTATTCCATTTTTGGGAACCGTTCCTTGCACAAGTGTGCAAGAACTTTGTATCCAACATTAAACTAAACCTCCCGCCTTTTTTAATCTTCCCGCTATTTTTACTTTTGACTGCTGTCCTGTAAATTTATTTTCACCTTCTCATGTAAGTCACTCATTGCTTGGGTGAAATCTTCTCCATCAGCACTCCGTTTTTCAAGTTTTCCTAAATCTCGCAACTCATGCACTCCGCGAGGATGCATGCCATACAAGACCTAGAAGGGACTATAACCTGTGCTGTGATTCGGTGAGTCATTGTAAGTGAATTCCGCTTGAGCAAGTATGCGATCCCACATCCGAGAATTTCACCTATTAAACTCCGTAGCAGATTTCCTAAGCTCCTGTTCACCACCTCTGTTTGCCCATCAGTTTGTGGGTGATAGGCGGAGCTGAATTGTAACTGAGTGTCCAAGTTCTTCCATAGGGTACGCCAAAAATGTCCAGTGAACCTCACATCCCTGTCAGAAATGATGGACCTTGGCAAGCCATGCAGTTTGACAATCTCTGTGAAAAACAAGTGTGCTACGTGAGTGGCATCACTGGTTTTCCTGCAGGGTATAAAATTTGCCATCTTCGAGAATCGATCCACTACCACCATCACTGAATAAAAATCCCATTGTGTTCTAGGTAGACCCAAAACAAAGTCCAAACTGACTGAGTCCCATGGTCTACTCGGAATAGGCAGCGGCATATAAAGTCCAGTATTATGACTGCAACCTTTCGCCAATTGACACATTTTATATCTGCTTACGTACCCCTGCACATCCCGTCATATCCTTGGCCAGTAATAAAATTTCTTGATTTGCGATAATTTCTTGTCTATGCCGAAATGTCTAGCTAGACCACCACTGTGCTTTTCCCGTATAATGTTCTCCCTCATCGAACAGTCGGGAATGCATAACTGTCCTCCTCTGAACAATAATCCCTCCTACAAATTGTAGTCCAACCATGGACTATTATTTCTCAACAAAGGGTTTTGGCAAGCCTCATAGGCCTCCTTAAAGTCTACATCCATCTAATACAAATCCCTCAAATCCTCAAAACCCAAAACTTGCATTGTACTTTCCTGCAAGAGCAAAGCCCTTCTACTCAACGCATCTGCCACCTTGTTGGCCTGCCCACTAATATGTTTCAGAAAAAACGTAAAACTCTGTAGATACTAAACCCATTCTGCATGCTTATGGTTCAACTTATGCTGCTACATAATATATTGTAATGCAGAATTATCAGAAAATAATGCAAACTCATTACCTAATAAGTAGTGTCTCCAGTGCTTCAATGCTTGGACAACCACATAGAATTCCTTATCATAAGTTGAGTATTTCTGCCTACTTTCGTTCAACTTCTCACTGAAATAAGCGACTGGCCTGTCCTCCTAGCTAAGTACTGCACCAATGGCTGTACCACTGGCATCACAACGAACTTGAACAATTTTGTTGAAATCAGGCAACCTCAATATCGGTCTCTCAGTGATCTTCCTCTTCAAAGACTTACAAATTTTCTTTGCTGCCTCTGTCCAAAAAAAAGGTTAATTTTCCTTCCTGGTCGTATCCAACATGGGTGCGCAGATTTCACTGAAATTCCTGATGAATTTCCTGTAAAAACTTGCCAATCCGTGAAAGCTTCGGACTTCAAATAGAATCTTTGGGGATGGCCAGCTAACTATAGCTGCAACCTTTTCTGGGTCCATCTTCAACTCATTTTCTACAATTAAAAAACCCAGATACACTAACTCTTGCTAAAAAAAGGTAAACTTTTTCAGATTTATTAGCAGCTTATTCTGTTGCAATTTCCTCAATACACTTCTAACATGCCTGAAGTGTTCTTCTTTCGTCTTGCTGAAAATCAATATGTCATCCAAATAAACAGTTACGAACTTCCCAATGAACTCTTTCAGCACTTCGTTCATTAGGCACATAAACATACTAGGGGCGTTACTCAAACCAAATGGCATCACCAACCACTCGTACATCCCTTCATTCGTCTTGAAGGCTGTTTTCCATTCATCCCCTTCTCGAATTCTAATCTGATGGTAACCACTCTTCAGATCGATCTTCGTAAAGTATGTTGCTCCGCTCAAACAGTCCATCATGTCATCCATTTGTGGCAATGGAAACCTGTACCTGATAGTAATCTTAATAATAGCTCTGGAGTCTGTACACATTCGCCATTCTCCACCTTTTTTTGGGGCCAAAACTATTGGAATTGGACAGGGGCTCATACTTTCCCTAATCATCCCTTTATCCAACAATTCTTGCACCTGCTTCCTAATCTCCTTATTTTCCTTAGGACTCATACGATAAGCTGCTTTATTTGGCAGACTAGCTCCTGGTATAAAATCAATACAATGAATGATGCTCCTCTTAGGAGGCAATTCGTCTGGAAGATCATCCACTATGATATCACCAAAGTCCTGCAACATATCATGAATCTCATCTGGTAAATATATGATCTTTGTGTGCAGTACCACCATCCTTGGCCTCCTCACAAAAGTAAAATTTACATCATTATCGTCGATCTGTTTCAAAAATTCTTTTCCTCCCATCAGTAATGCTTTAACCCCACTAGCTTCTGTTGTATTTTCCTTGATGGGTACAAGCGTGCGCTTAATCCCATCCTTGACAAACTTGTAATAGTTTGTCTTTCCATCATGAACCACCTTCCTGTCATACTGCCAAGGCCTCCCTAACAGTATATGACACACATCCATCGGCATAATATCACAGATAATCTTGTCCTTGTACCTGCCAATGTGAAATTCTACTTCGCACTTCTCCTCAACTAACAGCTGATGTCCCTTCTGTAGCCACGACACTTTATAGGGAGTGGGGTGCTTCAACCATCTCAACCCCAACTTCTCCACCATTTCTGAGGCCACAAAATTATCGGTACTCCCACTGTCAATTATCAGTTTGCAGCACTTGCCCTGTGACTTGCAGACTGTCTGGAATAAAGCTTTTTGCTGATCTGGTTCTGCAACTTATTTGGCTAGTTTTAGAAACACTTTATTCAACACTAAAGCTTCCCCTCTCTCAAGCACATTTCTACCTCTTGGGGTGGTGCCTCTGCTTCCTCTATTTGGGCAACATAGGTTCCTCTACCACCTGCTGCTTCCCCTTCAGGACACTCATAAGACTTGTGCCCCCACTTATGGCATCTCTAACACTAGAAAAATCCTCTGCCCCGACCATTTCCTCTTCCCCGCTGGTATGGTCATCCCCCTCTGGTGTTATTGTCCTTTTCTGCTGTCCCTGAAGGTTTGGTTCTTCGCTGGAATTTGTGCCTCTACCTCTGCCAAAAGCCTTCCCTTTTCCTCTGCCAGATCCTCCTCCTCTTCTGGCATTCTACTTTCTGATTATTTTTTCTTCCACTTTCAAGGCACACTGATATTCCTCATTGATAGTTCTGGGTGAGAGAATACTGATTTCATCCAATATCTCCCCTCTCAAGCCATTTACAAATCTGGCTGTCTTTTTGGGGGTGTCTTCTATATACCCTACTCTCAAATTCAACCTATAGAATTCCTCTGTGTATTCCTTAACAGTCAACCCTTTTTGCCTCAAATTCTGCACCCGTCTGTACAGCATAATCTGATAATCCTTTGGTAAAAAATTTCCCTTCAGTTTGGCCTCCATCTTGGCCCACTTTTTAATAGGCGGTTTATTTAGCCTCTTCCTCTCCGCCTGAATATTGTCCCACCACAAGGACGCATGTCCCTTCAGCTTGGTGGCAGCAAATTTTACCCGCTTATCTTCAAAATTGAAATACTTGTTCAACTCACTAAGCCAATCCAGCAGCACATCTGCTGATAGATTCCCATCATAAGTAGAAAGCTCATGTTTTGGCTTGCTACTCGATAACAAAACTGACCTCAATAGTCTAAGTTCAGGTCCTTCTCCTTCAAAACCATCTGTCGCTTCTACAACCTCCTCATCACTGTCATCCCCTCCGTCAAGGTCCCTTCTTCTTCCAGCCTCCACTGCTGCTAATCGCTCATTCAAAATACAAATTTCCTCCCTCAGTCCTTCCTCTACTAATCTTCGATTAGCTCTCTCTCTTCCTCTTCCTCGTCTACCAACCTCCATGTTCACTGTTCAACAAACCCGCTCTGATACCAAAAATGACGAAGGCCCAGCCCTCGTGTATAGGTGGCAAACACAGTTTTTCGGTTTCAAACTTTAATGTTGTAATTGTGATATGTTATAATATGCCAGCTCAGTGATACAGATTGACAATGGTTAAATGAAAATATAATAACACGAATTCAATTGCATTGATGTCTGGTGTACATATGGTCCTTTAGTTGTTATGAAAATCCACCTCCGTATTTACGTCCCTATCCTTGAGCTCTAGTGTATTAACTACACTCCGGTTCCCGCACCACACTCTCACACTTGTAACTCTGCCTCGACTGTATTTCTATTCCTCCGCCAACTGAAACTAGGAGGAGGGTTTCTCGAGCTCTGCTAGTTTTCCAAACTTCCTGAGGGGTTCTTCATCTGCTGTACGTTTCTGGGTGAGGTAATGGGTACTCCGTTAAGTCGAGCAGACCTTGCTCTGTCTCTGTTGCACGACTTCCTGCTACCACTAGTCTCCTTTTGATTTCTGCAATGGCACTTACCAAATGTTTGTATGTTGACTTCTTCCACGGTGGTTTCCCTGCTATTTCAATTTGTTTTTTCAGCTGCGTGTCCTTTTCTCGCCTCTATTTGCTAATGACTGTTTGTTGTCGATTTTCCTCTCCAGGTTCGAGCCGACCAAAACTCCTGTGGCTGCCTACAGTTCAAAGAAAAACACAAGTACTTAATCCTCTCTGGTTTTATACTTTACTGCTTCTATTTGAGACTCTAATCATTTCACTCCTTTGTGAGCAGGACCTGTTGGTTCGAAACCTGGTTACTTGTCTCTGCTCAGTTTCAAATCTTCCAGTGAGTTCTATTATGTTACGTTTGTTCAATTTGCAGGTTTGCTTCGTTAATTCGATAGCCCATCACCAAGTAAAAATGATGTAGTGTTCTAATCTCCGAACATTTGTGGATAATGTGCAGGCCTATTTTCCCCAGTTAAAACCCTGGCTACTGTTTCCTCAGCGACTAAACCCTACAGGTAGGGTCGACTCCATTTCGTTCCTTCTGTAGCTTAGGGTTTGTAAATATTTTTCATTGCTAACTCTATTCCATTGCTAACCTCTGTTGGCTGAAAAATTCCTCGATGTAATTTATCAATGATGTAAAATGGTTTTGGGAGCTTTGTGGTTTCGTTGTAATTTGTGTTATTTGTGGTTCAAACCCTCACTCGATTATATGTCAGATACTCTGTTTCTCTTTTGACAATTTTAGAATCTTGGCAAAATTTTTAAATGACTAATGCAGAAATGTTTTGCTTGTAATGAATTACAATTTTATCATGTGTATGGAAACTCACCTGGTCTTGTCTGTAATTTCTTCTTCATTTAGTTTCGTTGTGAGAAATAAGAATAGAATTCCGCTCTTTGCTGGCCTATGCGTATCATCCACTATCTTCGTAGCCTATTAGTAGTATGAAAAAAAAGGGAGTTTTCTTCCTCTTGTACGCAGTAACCTTTTCTATTTAACTTTCAATTCACATATAAATCAATTCTGTTTTGCGTTCTCAAACATAGGTGTTACACATATATCAATATGGAAATAAACAAATAACTTCACAATATTCCGATGCAAATTAACAAATTGGCTGGAAACGATTCTGGTTGCAGATGGTTTTTATTCAAACTCTATTTTTCTTGTATTCTCTTGATGGAAATCGAACCTACAGAGTATGATTTTTTGGCTATTTATATGCCTGTAGGTGATATTATGTTTTTTTTTTGGTTGAACTGTCAACCGCATTATTCTAACTACATTGCTAGTTTAATAAAAATAACTTCTAATTAAACTACAAAAACATTTTATTTTCCTAATCCTACTGTCCTTATCCAGATAACGAATAATAAAAGTAAATAAAACACAGGTTTAGTAACCTATCCACAAACACGTGTAACATTGAGACAGTTAGCGATCGTCTGTCTACTCTGAGTTAGATGCTCCTGCATCAATTCAGTTGGCTTCCCATATAGGATGCACTCCTCTGCCCCCCAGGGGACGAGAGGGGAGTGGTGTGCGGTGTGGTGTTGGGAGATCGATTAGGGTTCCCAACTAAGGTTGCTCCAAGAAAGGAGGAACCAACCACTATGGCAATGTTCCGTCTTTGATGCCTAAACGACGAAAGACCTGGAACCCCTCCTAGTAATTGGGGGAGGTAAAAAAGACACCTGGACCGATGAGGTTCTATTGGAATCATTTCAGTGTCGACCAGCTTAGGTTTTGGAAAAATTTTGAGGGGATCAAGTCTGTGATCCTGACAAATTTATGGCCACATACATAAAACAAAGCAAAAATGAAAGGAATTTTCCGTTAACTTAATATACGTGATCAATCAAGCAAAAAAATGGTTTTGCTTGTTTGCGCATGATACTTAAAATCCTAGAAGACTTAATATGTCCTCACACACTCAAAAGTAACTGGGCCTTGAGAGGATTTCTTGCGAGTGCTAGCCCAATGTCTCGTAAGAGCTGGCGACGCCCCCAGTTAGCCGAAGAGAATCAACCAAGGTAAGGGTAGAGGGTCTGGTGCTTGCCTGCACCGTCACCTATAGGGTAAAGGATGCCCTAGTTTTGGCTACTAATAACAACCGTCCCACGTGAGCATTCGAGTCTTGGGCTTCTTTGTAGTCAACTAACGGTACCGATTATCAGCTGGGTCAGGTAGCCCCAACTGATACCGCACGTACTACGCCTAAGCCTAAACGCCTTTGAATCAGGTCTCTGTCACGCTCGGGTTTTATTTTCCGTGGGCTCATAGGTGGATTATAAAGCTCCCTAAATACACAAATTCTATGTTTCAATGTGAAGTGTGATCAAGGCAGCTTATTGGATGCCTACCCCCTTGATCCTAACTTATTCTATAAATTCTCTTGTGGCCCCTATGGGGAGAATTTAGTGAGTTGGTTTAAGTTATTTTTAGGTGGCTTTCTTTTCTTAGTGGGTGAATGTGTGTGAGCATATGGTGAACAATCTCATAATTTGAACATATGGATATCGGTGATCCTTTAAAAAATTCCCCTAGTTAAATTATGTGACGTTGTTCCTTGCCCAAATAGAAATCATTTGCGGATAATGGGTCGCTTCCAAATCCTCCTAGTTAGTCTATGTGAGTTACTAAAAGGAGATGGCGAATCACGAATGTAGAGCATTCATATTCTTTTCTAGGGTCACCAAATGGTGCAAAGACAACATAGATTACTTGCTCTAATTGGCGATTCAATCCTAGTCCCATAATTTCCTAAATGCAAAAATTTAATTTAAACTAAACAATTTCTACACTAGCTTATGCATATGTGGCCTTGAGCCACTTACTTGGACTAGTTAAGCTAAGTGTGCATACCAGAATGTGCAAAAAACATAAATTGTTCGGAAAGCAATGATTAATTCACCCCCTACTTAAACTATGTGAACACTTTTTGCAAAACCAAATTAAATGAAAACTAACCAAATGCCTACAGAAAGCAGCAAAAAATAAGTTTTCAGAAGCTTTGGGGTATCAACACAAGTGTGGGAAGATACATTAGGGGCTTCCCAACACACTTGCAAGAAGAAATAATGCATAAAATAGGGAGAAAAACTCTCTCTACAATTTGCACGCAAAACCCTTTGACAGGTGCGCCTTCCTGCACCCAAGTCACGCTTGAACGTGCGTAATTCGCCTCTGTGAGGAAAAAATACGCGCAAAAATACTGCAACTAAAAATAAATAAGGAGCTGCCTTCTTCAGTTTGTCACCTCAGTGAGTCTAGGGACTGCAAGATGGGTCAGAGGACTGTGAGATCCACTCCAACATAGACAAAAGGGTCTCCTGCAAAAGTTGGCACAACCACATAAACTTGAAACACGTCAGTGGAGTCACCAATCCTGTTGTTGTGGATTAGTCGCACGGGTGTACGAAATCACACAAGCTTAGAGAGTGTGGTCTACTCTGTAAACTATTGGTAACATCCAGATAGTGGGGGAGCTCAAAAGCATAAAACTTAATGAAAATAATATGCTGAAGTATGCTCTAGTTAAACTAAAACTAAAAAACACAACTATACAGAGGCTATATAGAGAGTTCCAAACAATAATAATGCAAATGGTGGCTCGATGGCCTCTTCTTATTAAATGTTCGGAATGGAGAAGAAATTTTAACCCCTTGCCAAAGGGCACCTAGGCAATGGCTCTAGGTCCCGATGCAAGGAGGTTGCCTTCCAAGATCTGCCTCTGATGCAGTCTCACTCTCTCTCTCTGTTGTGGTGGACTAAGATGTTGGGTGGCCAACTATTCAGTCCTCTTTAGCTCCAGCTCCGGGTCACACACAATGATGGTGTTTCTTGGGAAACTTTGGCCAGCATAGCATTGTGATCACCATTTTCTCATCTCTTGGTGGGTTTTTATAGGTGAGCTTCAAATCATCCTTACCTCCCTTGGTACATGATGGATAGTGACCCAAGGGAGAGGTGTGATTCCATTGTGTGCTCAAATATTCTTTTGTGTGCTCACATAATGTCTAAGGAGGCACTGGTGGCTGTCCTTAGGTAGCTTTCACATAAGGAGTAACTGTCCTTTGCTTGTTGTGGTCCCGAAAAGTGACCTTCTTCCATTTCCAGGAATGCGAGCTTATCGGGAAAAAAGGCGCGTAGAAGGCGCTCTTCTCGAAGGAAAAAGCGCGCATTTGAGCATTTATGACTAGTTCAAATCTGATTTTCTCAAAACCTTAGAGATTTTAAATATTTCTTGATTCCATAATGTATTCCTATCTTGTAAATCCTTGGGCTTGACGTTAATCGATGTCGTCTTCTGCTGTACGATTTTCCAATGATAATAATATATATATATATATATATATATATATATATATATATATATATATATATATATATATATATATATATATTTATTTATTTATTTATATGCTGACACTCGATGCTGTGAAGTCATGTCATATGGTTGTAGGTAATGGAATTTTGTATTTAGAAGTATGATCTATGGAAGAGGATCTATCACAATGCATTGACATATGAAATCAACGTAATAGATATCCTCATATGGCATATGAGGTGGTTGTATATGAACAAGGAACTGGAAATTGTAAGTTCTTGGGAATGAAAATGTGCAGAAAGAAAGAGATCATGAAGTGCAACCATGTCAAGAGGTAGTTATCATCTGGAAGCCAAGAACATGTGACTAGAGTATCTCCTGGGAGGATATGTATAATATGATAAAGAAGAATACCCTTGAAAAAACATATCATTATGTTATGTGTCAATCTGAATAAAGGATGCCGATGCCTACAAGAAGATGTCATGGTGAAAGATCATCATTGAGGTAACCTTTGTTTTAAGTGTATATATTTATCTGGATGAATTTGTGCAGGGCTGCTAATCGTGAAAAAGGATGTATGATCCTTGGAGATGATTCGAAGGAAAGTATCATGGCATAATGGTGTACCAGACGAGAAACACTAATGAATCACTTTCTGATGGTTGACATGACTCAAGACTGAAATTGATGGATGGTCTATGCCCTATGAAGTCAAAGGTTGAATATTCCTCAGTATCAAAATCCATGACATCGAGGAGAGGAATTCTTCATGACCAGCTCAGTTTCTCACCATTGCTGCTATAGGACCCTGGTTGATAGTGATCCTGGTGGTAAGTTTCTTACTTGGAAGAAACTTGAAGTATGTCCTTCCTGTGTTAAGAGGGAGTGATGTATGTGATTGTCTAATACATGTGTCATGCATTAGAGCAGGACTAACAACCGTAAGTCTTAGTGAAGTCCATGTGGAGAGAATGGATATACACATCATTTTGGTCTTCACCTAGAAGAGAGAAAGGAGGATTGGGTATTCATCTTGCACTCGATACTCTATGAGAATGAGATAGGGCATTGAATATGAGAGTAGTCGAGGACCGATATTATTTGAGGGCTAGCTACTCAAGAGAAGAATAGTCCGAGAAGGTCATATTCTAGGAACACCCAAGTGGAGTATGTACCTTGGAGAGACAATGACTATGGTGTCTATAAGTCATGAGTCTTGTCATAATTATAGCCCATTGTCTCATTGAGAGATGGGGTTGTTAGTCAAGGCCTTGCAGTAGGAAAATACTAGTTGATATGATGTTATACAGATGTGATTACCAATCCTACTCTTCTTATGAGATTCTTCAGTTTGAAAGTGACCATGTACCTGTATGAATACCTCCCTAGTTAAGAGGGAGTGTTGAAAAGTGGAACAGGATAGGTCTTCATATTGACTATGTAATTATGGATTTATGTAAAAGAAGAAGACAAAGATAATAAAATGTATTTTGTACTTGCTTCATGGGTTTCATGAGCAATAATTTATTATAGGTTAATATACTTATTCTTGATTTCTATCTAGGGTTTTTTTCTTCTAGGGATAAATGTAATTAAGTGTCATATATATATATATATATATATATATATATATATGAAGGATATAGTCTAAATAAATGCTCCAAGACCTTTTCCAATAATCCGTGAAATAATAGCTTATGACAACCCTAATCTTCGTTGAAAGATAATATTATATGATGTGTTAATGTCACGCTTCCAACAACATGACTATTCAACCTACAAGCAATAGGATGGTCGAATTAAAGTCCATGAATGTTTTTCTATATATACACCTGTTCTGTATTCATTTTGGAGAAAAATATTTTCAGTCATCTCTGAAACATAAGTGCGGAGTTCTGGGAAGAGCTTCAATGCAGATTTTTGAAGAGTTTCAGGAAATTTTAATATACATACACTCTTGTGGTATCTTAGTGCAATAACGTGCTGCAGTATTCTAGAACCAAAGTGAATATTATAGGATGAGTTTCAATGATGTGTTTCAGGTTTGGTTAAGATACACCTTGTGGTATCTAAGTATTATATATGCTGCGGTGTACTAAAACATAGTGTTTCATATCCATGGTTAATATAGTGTTTCATATTTTTTTAAATGTATAAATGTTTGACAAACATCATTTTTTTATAAAATGCACTAATATAATTTATTTAACTACAACCATTATATATTTTCAACCATAAATCATGCAGTACTGAATTACTCTAAACTTGTCAGCTGGGAGAAACTCATAATTGTTTGAATTATAAAATTGTTAAAGTGTGAAAAACACATAATTATTTTTATTGTTTTGAAATGGTGACTTACAAGTGGGTATGAATATTCTTAAAATTTAAGATGCCTTGTTTGTGAAAGCACACAATCAATATTTTAATTTATATAACTACATTGATTATAAAATTCCAATCATAAACTATGAAAACAATGAATCATTTTTAACTTGTAGGGTTTGAGAAACACATAATTTTTTTTATTTATAAATTGCCTAGTACTAAAAACACATAATTATTTTAATTATTTTGAAATGGTCCCTTACAAGTGGATATGAATATTCCTAAACTTTAATTTAAAATGCCATAATTCATGAGTGTGAAGGAATTTATGAATGGTTCCATTTTAATTTATAATTACATTGATTATAATTTTTGAATTATAAATAATGAAATAATGAAACTGATGGGGCCAAACCCTCAAGTCCAAATCTGCGCTTACAATAAGTGAAAGAATCTTGCAACTTATATGATTTTATATGACAAGCTTCAACATACGTCAAAACATTACAATGTGGATATAAATTTATCGGATTAAACATTTAACATTACCAAGTGTATTGATGTGGCCTTTCGTTCTTGAGTTAATTATGCTCCGTATGATTTGGTAGCTGTTGGTTTAATCTGCAATTAATTAAGGTTTGATTAACCTATACTGTTGATTATTCGAACTGACATCTGTCAGCACTCCTCTATCTTTGCCCTTTCCGTTCGGTAACAAATCCTATCCTTGTCAACTGTCACTTATTTTCGCTCCACTTGCTCTTCTGTGAGGGTTTTTGTTCTGCTCGTCACTGTGAGGGTTTCGTTCTGTTTTTGCTCCATAGAACCAGTCTTCTGTTCGGCTTTCTTTTTTTTGTGTCTGTGGCAAGTTATGGCTACTTTCTCAATGGTATTTGGTAAACTTTCAACACTGATAAGTCTCTGTTTGTTGTGCTTATTTGTCTCCACCACTCATTTCTGGTTCGTTGCTGGTGTTGTGCTTCGCCTCTGTGCTAATGTTGCTCGTGACTAATCATTTCTTGTGTCTATAGGTCGATTTCCTCCGTGGGTTGCTTTCGGCTTGTCACAGTTTGAACTCGGCACCGAAAGGTATGCTACCCTTCTATGATTCAATTTCCTTTGCGTTTTTACTTGGCTCTTACACTTCGGCTCCTTGAGAGCAGGCTCCGGGGTTTTCGACCAAAGCTTTCGCTCTAGCTATGTTCCTTCGCCCAGGTAACAATCTCTTGAACTTTCTTGTCTCCCTTGTTTGAAAAATCAACACAGGATATGTGTTTGGTTTGGTACTTACAGTTGTTGTTTATTTTGCAGGTAGTTCAAGTTCCAAACGCTTCAAAAAGTCTCTGGCCTGAATGGTTATTGATCCCCAATCCCAAATGGGTAGGGTCACTTCCTTATGCTTATCTCTTAGTTTGTAATTTCGTCCTAGTTGTACAGGGCTTGATCCCTCGTCTTCCAGTTACAGTCACGTAGATTTTGTTCACTTTGTCGTAGCCCTTCTCTGCATGTAAGGCTATGGTTTATGAAGTTTTCTCGGTCATTCTCATGTACTTGTCGATGGACTTGTGTTCATAGGATTGCTATAGGTTTTGGGTTTCGAAACCCCAACCCTAGAGCTCGTTCTATTGCGTCGGAATATTGTTTAAAATTTTTTTACAGTCCCACGGGACCTTTTCAACAGAGACTTTTGCAATTGTTAAACAATAGACAATTCGATTTATAAAATATCTGTTTATCTGGAAAGAATATAAAGCTTGCTATACCTGGGAATGAAAGTATATTTGATGGAATTTAATTTCTTGTGGAAATTTTTCATTTGTATGAGATTTTCCGAGTTCTATAAGTTCAAATTTCTGGTTACTATTTATGCACTGTATCGTAAGACCTTCAATCTGCAAACTTGTTCATTTGCTTCCAACACCCGTGCTTAGTTTCTTCTTCTCGTTCTTATTTCAGCTTTGAAAATGAATGCACATTGTTATACGTAATAAAATATAATTAGACAATGAAACAAATTTCAATAGTAATTGGTTACAATATTCTTCTGTGACACAGATGGCTCCTGAAACGAAATTATGTTTTTGTTTTGCTGTATTTTTTCTCTATGATGGAAAAGAAATCAAACCTTACAACATATGTCTTCTTTTCTTATGTACCACTGTAGGTAATATTTTTTTTTTTTTCAGTTGAAACTGTCAACTGTTCAATTTCAACTACATTTCCAAATTAAAAGAGAAAAGAACTATTAAATAAACCTACAGAACTTAATTAAATTCTTTAATCCTAATGACCATTTCCTAAGACAAAATTAAAAATCACAGGTTCAATGACCTGTTAGTAAACAAATGTAATAGTGAGACAAAAACCTGTCCTTTTTGTCTACCCCGAGTTGGATGCTCCTGCATCAGGCTCTTGGGGTAACAAAAATTCATGGCTCCGTTCCATAAGATCTTCAACTGAGTAGCCTTCCTTCTAAATTTGCGCTGCGTCAAGCCACGGACTGTCCTCATTGGGACGATTCTTCCGGTTGACTAGGTATCGTAAATACTCCTTCTTGCAAGTGCGCTTGGCTACCTGTGTGTCGAGGATGCCCTCGATCTCAAGGGGTTGCACCGTAGGCATTTTCCTCATCCAAGAACCATTGTAAAATTGGGTGTCCCATTCTGGCCATGCTGCCCTGTCATCTTCAGGCCTGGCAGAATATGGAAACAGATCTACCACATTAAAGATGGGTGAAATGCCTATCCCTAGTGGCAATTGTAATTCATAGGCATTGGTGGAAAATTTTCGAAGAATTTTGCAGGGGCCAATTTTCTTAAGCTTCAGTTTGTTATATTCTCCCTTAGGAAAACGTTCCTTGCGTAAGTGTGCAAGAACTTCATCCCCAACATTAAATTGAACTTCTTGCCTCTTCAAATCTGCCTGTTGCTTGTACCTTGGACTACTATCCTGCAATTTTGACTTCACCTGCTCATGTAAATCGGTCATTTCTTGGGTGAAATCTTCCCGATCAACACTTCTTCTTTCAAGCTTTCCCAAATCCCACAGTTCATGCACTCCGCAAGGATGCATCCCATACAGAACCTGAAAAGGACTATAGCCTGTGCTGCGATTTGGTGAATCATTATAAATAAATTCCGCTTGAGCAAGTACACGATCCCACATCCGTGAATTTTCACCAATCAAAATTTGTAGCAGGTTTCCTAAGCTCTTGTTCACCACCTTCGTTTTACCATCAGTCTGTGGGTGATAAGCGGAGCTGAAATTCAACTAAGTGTCCAACTTCTTCCATAGGGTACGCCAAAAATGTCCTGTGAACTTCACATCCCTCTCAGAAATAATGGACCTCGAAAAGCCATGCAATCTGACGATCTCAGTGAAAAACAAGTGTGCTACGTGAGTGGCATCACTGGTTTTCCGACAAGGTATAAAATGTGCCATTTTTGAGAATCTATCTACTACCACCATCACTTAATCAACACCTCATTGCGTTCTAGGCAGACCCAAGACAAAGTCCAAACTGACTGAGTCCCACAGTCTACTTGGAATAGGCAGTGGTGTATAAAGTCTTGCATTCTGGCTGTAACCCTTCGCCAACTGACACATTTTACATCTTCTCACATATCTCTGCACGTCTCGTCGTATCTTTGGCCAGTAATAAAAATATATGATCTGTGATAATGTCTTGTCTATGCTGAAATGTCCTACTAGACCTCCACTGTGCTTTTCCCGAATAATGTTCTCCCTCATTGAATAGTCGTGAATGCATAACTGTCCTCCCCTGAATAACAATCCTTCCTGTAAATTATAGTCCAACTATGGACTATTGCTTCTCAGAAAAGGATTTTGACAGGCTTCATAAGCCTCTTTAAAATCTACGTCTGTCTGATACAAGTCCTTCAAATGCTCAAAACCCAGCACTTGTACCGTGCTCTCCTGTAAGAGCAAAGCTCTTCTACTCAATGCATCTGCCACCTTGTTGGCCTGTCCACTAATGTGTTTCAGCACAAATGTAAAACTCTATAGATACTCAACCCATTCTGCATGCTTATGGTTCAACTTATGCTACTGCATAATATACTGTAATGTAGAATTATCCGAAAATAAAACAAATTCATTACCTAATAGATAATGTCTCCAATGCTTCAGTGCTTGGACGACAACATAAAATTCCTTGTCATAGGATGAGTATTTCTGCCTACTTTCATTCAGCTTCTCACTAAAATAAGTGACCAGTCTGTCCTTCTGGCTAAGTACTGCCCCAATGGCTGTACCGCTAGCATCATAATGAACTTGAAAAAGTTTGTTGAAATCAGGCAACCTTAAAATCGGTCTCTCAGTGATCTTCTTCTTCAAAGTCTGAAAACCTCTCTCTGCTGCTTCTATCCAACATAAATGCTGATTTTCCTTTTTGATTGTATCCAACATAGGTGTGTAGATTCCACTGAAATCTCTGATAAACTTCTGGTAAAAACTTGCTAATCCATGGAAACTTTGAACTTCAAATAGATTCTTCAGGGATAGCCAGCTAATGATAGCTGCAACTTTTTCTGGGTCCATCTTCAGCTCATTCTCTGCAATCACAAAACCCAGATAAACTAATTCCTTCTGAAAAAAAGTACATTTTTTTAGATTTATCAGTAGCTTGTTCTACTGCAATTTCTTCAATACACTTCGAACATGTCGAAAGTGTTCTTCCTTCGTCTTGCTGAAAATCAAAATATCATCTAGATAAACAATTACAAACTTCCCAATGAACTCTTTCAGCACTTCGTTCATTAGGCACATAAATGTACTAGGGGCATTACTCAAACCGAATGGCAGTACCAGCCACTCATCCAGCCCTTCATTTGTCTTGAAAGTTATTTTCCATTCATCCCCTTCTCGAATTTGGATCTAGTGGTAACCACTCTTCATATCGATCTTTGAAAAATACGCTGATCCACTCAAGCAGTCCATCATGTCATCCATTCGTGGCAATGGGAACCTGTATCTGATAGTAATTTTATTGATAGCTCTTAAATTTGTACACATCCGCCACTCTCCACCCTTATAAGGAGCTAAAATATTGGAACTGCACAAGGGCTCATACTTTCCCTAATCAACCCTTTGTCTAGTAGTTCTTGTACCTGCTTCCTAATCTCCTTATTGTCCTTACGACTCATTCGGTATGCTGCCTTGTTCTCCTGGTATAAAATCAATGCAATGACTGATGCTTCTCTTAGGAGGCAACTCATCTGGTAAATCATCCACTATGATATCACCAAAGCCTTGCAACATATCCTGGATTTCCTTTGGTAAATCTGTAATCTTTGTATGCAATATCACCGTCCTTGGCCTCCTTACAACAAAAAACTTAATTTCATTATCCTCAATCTATTTCAAGAATTATTTTCCTCCCACCAACAATGCTTTCACTCCACTGGTCTCTATTGTCTCTTCCTCCTTGATGGGTACAAGCATATGCTTAATCCCATCCTTGACAAACTTGTAACAGTTTGTCTTTCCATCATGTACCACCTTCCTGTCATACTGCCAAGGTCTCCCTAACAGTATATGACACACGTCCATAGGCATAATATCGCAAATAATCTTGTCCTTATACCTGCCAATATGGAACTCTACTTCACACTGTTCATCAACTAATAGTTGATGTCCCTTTTGTAACCATGACACTTTGTAAGGAGTAGGGTGCTTCAGCCTCTTCAGCCCCAACTTCTCTACCATTTTTGTGGCTACCAAATTGTCTGTACTTCCACTGTCAATTATCAGTTTGAAACACTTACCATGTGATTTGCAAACTGTCTGAAATAAGGCTTTTCTTTGATCCGGTTCAACCACTTCTTTTGTTGGTTTCAGCAGCACTTTATTCAGCACCAAGGCCTGCCCTGTTTTGGGTGCATTCTCTACCTCTTGGGGTGGTGCTTCTACTTCCTCCGTCTGGGCAACATATGTTCCTCTACCTCCTGTTGGTTCACCCTCAAGACATTCATAAGACTTGTGTCCCCACTTATGGCTCCTATAACACTGGACAGCTCCTCTGCCTCTACCATTACCTCTTCCATGCTGGTATGGTCTTCCCCCTCTAGTGTTATTTTCTTTTTCTGTTGTTCCTAGATTTTTGGAACTGCTGCCTTCATCACTAGGATTTGTACCTCTACCTTTGCCAAAAGCCTTTCCTTTTCTTCTGCCAGATCCTCCTCCTCTTCTGGCATTCTATTTCCTGTTTATTTTCTCTTCAGCTTTTAAGGCACACTGATATGCCTCATCTATAGTTCTGGGTGAGAGAATAATTATTTCATCTAGTATTTCTCCCCTCAAGCCATTTACAAACCTTGCTATATTTTCAGGGGTGTCTTCTACATAACCAACTCTCAAATTCACTCTGTAGAATTCTTCTGTATACTCTTTAATAGTCAACCCCCTTTGTCTCAGATTTTGTACCTGCTTGTACATCATAATCTGGTAATCCTTGGGCAGGAATTTACTCTTTAGTTTGGCCTCAATCCTGGCTCACTTCTTTATAGGTTGTTTATTCAACCTTTTCCTCTCCACCTGAACACTATCCCACCATAAGGACGCATGTCCTTTCAACTTGGTGGCAGTGAATTTTACCCTCTTATCTTCGTTGATTTCTTCATAATCAAAATACTTGTTCAGCTCATTGAGCCAATCCAGCAACACATTTGCTGATAAATTTCCTTCATAAGTAGAAATCTCATGATTCGGCTTACTACTTGATAACAAAACTGACCTTAACAATCTAATTTCAGGTCCTTCTCCTTCTGAACCATCTGTCATTTCTGCAACCTCTTCATCACTGTCGTCTTGTCCTTCAGGATCTCTTTTCCTTCCAGCCTCTACTGCTGCTAATCGAGCATTCAAAGTTCGAATCTCCTCCCTCAATCCTTCATCTACTACTCTGCGAATAGCTCTTCCTCGCCCTCATCTACCAACCTCCATTTTCACTAATCACAACCTTTGCTTTGATACCAAATTTGATGCGGCCTGGCCCTCAAGTCCAAATCTGCGCTTACAATAAGTGAAAGAATATTGCAACTTATATGATTTTATATGACAGGCTTCAACATACGTCAAAACATTACAATGTGGATATAAATTTATCGGATTAAACGTTTAACATTACCAACTGTACTGATGTGGCCTTTCGTTATTGAGTTAATTATGCTCCGTATGATTTGGTAGCTGTTGGTTTAATCTACAATTAATTACAGTTTGATTAACCTATACTTTTGATTATTCAAACTGACATCTGTCACCACTCCTTGATCTTTGCCCTTCCCACACGGTAACAAACCCTATCCTTGTCAACTGTCACTCATTTTCACTCCACTTTCTCTTCTGTGAGGGTTTTTGCTCTTCTCGTCACTATGAGGGTTTAGTTCTATTTTTGCTCCATAGAATTGGTCTTCTGTTTGGCTTTCTTTGTTTTGTGACTGTGGCAACTTATGGCTGCTTTCTCAATGGTATTTGGTAAAATTTTGACACTGATAAGTCTCTATTTGCTGTCGCCGCTCGTTTCTAGTTCGGCGCTAGTGTTGTGCTTCGCCTCTGTGCTAATGTTGCTCGTGACTAATCATTTCTTGTGTCTACAGGTTGATTTCCTCCGTGGGTTGCTTTCGACTTGTCAGAGTTTCAACTCGGCACCGAAAGGTATGCTACCCTTCTGTGATTCAATTTCCTCTGCGTTTTTACTCGACTCTTACACTTTGGCTCCTTGTGAGCAGGCTCCGGGGTTTTCGACCAAAGTTTTCGCTCCAGCTACGTTCCTTCACCCAGGTAACAATTTCTCAAACTTTCTCGTCTCCCTTGTTTGAAAAATCAACACAGGATATGTGTTTGGTTCGGTACTTACGGTTCTTGTTTATTTTGCAAGTAGTTCACGTTCCAAACACTTCAAAAAGTCTCTGGCCTGAACGGTTATTGATCCCTAGTCCCAAATAGGTAGGGTCGCTTCCTTATGCTTATCTCTGAGTTTGTAATTCCGTCCTAGTTGTACAGGGCTTGATCCCTCGTCTTCCAGTTATAGTCCCGTAGATTTTGTTCACTTTGTCGTAGCCCCTCTTTGCATGTAAGGCTAGGGTTTATGAAGTTTTCTCGGTCATTCTCATGTACTCATCGATGGACTTGTGTTTGTAGGATTGCTGTAGGTTTTGGGTTTCGAAACCCCAACCCTATAACTCGTTCTATTATGTCGGAATATTGTCTAAAAGTTGTTTTACAGTCCCACGAGACTTTTTCAACAGAGACATTTGTATTTGTTAAACAATAGACAATTCGATTTATAAAATTTCTGTTTATCTGGAAAGAAAACAATGCTTGCTATACCTAGGAATGAAAGTATATTTGATGGAATTTAATTGCTTGTGGAAATCTTTCGTTTGTATGAGATTGTCCGAGTTCTGTAAGTTCAAATTTCTGGTTACTGTTTATGCACTATATCGTAAGACCTTCAATCTGCGAACTTGTTCGTTTGCTTCCAACACCCGTGCTTAGTTTCTTCTTCTCGTTCTTGTTTCAGCTTTGAAAATGAATGCACATTGTTATACGTAATAAAATATAATCAGACAGTGAAACAAATTTCAATAGTAATTGGTTACAATATTCTTATGTGACACAGATTGCTCCTAAAACAAAATTATGTTTCTGTTTTGTTGTATTTTTTCTCTATGATGGAAAAGAAATCGAACCTTACAGCATATGTCTTATTTTCTTATGTACCACTATAGGTAATAGTTTTTTTTTTTCAGTTGAAACTGTCAACCATTCAATTTCAACTACATTTCCAAACTAAAAGAGAAAAGAATTGTTAAATAAGCCTACAGAACTTAATTAACTTCTTTAATCCTAATGACCATTTCCTAGGATAAAATAAAAAATCAGTAAACAAATGTAACAATAAGACAAAAACTTGTTCTTTTTTTCTACCCCTAGTTGGATGCTCCTGCATCATAAACACATCTTTTTCAATTATAAAATTGTTAAATATGAAATCTTAAAATGGTCAATTATAAAATTGTTAAATATGAAAGAATGAAACACATTTTTTACATTTTTTTCAATTATAAAATTGTTAAATATGAAATTGTAAAATGGTCCCGGGTAGGAATATTCTTAAAATTTTCATTCAAGATTCTTGGTTGGTTCATGCATGCGTGTGTCTAAAATGAAGCTTTTGTTTGTTTATCAGCGTCGCAGGAAAGCACCATGATGGTTGACTTCACTCAGGTTATCCTGCCCACCCAACCATGTTTTGCGAAGGCTATAAAATGAGGGCGTCCACAGCAGATTATAAATATAGAAATAATTATTGTTAGAAGTGATAGTATTTCATACTGCCTACTTGGCTGGGACTGCAACTCCTGCCTTTCTCACCTGGCTGGTGAAATGTGGAGCAACTATTCCATCGGTGCTCGGTTTGATACCCAAGATGATTACAGTATAATTTTATGTTCCATCCGTTACGAGCAATACTCCTTTTAGTATTAACTACTCTACAACACGAGTTCATACCCTTTAGTACAATGTAAGTGTGGGGTCTAGTACAATGTTTGTGTAAGTTTTATTTTCCAAAACCTGAGTTTTGGAATGTGTGTGTTTGGTGTGGTTTTCCATGTGTGGGGATGGTGTAGTTTTTTCCAAAAGTTATTTTTTGGAATGTGTGTGTGGTGTGATTTTCCATTATAATATTTGTGTGGTTTTCGAATGTAAAATAAATAAATTTTGAGGTGAATAGCATTCATTATCCTCAAATTGTGGTGGTTATTTTTTATAAAATTTTTGGTATTTCAAAAAACAAATTTTATTGTTTTTTTACTTTTGGGATATTTAGGGTGTTTTTTCATAAAGAGACAAACTAATAAAATATTATTCTTGAGGTGCCTAACTATCAATTTGATTTTATTTGTTTTCATTTGATTGTGTCAAAATAGCTCTAGTGAAAAATGCTATGATTTTGAGATGTAGACAACTTGATTTGAATGGTTTGAGGGGTTGAATATAAATTAGTTTGGAGTATTGTTATTTTTTAATTTTTCATGGTTATCTTGTCACCAATATTTTTATTTGTTATATCATACATAATATAAAATATTTTTTTGTAACTTGATAGGAATGGTTTATATTGGAATTGAGATTGAATAATTTATCATGCTCTATCCAAGACCCCATGGACCAGAATTTTGGTTTTTAATTAAATGAATGGTTAAGATTTGTTCTCATGGAAATACTCTTTATCTTATACAACATCTAAAGGACAACATCCAAATGTTACAAATAGTTTTATGTTTCAATACCAGAGATTCATTTCATATAAGCATGAAATTCTAAAATATAATTAATATTTTATAAAACACTTCACTATCCTTTCCATTCATTTTATTCATTTGCTTCATTCCCATCAACCAATTCAATTCTTTTCATTCCACTTTCTCCATAAGTCCCCCTTTCATTCCCCATTCTCGCTTCAATTTTTCATTCTTATTCTTATTCCTAAAAACAAAAAAATACTAACAAGGATTAATATATTTTAAATCTTTGACCACAAACTTTTATTGCTATATAATGCATAACATTAAGAGCATAACTTTTATTGCTTCCATCCACAACTTTTTAATATTGAAAATCTATGTTAAATAAATATTTTTACATTTTCCTCTTCGTACCCTCTTAGTTAGTTTATCAAATTATGGTTACCTAATTAATAACCATCCAACCGATTTTAATTGGAAATGTTATGATATTCATACAATAGTTGCACAATAAAATCGTGGGTTTAATCGCACACTAGTTGGTTTATTGTTATTTCTTCGTAGAACAGTAAAATCGTGGGTTTAATTGAACTCGGGTACTTGAGTACTTGAGTTGAACATTCATACGTCTGGATAAAACTGGCATGGTTCCGGAGATAATACTTACCATCGTATGTTTATAATAAGAAACTATAGCCAGTACACTTAAAATTACTTCAAGTGAAAATAATTGTGCTCCGTAATTTTTTTTTTAACTTTTACTTTTTATTGTCAGAATATTAAAGATAAAATTGTCTTGTTTTATGTCTTTTTATATTTTCAAATGATTAATACTAGCATTTTGCAAATGAATATGCAAAAGAAAAGGTAGAAGGTCACATTGATTGGTCAACCAATGATTGGACAGCGAATTTGTTCTATATTTAAGAAATCAATATAACATTTAAAGAGAAAAAAAAACTAAACATTTAAACATCAAACCATAAGGTATCATTTTGAAATTAAAAATGACATTCAATCCCAAAAATTAATAAACCTACTTATCAATAGGTAACATTATTTTTTAGTAATTCTTTCCAATTATTTTTTAATAATTCCTTTACCAACTTTTATTAGCTAATAATTTTTTATCTAAGTTTTAATATCAATAGAAATTTTAACAACTTTGTTTAATAAAATTTTTAATAGAAATTTAAACATTTTTGTTTAATAAATTTTTTAATAATTTTAAATTTATTTGAACCATAATTAATATTAAAAATATCATAATTAATTAAATATTTATTTGAATGTTTCATATAATCTCAACTATTGGAGTCACTATTCTACATATTTATGGAAGTATACAGTGGATAAAAGACAAGCTTATTGCTTGAAATCTTATACATAGTTTAATTTTTAGTTCTACAAGGTATTTTTATTTGATGTAAAAACAATATAATATCAAGATTTTGTTTAGAAATGTTAATTTTGAGGTTGGAATTCCACATAGTGCAGAAATCAATTGAACTATATACATATTGAAATGTGACCAAATATGCATAATGGATATGGACCGATTATATATTTGATTTTGATTTTGATTTTATTTTTATTCGTTTATTTTTATATTTTTCATTTTATTCGTTTTTATTTTAATTTTTATCTATTTATTTATTTTATTTTTATTTATTTATTTATTTTTATTTTTATTTTATATGTTTAATATTTTTATTTCTATTTTTTTTTTTTTTTTTAAGCTTAAGTAAAATTACTTATAAAATAAGGTAACTGATGTTATGAGTTTTGAATCAACTAACATATAATTATTAAAAATAAAATAATTCTTTAGATATTTAAACTATAAATAGTATTTCATTATTCTTAACATTTAATTTATTCGAAAATGTCAATTGTTAATCTCAATCAAAACACGCACAACCAGGGCGAACTCTTTTATAGGCACAAGAGTTAATACAAAGTCTACTCCTTCGGTGTACCTTTGCACCCTTAGGGACAAATGCTAGTTATAATCGTTATTCCTGAAGTATTGGCATTCAATTGCTGATGGAAACTAATGGAATTGGAATCGATTTAGAATAATAGTCAGGGCCGTGCAACGACTCTAACCACGATTCTTAGGGTAGCGATGAAATAGAGGCTTTGGCCTTCCACTTAAGGCATTACTCTCCCACAGGAAATTTAGATGTGTGATGGCAACATACTACTCTTTCGAAAGGATACCCTGCGTCAGAATCTTATTGCTAAGTTTACCTTGTCTGTCGTTCAGTTTAAGCTATTGAGTAATAAAATTAGACGAGGAGTAAACTCTTAATCAGACATCTCTGCTTTTGCTTAACCCACATCAATATTAAAACCCAAAATCATTTGAAAGAAAATTAAAGGAAAACAAAAAACTGTCACAACAAAACATGACCAGATTATGAAAATATATTTCCACTGTACCATCAAATCCGGATCTAATATATGCATGGAAAGGAAAAATTTAAAAGCGAAAATCTAAATTTAAATTTCAAATGTGCTCAATCCAAATCTAAATCAAAGAAAATAAATAAACGACGAGAAAAGGAAACAAATATCGTTTTTAGTTATGGCAGATCCCATTCAACGCAATGGTTTTGTTATTTTAACACAATTATCATACATGGAGAGACATATATTGACGTGAATTACACCACAGGGCGAATACAAAAGTAGAGAACACTCTGCATCAGAGCCAAAGCGATAGCGAAAAAATTCAACGGAGGAAATTTTTTCTATATATGCTGCACCTTCATGATTTCATTTATAGGTATACTTCGAATTGGGGGTTTTGATTTAATTTCTATATATACCTGGAATTGGGGATTCCTGATTTCTATCAAACTATTTATATACCTTACATCACAGGGCGAAGATATTTAACACAACACACATAAACAACAAAAGCAGAGAACACAAGGCATCATAGCTGAAACTACAGTGAAAAAAAAAAAATTCTATATATGCAGCACGCTCATGATTTCATTTATATATATACTTAGAATTGGGGATCTTGATTCCTGATTTCTATCAAACTATATATGTTAAAATATATAATTACTTTCCACATGTAGAGTTAGACAAATAGTTAAGTAAATCAATTGAGTTGAGTTATAGATAGATTTGGTGACTGAGTTAGAGAGTGAGTTAAGCGAGTTGATCAAGTTCAGTTATGTGAGAGTGTGTGCATGTCAATTTACGTTAAATATCTTTCACCAGGTTCATTGTATTCAATTTTGTGACTCAGAGTGATTAAGGTTAATTGAAGAGCTGCAACGTTTTGTGTGTGAAATACTTGTGTTATTGTGTGATTGAATTCTTTGGCATTCCAATAGATTGGTATCAAAAATGAGGAAGGATCAGAAGATCCATGGTTGAGGAGAGCCAGGAAAAAAGGCCAATAGAAAAGG
Organism: Pinus albicaulis; assembly: GCA_034641835.2. Taxonomy (NCBI): domain Eukaryota; kingdom Viridiplantae; phylum Streptophyta; class Pinopsida; order Pinales; family Pinaceae; genus Pinus; species Pinus albicaulis. The sequence goes on along the minus strand of CM076583.1, from coordinate 7,683,541 downwards.
CCGTCAAATTTAACAAACCAATAGAACCAAAAAAAAAAAAAATTAACCCGCGACGGTGTGCATGTTTGCAATGCAGCACCTGCAAAGGTCCGCAATATTTACTTTGAAAATATGCAGAGATTTCGTTAGTTTGTCAGAAGATGTAAAATATAGTCCTGTGTTAAGATTTTAAATGCATATATAACCATACCATTTCATCCTCTAAATTTAGGTGAGACAATAAGAGTCGAGATCCAGCTATACTGATAATTTCTAAAATAAAATAATAAATCTCACGGTAAATCCAAAAGGATGGAATGGATGCATTCCATCATTACTATAGCAGTCTTTGTCTTAGCAGGGCCAATGCTCCAATATTTCAAATAATAAAATTATACAGTCTTGAGATTGATTCTCAAACAAAAATCACTAACCTTCATGGTAAACCCGAATAATAGATTTAGACGGTACTATAAATGAGAAATAATTTAGATTAAATAATATCCCAATATTAGGCAAATCTGGAGAAGAGGACTGTAGAAGTGAGTACTTCCATGGTGACACTATCGACCTGCGTGAACAATGCAGAAAAGAAGGCCAGTAAGCATCGTATTCGACCTTCCTCAACTTCATGTGAATTATGAAGACAAGGGCTTCCCATACCTGTACATTTACATTTAGTAGTCAAGTTAACGACGCTTGAACAGAAATATACTCACTAAGAAATAGAAACTGCGAAAATTGTTAAAAAATGGGTGGAAAGATTTTACCTTAAATTAGCATCTCCCAAGTTTCTATGTCTGAGAAGAAATCAACCAATAGTTAGAAAATATTTCTAGATATTTAAGGAAACCGAAATTAACAAAAGCATGCCATACTTCTAAATTAAACCATATGAAATTTAGTGATGAATATTAACAAAACTTTGGTGGGATTATCGAAGAACAAGGGAGATTGACATATCTCTGAAATACATCATTTCTTATCAGTCTTGCAGAAGTAAAACTCTAAATGCAAGTTTAAATACTCAGACAGAGACACATTTCTAAATGCGCTCGTGAAGAGAAGTCGATAAGGGAAAAGTACCTGGGTTACTCCACACGAGAACCGAGCCAAGAAATGAATTCATGTGGCTATGCAGGCCCAAGTAAAAATCGAACTGTGGCATAAACAAATGAACAACAATAAAAATTTGAAAATGAAAAATCTAAAGATGAATAGGAGTAGTGGAAAATCAAAATAAAACTAAATTGAATTCAGGAACAAATGCAGGTTATTACCTATTAAACCGAAAATCGTAAGAGATTTTACAATGGAGAAGCTATTACACCTCATACTCGAAACTTCGAATTCGTGCCATGAAGTCTCCAAGAGAGGAGAGGAAAGAATCAATAGGAAGGTAGGAAATGGAATCGTATGTGCAAGAGTAAATAGGAAAAGTTCAAACAAAATTTTTAATCCAACCTATCGAATGAGAGTAATACAGAGGAAAAGCACAAATGACGGAACTTACCAGTCAAAAAGGAGTTTGAAGAAAGCACTGGTTCGGGCCATTCGCACAGAAGAAGCTACTCCGAATGTATTCGGCCAGAGTAAACCAATTTCTTTTCAGAACAAAAAAACCAAAGAGAGAAATGAAGGGTGTAAATTGAGAATTTTAATTAAAATTCTATTGTAAACCCTAGTCGATCGAAACCCTACAAGTGTCGACAGATTAATCAACATCACCCGGTTCCATTGCGTGAATTTTTGAGCACCAAACCATCAGGTGAAGTTGTGCAAGAGATTTACGTTAACAACAGGAAAAATTAAAGCACCAGACTATCGAAATAATGGCCATGTCCTTCTCAAAGATTTCTCGGGGCTCAAGAAGTCATGTTATGCGTTGGCCTAATGAATACGTTTCTCAAATTCGAAAAGGAGTAGGTGCAAAGAATTGAAGTTGGGGCGAGAAGAATTAATTGAACGACAACAATTTAATAGTCTACAGTCGATATCCATATCGTAATGTTTAACTTCCGAAATTTAAGGTTACAAAATGAAAGATCTTACATATAATATATTATAGAAAAGTTGCCTCCCAAGTGTCAAATTTTGATAGGGCAGAAGGGCGATAGGTGGAGCACAGAGATTGGCTGAGAGCACTGTTCATCCCAGCAAAGCTCATAATAGGGACACCTACAGCGTAATTATTTCCAAAGTTAGAATTTTTATATTTTGAAATCTTAAAATGTATGATTAATATTATTTATAATGTTAGAAAAAGTTAGAAAATTTGAAAATCTAATTAGAAAAAATTAGAAAAATATTATTAATATTAATATTATAAAATTAATTTTTTTATATTAATCATGTTTAATATTAATATTAACATTTCATTAATATTATTAAATAATTAACAAATATTAATATTATTAATATTAATTAATATTGATATTAATAGTTAATGATAAATAAATAATTATTATTATGAATGTGAATATTAATATTAATAATATTCATAATGTTATTAATACTAATTAATACTATTAATTTTATTAATATTGATTAATTATATATTATTAATATTATAAACTAAATATTAATGTTAATTAATATTAATATTAATGATAAATATAGATATTAATGTTAAACATAGATATTAATTATCAAGAAGAGAAATTTAATTAATCACTAGCCTTCCGAACTCTCAACATCTTATCAGAGCTAAGGTGATGAACTCAAGGGGTGCTTGACAGAGAGACACTCCACAAACCAAAAATCAAAGTTCGGGTGAAAAGTCAAATCAATTTGCAAGGAAGAATTTCAAGCTATTTTTGAGAAAGTTCTTTATCTCATTCAAAGGATCAACTTTCCAAGATCATTCTACTAGTGCTCATATATAAATAGGTAGAGTACATTTACCCTCTCGTCGTACCCCTTTGTCAGTTTATAATTAAACATACTGTAATCACATCCATCTACAATACCTTAGTCTACTATAATAAACACAGTATCGACTCTGTATTTAACACAGTATTAACACTGTACAACACATAGTATTGACACTGTATATAATACTGACAAAAAATATGCGACTAGCCTATACCATTATTCAACTTGGTTTAATAGAAAATTAATCCCTTATTACAAAGCAGAATATGACTTTTAACTTAGACAAGTTGATGCTTATATTCATTACTAAAACACAAGAAATTGAATATAAAATTTCTACATGTTGCATACCAACTTGTAAAGACAAATTTTCCTCCCAACCACGAGTTTCTCCTCAGAGCTCTCCCCCGAGCAGAGATCAATTTTCCCCTAGTGTTGATAACCTCTTGTCACACTAGTAATGGCACTTTTAAGCCCAATTTCTGGAGTAAGTTTCCATAACGGTGTCCCTTTATTCTGGGGTGTTGTTTTCCATAGCCTAGGGTTAACTTTTGTTTTTTCCACAAAATTGCTCTTTAAAACTTGCTTTTCCTCACCATATTTTTTTTTACCTCTTCTCAGTAAATTTTCTCTTTACTGGGGACTTCTTAGATATTTTTCTTCTATCTATTTTTTTTCTCAAAAGGATTTCTTTTGCAGAATTTTGGGAAAGTATGAAATTCTATCCTATCCTCATGGATAAGAATTTTTAGATCTCCATTACCCTGTATTTAAGAAATTTCCATAATTTTCATAAATAATTATTAATTAAAATATTTTCACCAGCACCATAATTGTTCCATAGGTCCACATAACCCTTGTCCTATTTACAGAAACATAAGAACTATAAATCAAGGGTATTACAACTCTAATGCATAAATGATATTAGGTTCATGCTGAAGAAAGGACCAGGGGATTATTGAATTAAACCCCATAATCTTTCACAACAATGTTAGCGATGAAACGAGAAATATTACCTCAAAACGGAAATTCTAGCCCAAAAAGACTCAAAAAACATGAAAAAACTCCCCAAAAACAAAAGTGTGTATTCTAGAATGCATTTGGTTTTTTCTCAAGGTCAAATTTCAACATTTTATAAAATTATGCTAAAAACGAAATTTTTTCTTCAAAAAAGGATTGAAAAAACACCCAAAAAAAAAACAAGTTGATGATGGAATAACAAAAAAAACATTGTCACACTTTGACACATTGTAACAACGGAATTAAATAAAACATATTAGGACATTGAAAAATCATAAAATTATAACTTTTTTGATAGATGATGTTAAATATAAACAAAATCATGTCTGAAGGGCTTATCATTTCGAACAATTTTTATCCATGTTGTTAAACATAAAATATCTTGACTCTAAACAACCCTAAAATTGTAATTATTTTCAACCATAACATTAAAGAGAAAATTTCGTAGCGCATAAAAACCTTAATGACAAGTTGTAAATCTAAAGTTTTGAAGATACTTGAACCATGAAATTATGGAGAAATTATATGACTTAAACAAATTTTAAAAATGAACAAGTAAATGAAAAATTTATTATTCCAACAATAATTTTAATTTTAAAGGAGAAAAATATATCTCTTTTCAAATCATAGCATAAGACAAATTAAATCTAATTGCAACCAAAACCTAAAAATCAAGCATCAAAACAAAGTGTCCCATCTCAATGAGGCATATAACATTTAAAAATTTTAAAAGTATCTTATACCAAATGGCTACAATACATAATATCATGCTAATATCACTGCATAATCTAAAAATTGAACACTAATTTCTATTTTCTTTTTACTTTTAATCAAAATATCAACATTGGTACATTGAATATTACATAAATTATTTTTGTAATTCATTATTGCGTTGTGAATATTCTAAAGAGATGAATTCTTCATAATTAAAACATATAATGCAACGAAAATAGAAATGCCTCATAACTTCATGAAAAATCAAATGGAAGTCAAAATTTTGATTTCAAGTTACCATGCAGTCATCAATTACATAAAAGTGTCTTAGAAAATTATTCAAAATCAACCATACGTTCTGGCACACCATCATAACCTACATATTCAGATGAATGACTTGATGTAGATGAAGATGATCCATATTCTTCTCTTTCATCAACTAGTGCTCCATCTGAGTCGACATGCATGTCCACCATTTCAGAGTTGAAATTTCTTTTAGATCTACGACTACTTTCTCCAGAGTCTCATCTCAACAGTAATTTTTCTGGTTGAAATTTCTTCAAAAAATTTATGGTCTTCAACCAAAGAGTTCCTCTCTTTGTCAAATTGAATTCATACACAAGTATGTCAACATCCTCCAATTTTAAGACATCTGTGCGGTGACGATTTATATTTGTGCCCTTTCTTTTTCTCTTTCTGCCATTTTTTTTTGCAACTACCATCTTTAGCTTGTACACACCATTGAAAGGGTGGGTACTTGTGGCATACTAATGTACATCAACAGCTGTAATATCTTCATTTTCATTAATGACCTTTATAATATTCACAATCCAAAATGGATATCCAAGTGGATCTTCAACTGCTATCATGCAACCCTCCTTAAAATCTTGCACAGAACCCCTGTAAAGATCTTCCATGGCTTCACATTGTGCACGTGATCTTTTAGGAACCAATATAACTTTCTCTTTCCTCTACCTGTGGAGAATTAATAATAGCTTAAGACTGTTGTTGTTCAACAATGTGTGTTTCCTGATGTTCATTTGGCATATTTTGTGGCAAAAAAAAATGGAGTCTTCAAAAGCATATGTATCTCTAATACATATTTTAATTTCCTCCATACATTCGGAATAATTTATGTCCCTCTTATGCCTCCGTGCATTATGGAGTTCAACAACTAACTGTAATAACAATATCTTTGATGAAAATATTGGACGTTCTGGAATGAACTTCAAAAATGCTAAAACAGATGATGGCCCCCATTCTGCAATAGTTGAATACTTCTCCCCCCATATAAGTGTTATCCCATTAATGTTTTTGATACCAAATTGATGCTGGAAGCTAATGTCGTTAATTTGTTCAATGAATTTCTCCTCACCATGCGATTCCAAAATAAACCTTCGCATGTCAATAGTTTCTTCCAACACATGAAAAAAAAGTTCTGGAATGTACGATTTCTTAATACATTCAATTAATTATGGAAGGCTCCCAACACCTTTCCTCCTCAATGTTATTGAAAAAAAACTTAACATTTGATCAATATGATGATGAGTATGCCCAACAAGAGGGAAACCAACCTTTATCTTTTTAAAAATTCCCAATTCAACGAGCATGTTTAGATACCCAAAAAGAACTTGATTTTTGTTTTCACAACTTGTGTTGTCTAATTGTTAATACAAAACTTCAAGAAGAATACCAAACCAATGAGTAACCACATCATGGATTATAGTTATGGTCATATTTGTATCATTGTGAATATTTGGAGTTGTGAAGAAAACCCTTGGAAACATCTTCTCATTAAATACCATACATCTAACCAAGTGAAACTGATAGAAATTTTCCTCCTGTATTTTTTTGGCGTGCGGACAAAATGTGGAAGAAGTGTTTTATTTTGTTCCATACCATCAATTATCAAACTCAGATATTTATTTGGATGATCATAACACTTCTTTCGATGTTTATACAACTTTTTCCTTTCACTTTTTTGCTGATTGTGATGCCCTTGAAGTTATTTGACAACAAAATCTGTACATAAAATAAAAGAAACATATGAATAAACATATTTTCATAGTTGATAACTATCCAATTTAAAAAAAAATGTTTTGAACGCACCTCTTTCTGCCCCTTGACATTTATCTCTTTTTTCTTTAAGAGAAGCACATGTGCTGCAAACCCCCATCCTTGTCTTCTTAGGAATATGAACATTGTTGAATTCATTTTTCCATAACCTTGTAAAATAAGAATATGTAATAAAATTACCAACTCCTTCAACAACTTCTACATAATCTCTGTATAAGATGAATATTTCTCATCTCGAGAAATTATCTGGAATATGTATTGTGTCTTTATTTGGCATACACTCTCCATGCTTTGAAAATAAGTCTTTCATCCATGTCTTAGTAGTATTTGCAAAAGGCCCAACCTCCCATTTACAATGTACTTCTGAATAATATGTGGGATCCCTTTCCAGTTTCTCTTGGATTCTTGACAAACAACAATTACCAATTGAATGCAACATTTTGAAAGCCTTTCTACAGAGCAATACATTCCCAATATGATAATCATAACCTGCTAGTGTAGATTGCATGCAACCCACTAAATATGAATTTTGCATGCTTTTATTAATTGAAATATATATTTTCCTTTTCTCAAAAACAAAGTTGAAATCCATATGTTTCAAGAAATCACTTTGAAAAAAGTCACTTGAAATCAAATTAACGACAAAAATTCTTTTTGTGAGATATTCTGTCCTCACCCTTGTATAACTGGAATGTTTTGGATTGATATGAAAAGGTCTACTCCTACTCCTAGTTACAATATTTTCTTGCAACGGCTTCATCATTCCATCATCCTTTGTAGAAGCAGTTTCATCACCATTAGCAGGAGTATTATCCCCACTATCATCATTCTCTAAATAGTTAAGAAATTCATCAACATCATTGCCTGGAAAATTTTCATTACCATCATCAATTGAACAAAACATTTCGCAAGAGTCATCTGTGCTTTTGTAAGCCTGAGTCAGATGAAATTCTTCACCATCTTGATACATGTGTTCAAATTCTTCCCCAGGAGGATTCAATTCTTCATCACCATGAGAGTCTTTGAAACGATCACTTAGAGAAAATGCATTATTCAGAAATTTGGCTCTAAAATTATCATTTGCAAGAAACCCTTCATCCTCCCCTTCCTCAGTGGTGCTCTCATAATCCTTGGGATTAGGCCTAAGTGGAAGCTTTGAATCTGTGTTCACTAGAATTTCTTCATCCCACCCCTCCCCTTCCTCATTGGTGCTCTCAGAATCCTTCAGATTAGGAATAAGTGGATTCTTTGAATCTATATTTATTGGAAATTCTTCATCCCCCACTTCATCAATGGTGCTCTTATAATCATTACGATTAGGATGAAGTGAAAATTTCGACTCTGGAAATTCATCCCCCTCTTCATTAGTCATGCTGGCATATTCCTTAGGATTAGGATGAAGTGGATATTTTGACGCTGCAAATTATTCATTCCCCTCTTCATCAGTGGTGCTGGAATAATCCTTAGGATTAGGATGAAGTGCAAATTTTGACTCTCCAAATTCTTCATTCCCATCTTCATATGTGGTGCTCGCATAATCCTTAGGATTAGGATGAAGTGGATATTTTTACTTTGGAATTTTTTCATCCCCCTCTTCATTAGTGGTCCTCACATAATCCTTAGGATTAGGATGAAGTGGATATTTTTACGTTGCAAATTTTTCATTTCCCTCTTCATCAGTGGTGCTGGCATAATCCTTAGGACTAGGAAGAAGTGGATGTTTTGACTCTGGAATTTTATCATTCCCTTCTTCATCAGTGGTGTTGGCATAATCCTTAGGATTAGGACGAAGTGGATATTTTGAATCTGGAACTTTTTCATCCCCCTCTTCATAAATGGTGCTGGCATACTCCTTAGGATTAAGATAGAGTGGAAATTTTGACGCCGCAAATTCTTCATTCCCCTCTTCATCAGTGTTACTGGCATAATCCTTAGGATTAGGACGAAGTGGAATTTTTGACTCTGTAAATTCTTCATTCCCCTCTTCATCAGTGGTGCTGGCATAATCCTTAGGATTAGGATGAAGTGGGTATTTTGACTCTCCAAATTCTTCATTCCCCTCTTCATCTGTGTTGCTCGCATAATCCTTAGGATTAGGACAAAGTGGATATTCTTCATCTCCCCCTTCATCAGTGGTGCCCTCAAAATCCTTAGGATTAAGACAAAGTGAAAATTTTGACTCTGGAAATTCTTCATCATGCCCTTCATCACTGTTTCTTTCATAATCCTTAGGATTAAGAGTAAGTGGAATAAGTGACTCTCGATATAAGGAAATTTCTTTTTGTTGCGCCTCATCAATTATGTTCTCATCATCCTTAGGATTACGACCAAGTCGATTTTTTGAATCTCTATTGTTGGTGAACGAACTCCTGTTATATTCGTCAATCTGAATAGAGTTGTTACGTGATGAAGATGTTGATGTTGTAGAAAGAAAAACTTCACTATCAGAAGAACCCATGGCTTTCAACAAGAATATGTTGAATGATACAAATGCCTCTTCCAATTACAATATATAGCTTAAAGACTGAAAATTTCCCTCCAAATTTCCCCCCCAAAAAATTTTGTGAAAAACATTCCCTCCAAAATTTTCATTTCAAATATTTCGTACAAAGTGTTCGTCAAAAATGTATTTAAAAACATTTTAATAAATTGTTTGTGTTGAAATATTTTACCGATATTTCTATTCAAAATATCCACAGACTATTCCTATCATGCATTTCTTTCAAACTAAAATAATGTTGTTATTTTAATGATTTAACATTGACTACATGTAAATATTAACTATAATATTACTATAATAACTACATGAAAATATTAACTATTTTAACTATAATTAACTACATGTAAATGTTTTAAATTTTAAATTTTAAACCTACGTTATATTCATCTAAAATATATTTCAAAATTTCTTAATAAATTGTTGGTCTTGAAATATTTCACCATACTTTCTATTCAAAATATCCACAAAAGATTCCTTTCATGCATGCCTTCCAAACTAAAATAATTTTCTTATTTGAATGATTAAAGATTGACTACATGTAAATATTAACAATAATAACTACATGCAAGTAATAACCATTTTAACTATATTATTAACCATATTTGAGTACATGTAATTAAATTTTAAATTTTAATCCCAGATTATATTTGAATGATTTAACATTGAGTACATGTAAATATTAACTAAAATATTAACTATGATAACTACATGCAACTATTAACTATTTTAACTATAAGATTAACTACATTTAACTACATTTAAATATTTTAAATTTTAAATTTTAATCCTAGATTATATTTGAATGATTTAACATTGAGTAGATGTAAATATTAAATAAAATATTAACTATGGTAACTACATGCAAATACTAACTATTTAACTATAATATTAAAACTATAATTAACTATAAGTAAATATTTTAAATTTTCGATTTTTATTCCACATTCATTAAACAGCAAACCAATCACACAAAATTCGTTATATAATAAGAATCATTGTTTCTATTCATCACATCACATCAAGTTTTCTGGTTTTTGTTGGAACAATTTTCTGGAGGTGTTGTGTTGGCATTGGTAAATTCGTGGAGGCATTTCATTCACATTGGAGGCATTGTGTTCGTATTGGTAATTTTGTGGAGGCGTTGTGTTCGCATTAGTGACATGAGTTTTTTTCATTTCAAAGGTTACTTTTTCTTCTATTCTGTCCATTTAAAGATGATTTTGGGGAAAATCTATTTTTTCTATGGTTTTTATGTTCAAAAACTAATTTTTTAAGGTTTTTAGGTTCGAAAACCATAAAATTTTTATATTTTTTTAGTGAAGAAAATGGAAAAAAAACTCAAATTGTTAGGGTTTTAAGAAAAAAATTTAGAATTTTTTTTCCTTTTTTAGGGTTTTTAGGACAAAAATTTAAAATTTTAAAACATGAAAATTTATTTTTAGAAATATGATTAGATATTTTATTTTTATTATTTAAAGGAGAACAGATAGTTTTAGTTTATGCTAAACCTATTTGTTTTTTTTTTTTAATAAATATATTGGTGGTTTCATTATTTAAATTGTTTTTTTTTATTTGACAAATTATATATATATATATATATATATAATTTTAATTCTTATTTTTAACTGTAATTTCTAATTTTAATTTGTTTTTATTTATATTTGACAACATATAATTTATTTTATTTTTTTGTTTTATTTTTTGTTTTTTGTTTTTTTTTTATTTTTATATTTTTAATTTTTAATTCTATGGTATTATATTTTATATTAAAAAAAATATTTTTTATTTTATTTTATTCTTTTAGTTTAAAAAAAATAAAAATAAAAATTAACATTTTCATATATTTGTTTGTTTATATTTTAAAACATATTTTTTAATTTTTTTCATTGTTTTTCTATATTTTAAATTATAATTTTTTTAGTTTCAAGAAAATTAAAATTAAAAACTAAAATCTTCTTATATGTTTGTTTATATTTTAAAACATATTTAAAATTTTTTTTTATATTGTTTTTCTGTATTTTAAATAATAATTGTTTTAATTCAAAAATAAATTAAAATTAAAATTTAAAATTTAATTATATTTGTTTGTTTCTTTTTTAAACATATTTTTTAATTAAAAAATAAATTTAAATTAAAAATTTAAATTTAATTATATTTGTTTGTTTATTTCTTAAAACATATTTCTCAAGTTTTTTTTATTGTTTTTTTATATTTTAAAATTTTAATTCAATAGTTTTTTTTAAGTAAACAATACTTTTTTTATTATAATATTTTTTTTAAAACAAAATTTAAAAAAAAAAATTATATAGTTTATGTTTGAAAAAATAAAAAATAAAAAATTAATTTGCCTCCTGCCGGGTGCCGGAGGCAGGCTAGGCAGCTCTCGACGGCGTCGCCCGGCTTTCCTCCAACCCTTGGCTGGGCAAAGGGAAATTTCACGAATCGCCCTCCGCCCAGCTGGGGGCCGAAGGCCGGCCGGACGACGCCATCGAGGGCTACCCAACTAGCCGGAGATTCTCGAAATCGCCCTCTGCCCAACCGAAGGTCGGAGTCAGGCTAGGTAACCCTCGATGGCGTCGCCCAACGGGCCTCCTGCCCCAGACGGGCACGAAAACAATTTTTATTTTTATTTTTATGTTTATTTTAAATTTAAATATATAATCATATATATATATATATATATATATATATATATATATATATATATATATATATATATATATATATATATATATATATATTTATTAGTTTTTTATTTATTTTGTTTTAAATCTAGAATATTAATGTTTTGTTTTAAAAATTGTACTATAAAATTTTAAATTTTTCTAAAATATATAATGTTTTATAATAAAGTTTTGATTTTTTTTTTAAATATATAATTTTTAAGATTATAATATAAAGTTTTAATTTTAAAATTTATTTATAGTTATAATTATAAATAATATAATAATTTAAAATTTTAAATTTATCTTAAATATATGTTTTAATTATATTCATTTAAAATTTTAAAATATAATTGATTAATTATATATTTAATAAAACAATACAAATTTAAATTAAAAAAAACAAACATTCATTTTTTTAATAAATGCTTTAGTTTAAAATAAAACAAATATTAATTTTAAAATTTGTTAAATATTAAATGGTTTTTTTTTTTTTTTTAATATTAAATAAAAACTTAAGTTTCAAATTAAATTTTTTTTTTTAAATTGTTTTATACCATTTAAAACAAATTTTAATTTTTTTATAAAATGTATTATAAAATTATTATATAGATATATATACATATATTTAAATATGATTTTAATATTTTGTTTTTAGATGAATAATTTCTATAGTTAAATTTATTGGTTTATTTTCAATTTATTTAGTTACAAGTAAATTTTGTTTTTTAATTTATTTTATAGATATTATTTTTCGATATATTTAAATTTATATTGACAAATTTAAAAATAAAAATTGATTAACTGTTTTCTCATTAACTAATATATATATTTCATTATTATCAGGAAAATGGTATCAAAAAAGATTTCTTTGAATGTTTCTGTACCTAGGGTAGCAACTCCCAATTCGAAAGTTGTAGGTCAACGCACTGTGGATACAACACCCAAATCTAAAGTTGCAGCTGGGTGCACTATGGATAGTGCTGGATGCAATAAGGATATTGTTGCACACACTAATAAAAGTCAATCAAGTGGTCCACCAGGTTCATTAAAGCTTATTTCTGATTAGAAGAATGCCAAGGAAATAGATAAAACTGATTTCTCATGGTATCTTGAAGATAGTGAAATGGAGGCTGATATACATATCTATCTCGTTTGTGGTATGATTGACTTAAATGAACCATATGATGTGATGGGAAGAGTACGAGACATATGTATGGTCTCAAATACAAACACTATTTATGTTCTTGCAAGGAAGGCTAATAAACGTGACAAGGTTAGATATCATCTATGAAAGTTCAAGTATGACACAAATGAAATATCTAGAAAGTTTTCTGAAGAAATCTCAAGCAACATTGCAAATAACATTGTAAGTATGCTTATTTTTATTTCCACTATGCATTATTGTAAGGATCATTTAATTTTTTATAAATTATTGATCATTGACATGTTTTATTTTCTTTCATAGGATTTTGTTTCGAGTCTTTCAAACATGTTTGAAGGTATTTATTATATGGAGCTAGATTTTATGAATGTGATCAACACTTTCCACACAGAAAAGCAGAGGAAAGGAGATTGAAGCAAAGATCAATAGCTTGTGACATTGCAATAGTACAAAGAGGGGATCAACCAAGAGTAACTAAGGTGGGTCAATCTAGCAAACCTAAACATGTTGCTTTCGAAGATGTGGAACATGAAACTGAAAATTATGATAGAATTAGTGAGGAGGAGATTAGAACTGTTGTGCAAAAGGAGAAAACAAATCAGACACTAAAAAGCAAAATGGCCAAATATGTGTCTCTTTTACCTGATGATGAAGAGCTTGTTTATAAAAGAACTCATATGTTAACCAATAAGAATAGGAAATCAAATATTGGTCAATCTATAAAGGTCATGTGCAGCAGTGAAGAACAAACTCAAAGCTCTAATGGAAGCAGAGAAATCATAACACCAGGTGCTGAGTTAGAGGATGGCATTGTTAAAAAAAAAACAAAATGGTATTTGATATGAGTTGAGGAAGAATAAATTAATTCTTAGTGACCAAACATTTGAGCTTAATGTTAGCCAATTTTATAGGCCAGATGAAGGACACTCACAATATCAAATTAGAAAGGCCCATCACCTACATCTACATAATCTAAAAACATTGTTCAGGTTCAATCCATATGCATATGTGGTGGATTATGTGGTTCTTGTCGATCCACATCAGGTTCCCAACAAACAGGCATTTGACAAGACAAAATTTTTTTATTATATAAATATTATGTAACTGGAGGGAACCATTTGGTAGAGGCTAAAAGACAGTTGATTGAGGAATATCCCAACAACTGTATTTTTAAAAGAGTGAAATGCATCATTTATGTTGGCTTAACAGAAATAGAATCAAATTTATTGGCATGGGATCATAATGCAGATAATGAGTACAGAATGAAAATGACTTTCATCCAAATGGTTAGATTTATTCATAATGAATTCATAGAAAAATGTGGTGGGGATAAGACACAAGTTAGTCTAACATTTCAGAAGGAATGTTTAATGGAAACAGGTTATCAAATTGATGAAAAAATCAAAACAAAAGATGGAAAAATGCATTCAAGTATATTTAGAAGCATGGATAACATTTTTCAATTGGCATTTAGAACTGGGGAGATATGGGATTTGACTGATGAGATTTTTGACCAGTAGGAGAATATCTCTATAAAAAATCAGAAGGTTAAAAAGAGTAAACCCATAATATGTACCAAGAGTAAGATAGATCCTGAAATGAAGCAACTTCCATAGGATATGACTATCACACCTTGGAGAACAATGCAAGGTGTGAAGGATGAGAAACTAGTCAAATTAGTATTAGCCCGTGTGAAGTTGGGTGAATTATCAATGGAAGAAATGTGTGCAGAATTTCAAAAGTAAGTTTCATGAATTATTTCTTATTTTCCTTTCATTATAATTTTCTTTTAAATAAAACATAATGTTGTTGGTATAATTTGCTATACATGTCACTATATTAACAGTTTTAACTTTATTTACTCAGTCAGAAGATTTTTATGAAAATACAATAACATATGGTGAAAATGTTGAATGAAGATACTTGGGATGATGTTGTGTGCCACTACCCAAAAGCAAGTTCTAGAACAACACTTAAATATTTTTATATTGCATTCAATAATGTATGTTCATTTATACATTCATTTTATTCATGTTTAAAATATTTTTATTTTATTACTTGTACATATATATTTGTATATCATTAAAGATGTCGAAGAAGGATGGAAATGGAGTACCAAATACTTTCAAAAGATTTATTGAAAAAATTAAGTTGGAAAAGATGAGAAAGAAGCATCTTATGAATGTTGAACTTTATCTTACTCTTAATCATTACATTTGGAATGGGCGTGACAATATCCAATATCAAATAATACAAGGTGACTGTGAAGACATTGCATCACTAATACCTAAAAGGGAATATGCCCTAGTTATTGTAGATATTCCTCATGGTTTCAATTTCCAAGACATTGAATATGATAGTGAACCATATACTTATCAAGCTTTTAGTAAAGTGGTTACGGGTTTTTGAGAAGTTACAACATCACCACTTTGGTGATTTGTGACATTTCATTCAGACACAGAGTTTTTAATGTTATTAACAAGCTTCAAGGGAAAATAAAACTCAAGGATGCAACTTACATGGTAAGACATTGAAATTGTGTGTTTGATTACTGTTAATTTTTTTTTTTTAATGAAAAATTTAATTGAACTTTTACTATGTTATGTTACACGCATAAGTCAAATATTGTTTCTTCCTAAGATCAGCCTATTATAAATGATTGTGATTTCAACATATTGAATGTTAGAAAAAAGAGGATAGCTATAAGCATATTCTTATGAATCAAGTAGATGGGAAGAGTCGTAGTAAAGTATTGGTTCATGATGCGGTTGTAAGAAAACTAACATATGAGGATAAAGGTGCAAAAGGAGATATAGTTAAAATTTATCAAAAAACGCAAGCATTGATTAAATATATTATAGATCTATGTTCAAATGAAGGAGATTGGGTTTTGGATTTATTCTCGAGTTCAGGTAAGTTTTATTATACAAATTTAAATTTAAATGTTTTATTTTTTACTTTTTATCTCTTTATACTAATTTTCTTACTTATTTATTTTGTGCTTGATGATTAGGTACAACAATAGCATGTTGCCTATCAAAAGGAAGAAATTGCATTGCCATTGAGAAAGACCTAGTGCAATGCAAATTTATTCAACAAAGAATTAACGCTCTTGAATTCCTTCCAGATGCGAAGAAAGAAGCTGGTTTGAGGAAAAGGGATTTTAATGAATCACGTGTGGTAAAAAAAAGAAAAGGAACCACAACCACCATTATATGGAATGATTGGAAAGGGACACTTTCGAAGATTTGAAGACATGAAATATCCATTAGAAGATGACAATGGCCAAAATCAAGTAAAAATTGTTGCGGAAGAAGCCATCAATGATGTTCTAGATGATGTTGAACATGTATTAGTTGATATTGTTGATGATCTTTAAGTTATGCTTTCAAACAAAGCTCATTTTTGAGATCTATGAATCATTTTTACTTGTAATTTTTAGACTTTGATATTTTATGAGAAGAATACTTATTTTTTTGCAAAAAAACATGTGATTACTATTATTTGTCGACATAAAATTCAATAAAAATGCTATTTTCTTAAGTTTTTTTGTTAAGATTTTCCCAAAATTTTAGTTTATTTAACATGTTTTTTTTAACAAAAAGTCTCTAAAAATGTATTTTTTGCATTCTATTTATATTGAAAATTTGTATTTTTTTGTCATATCGTTCAAAATATTGGTTTTTTAGCGACAATTATTTGATGCGCATGGAAAAATTAATTATCAATACATAAACTTGTAGAAAATATAAATTTTATAATATTGACCCTTTTTTCATTTTTTATCTATGTGAAAAAGTGAAGATATCATTACAAATTTTTATTTAAAAAAAAATTATTTTTTTCTTTTTAAAACACAAGTACATAAATGCACTTAAAAATAAACATCTCATGGAAGAAGAAGACATTAGAAAATGTATAGTGTCAAAATCAATCCTCTAAACAAATGTTGGTGATGATACGCCACCACTATTCAAAATCAATATAAAAAGCATCACAAGAAAAAGAAAAAGAAATTAAAGTGCCAAAAACATGCTAAAAAAAATAATGATTCTGCATCACCACTTTTCAAACTCGGGTGTTTTTCTTGCTACATCAAAAAGTAGGTACCAGTGCACTGACCTATTTCATCAGTAACAGTGTTTCACCTGTAACGTTGGGAGAATGGTTAAGAACATTTCCCAAATGACCACTAAGTGAAGACATAGGTTATTTCCCCACGTAGGATAAAAAACCCACGGTGAGATGGGAATTTAAAAATGAAACGAAAAATAAAGAAACACAACCAAGTATATATGAAGGACAGAGAGAAATTTACCTAATATGTCGGCTGTCAAGGCTAAATCCATCATGGGTTTTCCATGCAACTATCAAAGACAAAAATTAGGAGCCAATATGCAAGATTTACGAACAAATACAACCATACATTCCATGCCAAGAGAAAGCAATGAGAAATCACAGCAAAACCCTTACGTTTGAGCCAAATGACGAAGAAACACATTGCATAGAAAATAATCCTACAACCAACATTCCATTGACACAAGAGACGTCATCGTGGTGGGTTCAAGCTATCATGGCACCATGGATTCAATGTGCAGGTATCTGCTAATGGTAGCATAACTCCCTCAAGTCGTGACTCCCGCAACTGAGTAAGTGAAAAGTTGAAATGAGGTAAAGGAAGAGTAGGTAAATGCTTAGGGTTTTCATGATGCTTATGGATCGTAGATCCTCCTCCCATCGATCTCGGTCGTCCCTCCATGGTATAGAAAAGTGCAAAGGTCATGTGAGGAGGACATACTAGCACATGGCCTCTAAAAACTGGCTAGGTATGGGTGAGAAACGTCATGAGGGGAGGACAATACATTAAGTGCGTAATGAGGCAGGTGTTAAACCTTAGTTTAAGACATAAGAAAACTATATGATTATGGTAGTAGGCAGGGATATAATTGCCAAGCCTTTGTATCAAACCATAGGAGGACTATATGTATATTGAATATTTGGAGTAAGGGTATAGAGTAGGTTGAGTTAATATAGGTAATCGTATGGTAAAAGTACTAAACTATAGGTAGTGCATGTAAGTAAATAAAGAGTTAGGAGTTATTCAAACTTGGTAAGTACGAAAATAAATAAGGACTATAGGTAAGGACAAAAATTAGATGCGTAATGGTTAGGGAACCATTATAACCTTTATGTATATGAAATTAACTAGGGAAATATGAGTCCTCCAACCTTAATTAAATATCAAATTTAGTTAAGATGTTAAGATGGTGGAGGAGGACTCATTAAACGAGAAGAGTGACATGATAAAAAATAAAAAAATTGGGGACATGACATATTAGTAAGTCATGTTATTGTAACAATTTTTATTTAGTATTCAATGATCTTCATGGTTAAGAATAATGTTACATATTTCTTTAAATGTATATATGTTTAATTCATATTTATTCTTTTTATCATTAAAATTAATAACCAACCTATAACCATTTTAACTCTAAGAGGGGGATCAAATCTCTCTCTTGAGGTGAATCTAGGGTGGTTTAATTATTGGCCTTTGAATATGCCACATTAGAGAATAATACCATGGGAAAAAATGGGGATGGAGAATTTTAGGTTTTTGATTTCATTTTATTTTGTTTTAGTTGTATTTGTTCAAGATGTTAAACATTATAACCTATTCCACATATTAAGTTGGAGAGCATGTCTTAGCTTAATAGTAATTGAAATAAAGTTAAAATTTAATTATTTTATATGTTTCTTGTATTAAACTAGAATGAGAATTGTGTATTTAAATGTAAGTATGTGTCTATATATTCACAAAACATTTATGAGCCCTCTTATATTAGAAAACTACATTTATTTCTACAGGGACTCCAAAAGAGACAATAAAAAAAAGGTTTTGTAGGTATATAGCTTACAACATTGACGAAAAAAAAAAAAAATTTACATGTCATACTATAAGTCATTATAACGCTATGGAATAGGAGAAGGCCTCATTTTACCATTGATTTTTAAATCTTTCAATCTTAATTCACACCATTCATTAGCAAATAAGGCCCCATATTTATTGAGATCATGGATAACATGGAAATATGCTATTGAAGAGAACCCTTGTGTTTCTTTCCTAATTCCTTACATAGGACTTTGTAATTCTTTCCCCTAAATGTTGATTATGAATGAGGGAGTCTCCCAAAAAAGTGAAAGATGTTTCTTGTTTTTCTTGCTAACTCAATCATGTGGTAGAGGGAATAAGCTTCAACTTTGATTTTTTTTCATGCATCCCCCATCAATGCTCTACAAATTTTACTTCCAACAACCTAAGGCTTATTATGAGTTGATTAGATTAATTTAATTTTTAAATAATGTTTACTAGTCATTACACATATAGGTGTGTCTATTTTGGAGTAGAGCTTCCATAATTTAAATTTAATTTATTAATAATAATTAGGTAGATGGTAAGGATTTCACCTTAGTGGACTCTTATAGACAAATCAAAAGTTTAGGTATATTTTATAATATTCATAGTATTGTAAAGAAATCAAAAGTTTAGATTTATGTCTAAAGTAGTTGTTCCCTCTTCTGCCTAAGTGAGTTATGGTTTTTTGGGCATGTGATATTGATAAGCCTTGGTATTGGCCACTAGTACTATAGCAAAGGCTATTTATAGATTAAGAATCCTCATAGCTTGTAAACAAATCAAAAGTTGAGATTTATCTCCAAAGTAGTTATTCTTCAGGTGCATAAGTATCAATTTGATTTTATTTGTTTTCATTTGATTGTGTCAAAATAGCTCTAGTGAAAAATGATATGATTTTGAGGTGTAGACAACTTGATTTGAATGGTTTGAGGGGTTGAATATAAATTGGTTTGGAGTATTGTTATTTTTTAATTTTTCATGGTTGTCTTGTCACCAATATTTTTTTTTTCTATATCATACATAATATCAAATATTTTTTTGTAACTTGATAGGGGTGGCTTATATTGGAATTGAGATTTAATAATTTATCACACTCTATCCCAAACCCCATGGACCATAATTTTGGTTTTTAATTAAATAAATGGTTAAGATTTGTTCTCATGGAATCACTCTTTATCTTATACAACATCCAGAGGACAATGTCAAAATGTTACAAATAGTTTTATGTTTCAATACTAGAGATTCATTTGATATAGGCATGAAATTCTAAAATAACTAAA
This sequence comes from Pinus albicaulis, assembly GCA_034641835.2. Lineage (NCBI taxonomy): Eukaryota > Viridiplantae > Streptophyta > Pinopsida > Pinales > Pinaceae > Pinus > Pinus albicaulis. The sequence continues at coordinate 7,663,356 of CM076583.1, read as the reverse complement.
ATTTTATAAAACATTTCACTATCCTCTCCATTCATTTTATTCATTTGCTTCATTCTCATCAACCAGATCAATTCTTTTCATTCCACTTTCTCCATAATTCCCCCTTTAATTCCCCATTCTGGTTTCAATTTTTCATTCTTATTCTTATTCCTAAAAACAAAAAAATACTCACAAGGATTAAAATATTTTAAATCTTTGACCACAAAATTTTATCTCTATATGATGCATAACATTGAGAGCATTACCGATCCTTAAAATAAATTTGAAATTTATATTATTGTTGATTTGACCATGTAAACTTTTATTGCTAACATTGAGAGCATTATCTATCTTTAAAATAAATTTGAAATTTATATTATTATTGTTATTTATTGAATTTTTTGGTAGTTTAGACTAAATTCTAATCACCCACTATGTACCTCATCACCCATCATGGACTGCTCTACATCACTTAGGCTTTGTTGTCAAATTATTATTATATGCAACTTTTTTTTATTAATATTTTGTATTTCCATTAAAATCAAACTTTATGAATTAAAATCTGACAATCAAACATTATGAATTAAAATGAGACGCATCATGTTGTCTGATCTTACTAATATTCTTCAATTAACTTCTTTATTCATCTACCCTATCTCTGCATTGTAATGAGAAAGATAAAATTAGTTATAATTATTCTAGCGTCCTAAGGGGAATTCGAATCGGACAATCAAAGGGGAATTGGAATCCGACAATCAAACTTTATGAATTAAAATGGGACGCATCATGTTGCCTGATCTTGCTAATATTCTTCACTTAACCTTTACTAGGATTTGGTAGGATTATGCTTACTTAGTTTGATTTTGGTTTGTTGAGGAAGTTGAGAGATTATCTCAACTTCTCTCTCTAAGATTAGAATTAGTTAGATCTGAGTTCAACTATACGTGCGTATGTATTCTCTATTGATTAGGGTGCAGTGATACAATTATTGTGTGTGATTTATATGTGTAATGGTTGCTATTCCAATTTCTAATATGGTATCGGAGGCTAGCTGAGCTTAATCCCTCACGAGAGTGCTCAGGAAGATGAAGAGAAAATTGTGATAATTGATTCTATAGGAATACGATTCGTGTGTAGATTACTATGTGAATTTATGTAGATTACTATGTGAATAGGATTCGTGTGTAGATTACTATGTGAATTTAATTTCACTGTGTATCAGAGAGAATCGCTGCCGTGTTGATTGCCATTTGAAAATCACCGATTAGTTATTGATTCGTGCCACCAGAACGATCAGGAGGATGGTGACAAACATTGGATCCACTTCTGGTTCCGTGTACAAAGTAAGCATAGATGCTCTGCAGGGATTTTTGCTCATTGGCCCTTGTGAAGTTTTGTTTGAATAATTTTTTTAAGGCCACCACAGATCCAATCGAAGTTCCAATTCACTATTTTTTGCATTATCTGGTACTCTATGTTGAAGCTGTGGGCAGCTTCAGCAGTCGCTGACTGTATACCACACGGATCTAAAAAAGATGGGCAAGGAAAATGCCTCGAGCCAGATGTGAAGATCTTGAACCTTTTAATATTATCCACAGGCCGAGCCGATCTAATTCTCCCTATTCCATTCATTGCTTAATCCAAGGTTTCCTCATTTACGCTCAACGAAGGCAGCCGTTACAGTGTAAAAATATGTTTCTCGGTTCTCAATAACATTGTGTCCGGCCTCACTTACATCAATACCATATGGAAAAGTGGAGTTAGAGTGGACAACAATCGTGTTATGCTCGGAACATTCAGTCCTCAGCAAGAGCCTTGTATGTACATTATATTTGTAATGCCTCTAGAATTTGCCTAATGTTGGAGCTCTGGATAAATCGAGGATCTTATTACTCCAGATGGCATATTTACTGTGGCTCACTTTCTGTCGTGGGATGTGATTGAACCATCTGTTTATATCAAGGTAGGTAGGAAATGCGTTTGGCCTCACCTGACTTGTAGATGATGGTTATGAAACTCGTGTCTCTGTGTATACCATTCATTTGATCTTTCAAGGTCCCTGCAATGGCGTTTTTCTTCATGCGAATCAATACACCTGCTGCAAGCCGCAAGGAACATGAAAGCCTTGATGCAGGGAAGAGAAGGCACCGTGATGTGTAAAGAGAAGAGTCACTGTTTCCGTCGTGTAATGCAGAGGAAGAAAGCTTTGTGATGTGATGTGTAAGTGGTGTGGTGTGGAATATATCATATAGTGTGGGGTTTAAGTTTATATTTCTTGTTGTGAGATTTGTATATTGCATAACCAATTATTGAACAAATTATCATTATTTAAATTAGTCGTTCTTGACATTCTTCGGTGCTGAGAGAACAATTGGCTAATTTGATTGTGTGAATTTGTTATATGTTGATGGGTCTTGTTGTGCTTCGGGCTTCAAGAGCATCGGTTACAGGTTATACAATGAGATCCTTGTGTGTAAAGGTCACTTTTTAGGATTGATCACTGATCATATTCTGTACCTAGAATATTTTCCTATACGAGTGTTGAAATTTATTCTTTGGGGTTATTTCACAGACATAAATATTTCAATAGGGTAGTTCAGTGTCGAGACTCTTCTTCGGGGGTGTCAAGATTTTTTAATCTTACAAATTCAGCATTTCTGGTTAGAAGCAAGTGTACTTTAAATGGGTTGGAAGGTAAGCTCGAATATGTGGAGAAAGAAAGAGCTGAGTCCAGAAGACTGCAGAGCGGGTAGAGTTGCTAATGAAGACAACACGAGACAAAGAGACGAATGTTCAAAGTGTTGTAATTTTGATTAAGTATTATATTTTTTGTAAAGTAAGCATTAAGGGAGGGTATTAGGATTTGTTAGGATTATGCTTACTTAGTTTGCTTTGGGTTTGTTGAGGAAGTTGAGAGATTCTCTCAACTTCTCTCTCTAAGATTAGAATTAGTTAGATCTCAGTTCAACTATATGTATGTATGTATTCTCTATTGATTAGGGTGTAGTAATACAATTATTGTGTGTGATTTTTGTGTAATGGCTGCTATTCCAATTTCTAATAACCTCTTTATTCATCTACCCTATATCTGCATTGTAATGAGAAAGATAAAATTAGTTATAATTATTCTAGCATCCTGACGGGAATTAGATATTAGAAAGAGACATTGTATAATATAACATATAAATTCTCAACTTTGAGAGTAAGGCATTAGTGCTGTGAGTAAATCATAATAGTAAGTAGCAATAATAAGTTTTAATAATGCCAATGCACACATTAATATTAAATTTTGAAGACTTTTTTTTGAATAAGAGCAATTTTATATTCATATGCACAATATCTTTAATAGGTATGTTTAAGAATGAATGATATCATAAAATGTAAATTAATATTATTTATTTATTAAATTTTAAATTTTATTTGTTAAATTGAAAATGTATGTATTTATTTTATTTTTTATAGATTTATATATGATATGTTTGATAAAATAAATTAGTTTTTATTAAAAAAATCATTATAATTTTTTTCAATATTTTTTTCTTATTAAAACATAATTTTATAAAATTATATATATATATATATATATATATATAACTTTTTTTGAAAGATTTAATTTCTTTATTACATAAATTTATTATCCTTTCCCCTCATGCTTTCCATCCACAACTTTTAATATTAATATTTCTCATTGACATTTAAAGTCTATATTAACTTTAAAATATGTTCACATTTCCTTTTAATACCCTCTTAGTTAATTTATCAAATTATGGTTACCTAATTAATAACCATCCAACCGATTTTAATTCGAAATGGTATGATATTCATACAATAATTGCAGAATAAAATCGTGGGTTTAATCGCACACTAGTTAGTTTAGGACAACGCAGGAAAAATTCCTTGTAGAACAGTACTTGGTAGAGCGCGGGAAAGATGAGTACTTGAGTTAGATATTCATATGTCTGGATAAAACTGGCATGTTTCCAGAGATAATACTTACCATCGTATGTCTACAATAAGAAATTATAGCCAGTACACTTAAAATTACTTCAAGTGAAAATTATTGTGCTCCGTAATTTTTTTTTAACTTTTACTTTTTACTGTGAGAATATTAAAGATAAAATTGTCTTGTTTTATGTCTTTTTATATTTTCAAATGATTAATATTATTTCTAAAGTTAGAATTTTTATATTTTGAAATCTTAAAATGTATGATTAATGTTATTTATAATGTTAGAAAAAGTTAGAAAATTTGAAAATCTAATTAGAAAAAATTAGAAAAATATTATTAATATTAATATTATAAAATTAACTTTTTTATATTAATGATGTTTAATATTAATATTAACATTTGATTAATATTATTAAATAATTAATAAATATTAATATTATTAATATTAATTAATATTGATATTAATTGTTAATAATAAATAAATTAATATTATTATGAATGTGAATATTAATATTAATAATGGTCATAATGTTATTAATACTATTTAATACTATTAATTTTATTAATATTGATTAATTATATATTATTAATATTATAAACTCAATATTAATGTTAATTAATATTAATATTAATGATAAATATAGATATTAATGTTAAGCATAAATATTAATTATCAAGAAGAGAATTTTAATTAATCACTAGCCCTCCGAATTCTCAACATGGTATCAGAGCTAAGGTGATGAACTGAAGGGGTGCTTGACAGAGAGACACTCCACGAAGCAAAAATCAAAGTTCGGGTGAAAAGTCAAATCAGTTTGCAAGGAAGAATTTCAAGATATTTTCGAGAAAGATCTTTATCTCATTCAAAGGATCAACTTTTCAAGAAAATAATCTTGGTCATCAAATATTTTCATTCAAGCCATGATTGAAGAGGATGTCATCTTTTGAAGATATAATTTGCCATCAAGGATTCAAGAACACCTAGATTGAATATTTCTATCATAGAAGAAGCTCCTAACACCTTCACCATCATCAAGGAAGCTACAAGCCACTGTAGTCAAGTAAGTATTTATGACCTTACTTAAATCTATCAAGATGACTTATTATAAAGAGAGCAACAAGCTAATTGGGTCATCAAACTTTAGCACATAGAAGAAGAGGACAAATTTGAATTTAATTGAAGACAAAGTTATGGACTACATCGATGGATCGACAATTCAACCACCAAAAGAAGGTGCTCCAGCTCATGCCAAGTATATGAAGGAAGAAATCATAGCCCAAAGGATTCTCATAGAATTCATTAACGACTCACTCATTCCCTATTTATCAAAACTAAAGTCTGCTAAAGAAATGTATGAGAAATTGGTGGAGCTATTCTCTGTAATTACTGCAGCAGAATCAATCTCTCTGAGACAAGAAATATATAAAATGAGATTGTCAAGGGAATAAGGAATCACTCCATACTTTATGAGGATTTTTGAAATAAGAGATCAACTACAGTAACTGAGAGAAGCAATGTCTGACAATGAGATGACTACAGTGGTGCTGAATTATCTAGTAGAGGAATGGGGAAACTTCACTTCAAGTTTATATGGGAAGAAAGAAGCCACACCATTCCATGATTTATGGTCTCGATGTAAAATAGAGGAAACAATATTGAAAGCCAAAGCTGATATAGGATCAAGTGAAGGGAATCAAGCCTTTGCAGCCACTTTAAGGAAGAAAGGTAGATTCGGTAAATTTGGTTCCTAGAATAAAAGAAGAAATATGGACAACGTATGATGGATTCGATGTAATGAACTTGGGAATTATAAAAGAGATTATCCTAAATTTAACAAGGACAAGAGGAAAAGGGAAGAATACCATATGTCATATGTGAGGGAAGAACCTGATGCAAAGAAATCTAAGAAAGAAGAAGCAAGGGATCTCTACTATGATTGAGATCATCTTCTCCTTTAAGTGATTTTTTTTTGTTATAAAATAGTAGGTTAGAAATCAATGTATATTAATGGCATCATGTTAAAATCGTGATAGAAGCTCCTTGTGAAACAGCTCCAGGAAAACCTCTCTGATAACATTACTGATGGAAGGCAGTCATCAAAGTTCAAGGGTCATCATGGAAACATAATTCTCAAATGTGATGACATACTGATGGAGCAAGTCAAGGGAATGAATCTCTTCATTCTAGAAAATCTACTACAGGATGACTCGAGGAAAAAGGTATGAGGTATATAGATATATGTCACTGTATGATCTTTGAAGTCATGTCATATAGTTGGGTAATGGACTTATGTATTTACAGTATGATCTACGGAAGGGATGTCTCATAATGCATTGGCAAATGAAATTCTGTATATATATCCTCATATGGCATATAAGGGTGGTTGTATATAAGACAACGGGTGGAAATTTTAAGTTCACGGCAATTCTTAATAAGATTGCAAACATAGGCGTTAAGGCAGGATATTGTATATGTATCATGACTGTGTGTAGATCAGTTCAATGTGTTGGGATTTATTGATTACATCCTCTTCGGATGTGGGGTTATGTTGCGCCACATCCTTTGAAATCTTTGTCGTCAGATTTTTCAAGAATATATCTAAAAGGACTCGGTCGTCGAGTTTTTATTTGCATAAACTGTGACGCTACCTCCACTCATGGAGATGCTCTGAAATATGGGTAGAGAGGGATTGTCTGAAATGAGTCAGTAACTCTATTCCCGAATCGTGGTGAATAGGAAACTAAAAGTATGTGAGGAATGTGGTAGCGAGGGCGCTAAAGGTTCCATGTGAAGTAGGAGATTGCTCCACGTACGATTTTGCGGCCACTCCCATAAGAGTGCATTGAAATAGCCTCAACATAATAGTATCATCAATGATTCTATTCGATGAGCACCACAGGTGAAAGGTAATTATATGATTTCCTGGGTCTTCCACTTGCTTGCCTTCAAAATTTGGTATGTACGAAGGGAGCTTCGTGGGCATGGGAGGCCAATTGGGGTCGTGTGCGATGGGGTCATTGGTGAGCTTGGTCAAATCTGGTAGATTCAGTACCGCTAAGAAGGGTGAATGGGAGGTTGACGCCATGAAAACGTGTGAAGACATGAAGTTATGGTTAGAAGGAGGGTTAGTCTGTGACGTACCCTACTGTGAATTCAGCTGGCTTCCCATGTGGGATGCGCTCCTCTGCCCCCCAGGGGATGAGGGGGGGAATGGTGTGTGATGTGGTGTTGGGAGATCGATTAGGGTTCTACATTAAAATCCGTATATTACTAGTATAGTCCCTTATTGTTGTTAGTGTAACCCCCTTATTGTTATTATTGTACCCTTGTAACCCCCATTTTGTTATTATTGTGCCCTTAAATTATTATTGTTAGGTCGGCTAGGATTACATTGTGGCCCACTAGGATTATATTATGGCCCCATGGACTCCTATATATATAAAGGAGGTTTTTTAAATTGTATCATCCAAGATTTGTTCATTTATGTAATGTATTGGAGATTTCCCCCTCGAAGTGGCTTATTTATAAGGCATTGATATCTATTTTCTTCTCTTTTTGGAGCTGGTTTCACAACATTTGGTATCAGAGCTTTGAGATTCTAGGGTTTCACTGCTCCAAACAGGTCATCGTGGAATTTTCGCTATAACGTTTGTTCTACGAAGTTTCAGAAGTTGAAATTTTTAGGGTGCAAAGCTAAAATTCTAAGGAACATCGTCAAAAATTTTTAGAGTTTGGGCCATAACATTTTCGTAGATATGATCTGTGGAAGTTAGATATTTTTGCAGGCTCCTTAATTTAATCTAAATAGGTCATTGTGGCATTTGTGCTATAACATTTTTTCTACGAAGGTTCAGAATCTGAAATTTGTAGGGCTTGAAGCTGAAATCCTGAGGAACATCATCGTAAAATTTTAGATTTTTTTTCACAATATTCTAGGTATATTGATATGATTGATATGTGGAGATAGTGCTTTTTTCGGGCTCTGAATTTCATCTCAAAGAGATGATATTGGAAAAGCTTCATGACTCTCTCCAGAGCATCGGATTGAGTGCCATAAAAAGCCATGAGTGTGGTACATGCAGTGGCTATCTTATCAATGCTAAAGCTAAATGAATAAATAGTAACACGTGGCAAATCGATACAGTTGTTCCTCTTTGGCCATCAAAGTGAGTCATTGTGGGAGATTGGACATAACTTTACCTTGAAGAATCCAAATCAGCTCAGACCTGTGGCATTCAAAAGAGGGTTTAGAAGGCTACCTCAGTGCCAAATTTTAGATATTGAAGAGCTGTAACCGCCGAGATAATCCAATTTCAATATCGAGCTCTTCAATAGCGAGAAAAATGTGTGTAATTTTCTCTGAATTGCATAAGTCTTATTTGAAGAATCAATTTGAATTGATTCCAAGAGCATATTGTAGAATAGATATCAGTATTGGGTTCTAAAAAATGCCCCGTAAAAATAATTCAACACCCATTAAGCCTTCAGAAGGCTCTACTATGACTCATGAAGATGAAGAATTGCAACATGATCTATCAAAAATACAAGAGCAAGTGCAGTTGCTCATGGCAATGAAAAATGAAATGGATGTTTTGAAGAAAGGCATGAAAGTGAAGATGGATGGTGCAAAGAATAATATGGATGGTTTGAAGAATGGTGGATGGTTTGAAGAAAGGCATGGAAGCTAAGATGGATGGCATGGAGGCTGGCATGGAATCTAAGATGGGTGACATGGAAGCTAAGATCGATGAGAAAATGGAAAACATGAAGAATTTTCTAAAAGCAGACATGGAAGGTTTGACAAAGTTGATACAAGAAAGGTTTCCTAATGGTGAAAACATAGTAGAAGAACCTCATGATGAGAACAAAATAAATGTTAATCGTGATTTCATAAACTCTAATGTTGGCAGGAGGAACCACCATATTCCAAAGATGGATATGAGGAAGTTTGATGGAAAGGATCCTGTAACATGGATACTACAGATGGAGCAATATTTTGATCTCCATAACGTGCAAAACACACAAAAGGTACGCATTGCAACATTACATTTAGAAAAAAATACATTTGTATGGTATCGATGGCTTTGCTCCCGTAAAAAAATTGTCACTTGGTCAATTTTTACGGAGGAAATGATAGCACATTATGAGGATACAAAGAGCAACACCTTCTTTAGTCAATTGATAAATCTCAAACAAAAGGGTTTAGTGGGGGAGCACATTGAGGACTTCCAAAAATTGAATATAAGGGTAACTGATATTCCAGAGGAACATAGGATTGATCTCTTCATAGGCACTTTAAAGGATAACATCCAACATGAAGTTCATGTTTTGGAACCTGATTCATTGGAGAAGGAATTTAGGTTGGCAAGAAAAATTGAATGTAAAATTATGGCGACAAGGAAGCCTACCACTCACTTCTATAAAGATGGAAGTGTTGCTACTCCTAGATTTCCACAACCTACGAGGTTGACACCACAACAATTGGAAGAAAAAAGAGCAAAAGGGATTTGCTACAGTTGTGATAGAAAATACACTAAAGGTCATAAGTGTGCTGAGAAGAAATTATTTTACATAGATTGTGAAGAGGAAGAATAAAATGAAAAAGAAGAGGATATACACCAGGAACCAACCCTAGAAGAGAAAGAAATGAGTCCGACCATATCGTGTAATGCATTGGCAGGAATTACCACTCCTCAAACTCTCAAGATAGAAGGACATATCAAGAAGAAAAAGGTAATAGTGTTGATTGATTCAGGTAGCACCCATAATTTTATTCATTGTAAGGTAGCCAAGGAATTAAATTGTTTCCTATACCCAGCACCAGAATGTCAAGTGATGGTTGCAAATGGAGGAACTATAAATTGCTCTGGAAAATGCCATAATATCAAGCTAACCATGGGGGAATATGTATTGAATATTCCAATGCTTTCCAGTCCTATGGGAGGTGCTGATGTTGTACTAGGAGTATAATGGTTACAATTTTTGGGTATAGTAGCTTTTAATTTTCAAGAACTTTCCTTGAAATTTTTTTCAGAAGGAAAGGAAGTCAAATTACGGGGTATTGTAGGGAAGCTGGGAAAGATAATAAGCTCTAATGTCATGACAAAGCTTCTAAAGAAATAAAAACGAGGCGTAATTGCACAATTATGCTCACTAGAAGTTCCAACATCAAAATCATCTATTTCTGCAGATCTCCAACAAGTCCTGGACAATCATTCCAAGGTGTTTGAAACTCCCAAAGGACTCCCACCTATTCGTGATCATGATCATGCTATTCATTTGATTCCAGGAAGTGTTCCTCCAAACATGAGGCCTTATAGATATCCTTACTTCCAAAAGAGCGAAATTGAACGTATGATTGCAGAAATGTTAGAGGCGGGTATAATTCAACCTAGTCAAAGTTCTTTCTCTGCTCCTGTAGTATTGGTACACAAGAAGGATAGATCATGGCGAATGTGTCCGGATTATAGGGAGTTCAATAAGCTCACCATTAAAGATAAATTTCCCATTCCTGTGATTGATGAATTATTGGATGAATTACATGGGGCAATTTATTTTACCAAGTTGGATCTTCGTTCAGGATATCATCAAATTAGAGTAGGCAGAAGTGTAAAAGCTGGCATTTTTCTAAAATCATGGAGGTCATGTGAATTTTGATCCATGCCTTTGCTTTTCCCTAATACCTTCATTTCAAAGGGTTAAATAGTCATTTTCAAATATGTAAACAATGCTAAATATTTTTGATGATACTATCTACAGTAGTTATTGGAAGGATCATTTGAGCATGTTGATAGGGTTATCAAAACTATTGCGGAGAAACAGTATAATACAAAAACATCTGTGTTTCTTTGGAAGTACAAGAGGTGGGAATATCCCAGGTCATATTGTATCTCCTTGAGGTGTTAAGGTAGACCTAAAATTAAAGCCATTAAGGAATGGAAAGTCCCCACAACCATAAACAGTTGCGAGATTTCTCGGGTTAATATTGTCTGGGTGTGCCTGGCAAGTTTGCGCTCTATTTTAAAAGAATAACAGCACACTATGACATTGTGAATAAATATGCATTTTCATGGACTCCTAAAGCAACTAAGGCCTTTGAACATCTTAAAGAGGCAATGTGCCTAGCACCGGTCTTAGCTACGCCAGACTTCACAAAAACCTTTATTGTGGAATGTGATGCCTCAGCAAATGGAATTGGTGCTGTTTTAATGCAGGAAGGAAGACCCATTGCTTTTGAAAGTCATCCAATCAAAGAAAAGTATTTACAGAAACCTATTTATGAGAAGGAAATGTTAGCAATACTGCATGCACTAAAGAAATGGCGAACTTACCTAATGGGAAGACACTTCAAGGTAAAAACTGATCATGATAGTCTTAAACACTTTTTGGAACAAAGACTATCTTCAGAAGAGTAGCAAAAATGGGTCACAAAGATGTTGGCTTATGACTTTGAAATAATCTACAAAAAGGGAAGCTAAATGTTGTTGCAGATGCACTCTCAAGAAAGAATGAAGAGGTGGAAGCATTGCTTTGTGCCATTTCTATTATCCAACCAGATTGGATAACCGAAGCAAGAGATGAATGGAAGAAGGACGAAGAAGTATGGACACTCATTCAAAAGTTGCAGCAAGATCCTAGTACATCTGATACATTTAGTTGGAAAAATGATTCCTTATGGTACAAAGATCGCTTATATATTTGTAAGAATTCCCAACTAAAACAAAAGATTCTTCTGGAATTGCACACTACTCCTTTAGGAGGACACTCAGGATTTTTAAAAACTTACCACAGGGTGAAGAAAGAATTTTTTTGGGATGGCCTTAAATCTGATATTCAAAAGTTTGTGGCGGAATGTTTGGTTTGCCAGCGGAATAAAGTGGAGACAATTAAGACCTAGGGACTTCTACAACCTTTATCCATTCCAAGTCAACGTTGGGAGGAGATTTCAATGGATTTTATCACAGGTTTACCTAAGTCCGAAGGAAAGAATGTCATCATGGTGGTAGTTGATAGACTTACCAAGTATGCACACTTTTGTGCATTATCTCATCCATTTAAAGCAAGTACAGTTGCTACTACGTTTATGGACAGAATTCAAAAGCTACATGGAAGCCCAAGGGTTATTGTGAGCGACAGAGATCCCATTTTTACTGGAAATTTTTGGACGGAGTTATTTTTTTGTTTGGGTACTCAATTAGCTCATAGCTCATCTTATCATCCTCAATCTGATGGTCAAACTGAGATAGTAAATAAATGTTTGGAAGGACATCTTCGTTGTTTTGTATCTGATAAACAAACACAATGGGTCAAGTGGTTACCTCTCGCTGAATGGTGGTATAACACTTCCTTCCATACTGCAGCAAAAATGACCCCAATTATGGCACTTTATGGATATCATCCACCATCGATCACATCATCTTTAAGGGAAAATTCGAAGGTTCAAGCAGTGGAAGATCACATCGAGCATCAGCAAGAAGTTCTCCAACTTTTAAAGGATAACCTGAATTTGGCACAAAATCGAATGAAACAACAAGCAAATCAACATCGCAGCGAGAGAAGTTTTGATGTAGGAGATTGGGTATTTTTACGGCTACAACCATACAAACAAATGTCCCTCAAGCAAGCTAAGAAGGATAATAAATTATCGCCAAAGTACTATGGTCCTTACAAGGTGTTGTAAAATATTGGTACTATGGCATACAAATTGGAGCTTCCTGCTTCTTCGCGAGTACATCCAGTTTTCCATGTTTCGTGCTTAAAGAAGGTTATAGGTGAAAATCTTCCATTTCAAACAATATTGCCAGAACTTGATGAGGAAAGAAAAATCATATGGGAACCGGAAGAGGTCACGGAAACAAGAACTCGACAACTACGAAATCGATCAATTTCAGAGTATCTCATCAAGTGGAAGAACTTACCCACTGAAGATTCTACATGGGAGGATGAGAATTTTATACAGAAGCACCCAGAGCTACTCAAGCATTGAGGAGAACACTTTTTTGAAGGAGAGGGGCATGTTGGGTCCCTATATTACTAGTATAGTCCCTTATTGTTGTTAGTGTAACCCCCTTATTGTTATTATTGTACCCTTGTAACCCCCATATTGTTATTATTGTGCCCTTAAATTATTATTGTTAGGTCGGCTAGGATTACATTGTGGCCCCATGGACTCCTATATATAGAAAGGAGGTTTTATAATTTGTATGATAAAGAGTGTTTAAAATTTGTTATTAATGTATTGGGTTTCCCTCTCAGTGGCTTATTTTCAAAGGCACTTTGATATCTCTTACTATTTAACATCTTTTCGGGTGGTTTTCTGCTTATGGTGCCATGGAAACGTCTGAAGACACAAAGTTCTGGTTAGAACAAGGGTTATTCTGTGACGTACCCTATTGTGAATTCAGCTGGCTTCCCCTATGGGATGCGCTCGTCTGCCCTCGAAGGGATGAGGGGGGAGTGGTGTGTAGTGTGGTGTTAGTAGACCGACTAGGGTTCCCAACTAAGGTTGCTACAAGAAAGGAGGAACCAACCACTATGGCAATGTTTCGTCTTTGACGCCTAAATGGTGAAAGACCTGGAACCCCTCTCGGTAATGGGGGGAGGTCCAAAAGAGGCCTGGACCGATGAGGTTCCATTGGAACCATTTGAGTGTCGACCAGGTTAGCTTTTGGAAAATTTTTTGGGAGATCCAGTCTGTCATCATGAAAAATTTATGGCCACATACATAAAACAAAGCGAAAATGAAATGAATTTTTCTTTAACCTAATTTATGGGATCAATCAAGCAAAAAAAATGGTTTTGCTTGCTTGCGCATGATAGTCGAAATCCTAGAAGACTTAATACATCCTCACACACTCAAAATTAACTGGGCCTTGAGAGGATTTCTTGCGAGTGCTGGCACAAAGTCTCGTAAGAGCTGGGGACACCCCCAGTCAGCCAAAGAGAATCAAACAAGGTAAGGGTAGAGGGTCTAGTGCTTCCCTGCACCATCACCTATAGGGTAAAGGATGCCCTAGTTTTGGCCACTAAGAACCCTTGTCCCACGTGAGCATTCGAGTCTTGGGCTTCTTGGTAAGCTAACAATACCAAGTATCATCCAGGTTAGGTAGCCCCAACTGATACCGCACACACTGCGCCTAAGCCTAACCCCCTATGAATCGGGTCTTTGCCATGCTCGGGTTTTCTTTTCCATGGGATGATAGGTGGATTTTAAAGCTCCCTAAATACACAACTTCTATTTTTCAATTTGAAGTGTGATCAAGGCGGCTTGTTGGATGCCTACCCCCTTGATCCTAACTTAATCTATAAATTCTCTTATGGCCCCTGTGTGGATAATTTAGTGAGTTGGTTTAAGTTATTTTTAGGTGGATTTCTTTTCTTAGTGGGTGAATCTGTGTGAGCGTATGGTGAAAAATCTCATAATTTGAACATATGGATATCGGTGATCCTTTAAAAAAGTTCCCTAGTTAAAATATGTGATGTTGTTCCTTGCTCAAATAGAATGCATTTGCGGATAATGGGCCGCTTCCAAATCCTCCTAGTTAGTCTATGTGAGTGACTAAAGGGAGATGGTGAATCACGAATGTAGAGCATTCATATGCTTGTCTAGGGTCACCAAATGGTGCAAAGACAATAGAGATTACTTGCTCTAATTGGCGATTCAATCATAGTCCAACAAATTCCTAAATGCAAAAAATGAATTTAAACTAAACAATTTCTACACTAGCTTATGCATATGTGGCCTTAAGCCACTTACTTAAACTAGTTAAGCTAAGTGTGCATACTAGAATGTGAAAAAAAAACAAATTGTTCAGAAGGCAATGATTAATTTTCCCCCTACTTAAACTATGTGAACACGTTTTACAAAACCAACTTAAATGAAAACTAACTAAATGCCTACAGAAAGTAGCAAAAAATAAGTTTTTAGAAGCTTTGGGATATCAACACAGGTGTGGGCAGATATATTAGGGGCTTCCCAACACACTTAAAAGCAGAAACAATGCATAAAATATGGAGAAAAACTCTCTCTATAATTTGCGTGCAAAAGCCTTTGACAGGTGCGCCTTCATGCACACAGGTCACACCTAAATGCACACAATGCGCCTCTGTGAGGAAAAACTGTGCGCAAAAATCCTACAAGTAAGAAAAAATAAGGAGTTGCCTTCTTCAGTTTGTCACCTCTGTGAGTCTAGGGACTGCAAGGTGGGTCATAGGACTGTCATCTCTACTCCAGCATAGATAAAAAGACCTCCTGCAAAGTATGGCACAACCATATAAAAATGAAACACATCAATGGAGTTGCCAATCCTGTTGTTGTGGATTAGTTGCACGGGTGTACGAAATCGCACAAGCTTAGAGGGTGTGGTCTACTCTCTAAACTATTGGTAAAAGGTAGAAAGTGGGGGAGCTCAAAAGCATAAAACTTAATGAAAATAATATGCTGAAGTATGCTCTGGTTAAACTAAAACTAAAAAACACAACTATATAGAAGCTATATAGAAATTTCCAAACAATAATAATGCAAATGATGGCTCGATGGCCTCTTCTAATTAAATGTTCGAAATGGAGAAGAACTTTTACCCACTTGACAAAGGGCACCTAGGCAATGGCTCTAGGTTCTGATGCAAGCATGTTGCCTTCCAAGCTCTGCCTCTGATGCAGTCTCACTCTCTCTTTGTGCTATGGTGTACTAAGATGTTGGGTGGCCAAATATCAAGTCCTCTTTAGCTCCAGCTCCGGGTCACACACAATGCTGGTGTTGCTTGGGAAAATTTGGCCAGAATAACTTTTTGATCACCATTTTTTGATCTCTTGTTGGGTTTATATAGGTGAGCTTCAAATCTTCCTCCCCTCCCTTGGTACATGATGGATGGTGACCCAAGGGAAAGGTGTGATTCCATTGTGTGCTCAAATATTCTTTTATGTGCTCACATAATGTCTAAGGAGGTGCTGGTGGCTATCTTTAGGGGGATTTCAGATAAGGAGTAACTGTTCTTTGCTTTTTGTGGTCCCAGAAAGCGACTTTTTTCCATTTCCAGGAGTGCGTGCTTATCGGGCAAAAAGGTGCACAGAAGGCACTCTTCTCGAAGGAAAAAGCGCGCATTTGAGCATTTATGACTATTTTAAATATGATTTTCTCAAAACCTTAGAGATTTTAAATACTTCTTGATTCAATAACGTATTCCTGTCCTGTAAATCCTTGGGCTCGACATTAATTAACGTCGTCTTCTACTGTACGATTTTCCAATGTCAATAGTTGTCCCCTAATGTGTGAGGTCTAGGAATAACTGTATATCTGAAATACATTATAGTTTCTTTTCTATATCATATGCAGAGAGAGAGAGAGAGGTGTGTGTGCATTTTTGGAATTGACAACACCTTGCACCATTTTCGAGATAACCATGGCCTAAGGGACCCTCTACAAGAACAAAAAATATACAACATATTTACAAAATTTCAACGAGGTGGGCATGTCCCATGCTCATGATGCTACGGCTAGTTAAATAAAATTGACAGATACATGTGTTGTTTGTGCCACTATTGTGGTAGCGATGCTGGTGGTTGTTGACGACGACTGCTGATGCCCTCAAGGGAATTTTTTCTTTGATGATAGGTGGAATGTGGTTACCATATGCGTAATCATGGTATGGCATTTCACTGTTCCATGTACGCACATGTATTGGCTAGGACCTTCCCGTGTAAGCATTGTTGTCAGAGACGCTTATGAAGCCATGGGTCTTCGACGGACCTTGATAAAAGTGGAATGGTTGTAAGGTACGATACCATCGTGACATGAAAGCTTTTGTTGTAATCGAATGTCAAGATGATCGATGACATCTGTGGAAAATGATGTCTCCCACCATGCCACCCGAGGATACCCCTTAGCATGGGGAGGGGTAATCCAAGGTACCACTTCCTTTTTGGAAAAGAGGTGTTGAGGTCGACAAAAAGGAAGATTTAACCGAACCATGATTCACTGACCTAAGGGGTCAAGGATCGGGATATGATGGGTTTAACATAGCCATCTTGGTGGGCGGTGGCTGAAAATGGACGATGGGGATTCAGTGGCCTGAGGTCGAAGTATACTTGAGCAGCTTGGTGGCAGTCATAGGTATTTCTGAAGGAAAAATCCCTGGAGTCGGTAGGATTTCTAGGGTGGGTGTGAACCAGCTATGATTTTCGTAATGGTGCATGCATGGGGGGTGAAATAATTTGACCAAGGGATATGGGGGACTACTGCCATGGGAGAAAATGTGAAATATGAGGGCGAAGTGGTGAAGGGGATCATTTGCGATCTTTGTACACTTACCAAAAGAATAAAATAATGGGGTTTGGTTTGTACAAAACAAAGAGACAGGTACCCCAAAACATGAAAGAAAGTCACTCACTAAAGGTTTGAGGATGATGTTTTACTGGGGGTAGGGGTCCCATTGGTTGGTCTCATGTGCAGGGTTGATGAAGCGGAAGACGTCACAGATGGGATTATGCTAGTGGAGGTATGGTGAGCCAAATGCAGTGTGCGGAGGTGCGCTTTCAATCTGTTTGTACAACCTGATCATCCGAGAAGGGGGTTGAGTTTGAATGGTGAAATTGACCTTATGCATGATATGTGGATGGGAATGAGGTGCTTCTCAGACTAAAATGGTATGGCCATGGTGTCACTTGGGGGGTGATGTATGGTCTACATTGGATGATGATCGCCATGGAGGGGAGGCTCTACCGACCATCACAGGCATTTATCATATGCAGGGTGAGGTGATGATAAATGTGGTCGGGTATGAGGACCCTATGGTTTATTTATAATGGAGAAATGATGTTAGGATATGCAAAGTTCTCTAGGACTCTATAATGTTGAGGGTAGAATGATACCTGCTTCGGAACTTTCAGTGGATGGTGCTGTGAATGGTTTGCGGGTTCTTCCTGCAAAAAAAAACTACCTCAAGTGAAAGCATCTTATTTTCATCCAATATTATTGAAAAACATGAATTTTGGAAAGGAATATGGGAGGCTGCATACTTGTCGGCGCTTGAAAAAATATTTTTCCAGAAATTGAATGTGGGGCATCACTTTTGTTCGCCATGGTATAATGATGATGGTGCAACTTACGGTTTGTAGAACAAAGCTTCTGATCTCCTTTTATGGACCTCCGAAGTTCTGGAAAAGGGCGATAAATATGGGATTATGGCCCTAATCCTATTCATTTGTACTTGCTAAGTTTTGGGAGATCAGAGGTGATTGCAGAGCCTTTCTTGCCGTTGCGGTCAGCCTGTGTACTGGGGATTAACGATATTATGCTGAGGTAACTTCCATAACATCCTGAATTTCAATTTTTTCAGTTTGGTGATGCTCGGGGCCATACAAATTGGGTTTCTACGGCCTCAAAGGGGATTTTTGTCCTAGATTGCACGGGTGATCTAGGCAAAGAGGTGCCCCCCTTGCACTTATTTTGGAGGGATGGCTGTTTTTGAGACCATCACGATGCTCCATCAGCAAATCTGAAATAGGGTTCAAGTTGGTGATCCATGGTGGTACTTTGAGCGCATTTAGGTCTTTGGGTCAAAAAGATTTTGGTATTGGGATTTTGTGTACTCTAAATCTAGGGGATAGGGGCTACTAGGGCCCTTATGGGTAGAAATTCTTGAGGTAAAGGCTGTTGACGGGGTTAGTGAGGTAGGTCACGTCTGATTCCATCAAGATGTATGCCCCTTGTCTAAGACAATGTTTGATGATCTAGGGCCCTTTCCATAGGGTTTCGAACTTTCCTGGCCCTAAGGCCTCTTTTGCGACATCATAGCAAAGGAATAACTCTCCCTTGGTAAATGAGCGAGGGGTGATGTGGTGGTCGAATGATGCTTTTACCCTTTTTTTATGGGCTTCATTGTGTTGCAGTGATTTTCGGTTGTTTTCGTCAACTAGCTCTAGTTGTACTAGGCATTGTTCTAGAGGCTGGGTGTCATCAAGGAGTTCGATGGAAGTATGCAAGTTTTGGATCTTGTAGAAATATATGCAAAAGCGTAAGGTGCCTTGGTCTTTTGCGACATGAATAAGGTGGAATTCTTGTGACGCGGGAGCGGTTGAAATCTTGTCTCGGTCGTGTGATGATACAAGTCGTATGTGGTGAATTGTGTCACTAGCATGCGATAGGGGAAGGATCTCAGTAACGGAGTCTTGTGTGAGCCTAAGGTTGGCTTTCCCTCTAGGATAGTCAATTTCAGGTAGGTGGAAGTTGATTTTATCACAGAGGTCCCTGAATGCTTTTAGCAGCGAGCATACCTCTGGCACGTGATCATGATGAGTGAAAATGGTGCATGGTATCATGGTGCTGATAGAGTAGATATTCTGAGATTCTACACTACTCGATGTTCCTGACGTGGACTCTTGGAAAGGGTCGGTTGTGGACTAGGACGTCTTCTGCTTCCATTTTTGCGTCATAGGTTGAGTCTTGCCTCCATTTTTTGTGGGTGGTTGACTTAATGCCGCTCTAGCTGCTCTTAGCTTGGGGAGATGTGTAAAATTAAATGTATGATGAAAGTGTGAGAAAATTCGGCAATAAGTTTGTGTGACCTTCTCTTGATTAGAGAGAATTTTTTGAAGAAGAGGTGAGATTATGCGGAGACTGTTTGCAAGGGGTTTGAGTTCTCTGCATTGGTTAATTTGGTGATCGGTTAGATTACATAGGCCGCATGTTATCCTATACTTGGCCTGGGCTATACATGGTTGGTGTGTGGTCTTATCAGGCTTGACACACAACTGTGGTGGTGGGGACATTGAGTCGACGATATATCTTTTATGCCATTCTTGGAGATCGCTTATCTTCTTTTCTATGGCATTAATCATGTTGATAGTGGGACAAATCCGTGAGATATAAGTACAATGTTGGTAATCATGATTACCCTAACATATCAGGAAAAATATTTGTGATATGGGGGTCGCATCGTGCTTTGTCTGAGGCTAGGGGGGGTACGAATGTCGCAATGTTGCTAAGTCAGGGTAGTGGACTACTATATGGTCTGTATGCTTGCATAACGTGTCTGCAGGTGGGTTTTGAGAAGTGTCGTTAGGGGTAACTATGGGTTCCCTACTAGGCCATTTTTCAGCTGACAAGAACATGATAGACCCGCTCATCTCCTTTTCTTGTGTCATGGAGCTATCGATGGATTCGACATCCATATCATCTTCTCGGGAAAGATGAACTATGGCTGAGCGAAGGCTAGCAAGGGCTAGCCGTAAGCTAGGTATGTAGTGACTATTTGGATCCTATGATTTGGCTGATTGGAAAACCAAATGACAAGGAAACATTCAAACCAAGCGTTAGAGCTCTAGGATCTAGCCCTCCTAGTCTCAGAGAGGGATCTCTCAATATGTTTTTAAGGATATAGCTTTATGCTTTTAAGGGTTGATTTTAGGCTAGTTATTAACTGCAGGTTTGTTTGTTTGAGTTTGGTTGGTTGGACATGAATGATCTAGGAAACATAGATAGAAAGGGGAAATATCAGAGCCATTGGGAAATGGAGTCAAGAAGAAGTTATAACAAGCTCAATCAATGGATATGGGATATCAAAGGGAAAATCTAACTTGGCCAGTGGATCTTGGGTTTGGTGGATGAAATGAAATGGACATTAAGGATTTAGAAGGAGAAGTAGAACTAAGGGAAATTAATAATCCTTAATTATATGTACTTCTCAACAAATAGACTTAAAACATTATCTGAACATGAAGAGGCATTCCATAGATAGGGATAACCATAAATTCTATAAAACCACACTTCAACAAGTAATAATTTCATCCAAAGATTTCACTTTCAAGGATAAGAAAACATTCAAGATTCACAAATAATTGCATTCATAGAAGAGGGAACTGCTAGACATCTCTGATTACAATTATAAAGACCTTCAAAACAATTATATCAGCAATAAAAAAGGGTATGATCAAAACAGACCTCTTTGACAGACTATAAACAATGGTACTTTAAAGGGAGACTTCAGAAACAGTTTTCAAGTGGTAGCAAGTAAGCAGAGAAAAACATAAATCATTCTTGAGACCAATTGTTTGAACTATTTCTTAAATAAACAAGCTTAAGGGTTTAAAAGCATTCAAACTAATCAATAAAACCTTCATCAAGTGAAAACATAAAGGCAGTGAAGAGTAAACAGGCCTAAGGTGCTTCTAGGAGACATTTATTAGCCTAAGATTTTTACTCTACTACAAGCAAAGCATAATGGAACAAGGTGAAAAACATGAAATAACACTAACAGATTAGAATACCTCACCAATAGCCATGCTCAAGGATCTAATGATAGAGCCTTCTCATTAACAAAACATGTCAAAACATCATCAGTCTTCCAATACTTCAACTTTTTCTTAATCTTTAGCCAGACTATGAACAACCTCAAAGAGTTCGAATTCCAGCAACCAACCCCTAACAAAGAGCTCCTCATAGAGTATTTACAGAAGAATGAGGAAGTGGAACTCTTTTTAGGGTTAAAATTTTTATTAATTACAGAGTAAATGCATTCCTAGCCTTGAAAACCATGCAAGGCCTAAGGTAGGAATGAGTTGCACTACTTCTCTGTTTAATAACTCTGTCTTTACTTCTTGAGGATAAGTAGGTGAAAATAATGGGTTTTGAGGCTTTCCCATGTGTTAAAATAACTGCTCTGACAGTCAAAAGATGTTTTGTCAGTGTGATAACTGTTAAAGTGTCTTTGTAGGTGAAATGCAGGCTACAGGTGTCCTTTTTTATTTCTGGAGGAGTAACTGCTTCAGTGATTTGGAATTTGAAGCCATATTTCTGTTGATTTATCTGATTAAGTCATTAAAACTATGATTTAGGCCTTTGATATGCTTTTATTCCTTCTTTGATCAATATCTTTCGGGATTTTTGTCCCTTTGCTAACTGTTTTGACTTTAATTCTTTTATCTCGATAATGTGCTCTGTCTTCAACCTTCACAGGTTAAGCTCTTGATCTTTAGGCTTTTATTCTTTAACCTTTAATCTTTAATTCTCTTCACTGTTCTTCATTAACTTCTATTGTTTGTTGACGGGTACTTCCTTTTCTCTGGAGTGTTTGATTTAATAGTCAATATCATGACTTATTTACTAGCACTTGGAGTTTTAACCCTTCATCCCTTTCTGCAATTGAATAGGCCACAGGATTGTCACCCTGAGCTCTATACCACCTTTAGTGACCGTGGGATGCCTTGAATAGCTCAAACCACCATAAAACCTGCAAAAACCAATAAACTTGTTAAAAAAAACCTGTGCAAGGGCTTGAACTGCTACAGAGGCTCGGGCGGAAGCGGAGGAGCTGTGAGGAGGCAGTGAATGTAGCGGAAAAGGGCCTCATGGCGAAAAACCACGAAAACCAGGGTTCAAAATTGAATTTGGTGCGAAGAGATGCAATGGCGGTTTGGCAGAAAACCGGAAGCGATTTTCTTACGGGGTCGGGGCAGTAAGTGGTAAGGAACTGGGGAATGTGATACAATTTAGAGAGTGACGCGTGTCCCTCTAAAACTGCCCATTTCACGTTAGAATTGCACTCCGGAAAAAATTGGTGATTTGGGTGTGAGGATGAATAATGACCGTTGGATCGGGTAGATCAACATCCCAGATATCTTCGCTAGGTCGCGCAAATGACAAATGGTGCGAGGGGAGGGGAAACTGTGAGAAAGCGTAGACCATCCCATCAGGAGGATCGACGGTTGAGATCGTATCAGGGAATGACTGAAATGAATGAATGGGGTGGAGGAAAAGTGATAATGCGAGATATCGCAGACTGTTGGGTCTGAGGGTGCCAAATCAACGGTGGAGATTAACTGTGGGGGGGCGAGTTTGTGCACGATAAAATCATGGATGTCCGATCTGTGACGATATGTGCAGATCGACGGTCAGCACGTCAAGTGATACAACACCAAGGCATGGGGAGAGGATGGAGTGGGGCCAGAGCGTGACGAATTCTGGGCCGTTGGATCTGGGGAAAATCAACATTGGAGATTAACTGCGGGGGGACTGGGGGTACAGAAGGATCTCGTTGACGGGGTGCCTCCACAGTAAATGGGGAAATATTGGCCGTCGGATTGGGAGAAAATCAATGGTAGAGATTAACTATGGGGGGACTGGGGAGTATGGGCCACTTTGGTTGGATGCCCCCACAGTGAACCTGCACCGTTGATCTAGGAGGAATGGACGGTCCAGATTGAATCAGGAGATCAGATATTAAATATGGTGGATGAGTGGTCAAGGGGATGGTGACGTTGCGAGGAAGCGAGGGTTGTTAGATCTTGAGGATCAACAGTGGAGATTAAATCAAAGAATGGCAGGCAGGAGGGGCTTGGGAACGAGGAAACAGGGATCATCGATGTACGATGGTCGATGTGATGGAGCGATGCGATGACCGATAGAGCGAAGTGAAGTGCAATGGTCATCCGATCTGGGAGAGATCAATGGTTAGGAATCCATCGGAGGATCGGCCATCGGCGAAGAAAAAGGGTTTGGGAACTTTGGATGACGCGAAGTGTGATGGCCGATGGAGCACGGGTCATTGGATCTGGCGGATGATTAACGGGTGGGATCAAATCGGGGAAAAGGACATCGGCAGAAGAGGAGGCAGGAAGTAACAAAAATTTGATGGTGGATTGAGTGTGGACCATCTGATCGAGTGCGATCAACGACAAAGATTAAGTCGGGGAATCGGCCATCGGTGAGAACAGAAACGGGAAACGGAACCGGGGAAAGAGCGACTTGCGATTGTTGGGACTCAGAAATGTTGTATTTCATCCACCTTTCCCTTCACTATTCCTTACATTTCATCATCCCATTAACCTTTCATTATATCATTTTTATAAATGCATTTTGGTTTCACCTTCTTATTTTCCACTTTATTCATTTTTGTATTATAAGTGAATTTATGATTAAATATTAGAAATATGTTTTTATATATATCTCAAGAATTTGTGAGCTTTGTAATGTGTAGGAGATATGTGAAGGATCAATTCTAAGAGACTTCATGAATATCTCCTCCACCATATTAAGGAGATAATTATTCAAGCCTATTCCTAAGGAGAAGATCATGGAGGATTTGGTTGGCATATCTTATCCAAGATATGTGAGAGATGTGTGGAGGATTTGAAGGGATCATGTCTTGTAATAATGGGAATGTAGTTGAGAGTGGTTGAGAATGAGATGGTTATCTTCTTCATGTATATAAGAGAGTGCTCTCTCTTCATTTTCATTAGTTTTTTGAGTTTGGAGAGATAGTCTTGTAATTAGGAGAAGGGGATTCTTAACTTTGATTCATATTCTTTTATTGTACACTTTCATGATTTGTCATTTGATTCTTGTAATGTAATTTGAGATATATTTATTGTTGTGAGCTCACATATGTTGTTTTTCATTCAACTCTTCACATGTTGTATTTCTTTTCCCTTATGGAATTTCCTGCTTTCCTAGTTAGTGTTTCAATGCCTTCCTAGATTAATTTGATTTCAGTAATTTAGATTAGATTAGATTAGATTAGTTACACTTCGGTCCTGCATATATAGTGCATGTGCTTCGTAAGCCTACGAACCTTGGATTGTCAAATTAAATGGTTGGGAAAGTACTACAACATAACTAAATGACAATATTTTCACCCAACATTTTGGCTCCGTTGTCGAGGAAGCACGATGGATTGAAGTTCAGTTTGATTTTTCATTCAAGTGTGTTTAGACATGTTCCTAACTTCGAGGTGCCAGGGTTGTAAGACGTGGGGAAAATACTATGCATCATTCGACATACTATAACAGGCTCGGCCTCATATGGGTCAGGGCATGTAGGGTGTGTTTACATTTATGCAAAGTGTGAATTTAAATTCCTTCAAGTGTGATTTTCAAATTCTGCAAGTGTGAATTTCAATTTCTGCAAGTTTGTTTGATTTCCGCAACTGTGAAGAGTGTTTTTTTATCTGTTTAAGCATGAGTGCTTTTATTTACACAAGTAGTTTATTTTCATTTAAGCTTTTTAGATTTAAGTTTTGGGTGTAGTAAGAATCCCTTTTCCAACATGGTTTAACAATGAGTTTCAGCCTGGAACTACTCACTCAGATCCTAGCAGAAGTCGGGATCTCCTCTTCCTTGGAAGACGAGATCTTGACAAGAATTAAAGGTTCAACTATTCCCCAAGAAACAAATGAAGATTCAACATCTGAAGAATACTGCATATGTGATGGCAAACAGTCATTCGAACAGGAGATCGAGGAAGAAGAAGAGGAGTTACAACATGATCTAAGTAAGAGAAATTGTGCCTATCAAAGCCTTATCAAATAATGGTTCCAGGTAAGCACTCAATTAGATTCGTATTTTTATTTTTATTTAGTTGATTTGCAGTTATATCAACTAGAATCATTCACTCTCGAATATTTTCATTCTTCATTTAAAAAATTTCCACTAAATATATTGTTATTACTGCTACGTGAGTGGCTTCATTGGAAGTTTAATTAAACATAACTCATTTTTAAATTCTAATTAGTATAGAGTACGTAGGCTTTCATTTTCAGTTTTTGCTTTCATTTTCAATTTTTCTTTTACCTAGAATAAGTATGCTCTCCTCCACGCTTAGTGTGATCGCGAGGATCAGAAAATAGGGATGATTTAGACTAATTTCAGGAATAAATAAATTCATGTTTTGCAATATGCCTAATCGATTTTATCGTTAATTTGCAAATCATTTTTTTTTCCTCCATTTGCTAAAAAATTGTTTTTAATAAATTGTGAATGTTGGCAATATGATGCAGAGTGTTGTCCTTGATGGCAACCCACTTGACGAATATGATGGCAACCTACTTGACGAAGTTGTTCTTGACTTGATGAGCTTGCTAACTCGGATATGACTGATGAAAAGGGTACATTATGTGCTGAGAATAATCATGAAAAGTGTGTGTCTCAAGGCATACGCGGATTTGTCTAGAAAAAGTAGCGTATGCACGCGGGAAATAACGTGCCAAGTCGCGTATGGGAAAAAGCGCTCTAAATATGTAAAACCAGGGGTAACCACCATGGTTTTGACCCATTGTATTGAGTAATGATTCATCTATGTGACCCCGTCCAGGAATACCATCGAAAGTAATGTGGTTTTGGCTCATGGTATTGATAAAGGGTAAACCTACATAAGGAGAAGAAATTCATTGTGCAAATGTGTGCAAGGAGTCTGAGCTTGAATGAATACTTCTCTCTGAAGGATATCTGAATGGAAAGGGTTACAGTTGAAAGATAGATCTGAATGTATGATGCACTAATGAAGAAAATGATGAATAAGGGAATCTAGATCTGAAATGTATTTGTATCTTCTAGATCTATTTATGGAATGATTAGATCTGAGATGAGGTGAACATCTGTCTGAAGTTAAGGGTTAAATACGACGAATATACGATCGATGATATCTTTGCTCTATAATGTTTGGTCTATATGCTAGTTTGTTCTGGAAGGAAAGCGCGATATACACGGGTTTGATAAAGAGAAAGCGTATGGATTTTATGGAATGTGAAACTAGATGCGGAAGTATGTACGAGTATACAGCGGGTTTATATGCATGAGCATGTATATACCTTTGGATCGATGAA
>CM076583.1:7563660-7636733 GCA_034641835.2 Pinus albicaulis | reverse complement strand
AAAATATTTGAAACGAAAATTTTGGAGGGAATGTTTTTCGCAAATTTTTTTTTTTTGGGGGGGGGGGGGGTTGGGGAATTTGTAGGGAAATTTTCAGTCTTTAAGCTATATATTGTAATTGGAAGAGGCATTTGTATCATTCAACATATTGTTGTTGAAAGCCATGGGTTTTTCTGATAGCGAAGTTTTTATTTCTACAACATCAACATCTTCATCACACAACAACTATATTCAGATTGATGAATATAACAGGAGTTTGTTCACCATGAATAGATATTCAAAAAATCAACTTGGTCATAATCCTAAGGATGATGAGAACATAATTGATGAGGCACAGCAAAAATAAATTTCTTTAAATCAAGAGTCAGTTATTCCACTTACTCTTAATCCTAAGGATTATGAAAGCAACAGTGATGAAGGGCATGATGAAGAATTTCCAGAGTCAAAATTTTCACTTCGTCTTAATCCTAAGGATTTGGAGGGCACCACTGATGAAGGGGGAGATGAAGAATATCCACTTTTTCCTAATCCTAAAGATTATGCGAGCACCACAGATGAAGAGGGGAATGAAGAATTTGGAGTGTCAAAATACCCACTTCATCCTAATCCTAAGGATTATGCCAACACCACTGAGGAAGAGGCGAATGAAGAATTTACAGAGTCAAAAATTCCACTTCGTTCTAATCCTAAGGATTATGCCAGCACCACTGATGAAGAGGGGAATGAGGAATTTGCAGCGTCAAAATATCCACTCTATCCTAATACTAAGGAGTATGCCAGCACCATTGATGAAGAGGGGGATGAAAAAAATCTAGATGAAAAATATCCACTTCGTCCTAATCCTAAGGATTATGCCAGCACCACTGATGAAGAGGGGAACGATAAAATTCTGGAGTCAAAACATCCACTTCGTCCTAGTCCTAAGGATTATGCGAGCACCACTGATCAGGAGAGAAATGAAAAATTTGCAGCATAAAAATATCCACTGCATCCTAATCCTAAGGATTATGTGAGGACCACTGATGAAGAGGGGGATGAAAAAATTCCAAAGTCAAAATATCCACTTCGTCGTAATCCTAAGGATTATGAGAGCACCAAAAATGAAGAGGGGAATGAAGAATTTGGAGAGTCAAAATATGCACTTCATCCTAATCCAAAGGATTATGTTGGCACCACTGGTGAAGAGGGGATTGAAGAGTTTACAGCGTCAAAATATCCACTTCATCCTAATCCTAAGGAATATGCCAGCATGACTAATGAAGAGGGGGATGAATTTCCAGAGTCAAAATTTTCACTTCATCCTAATCGTAATGATTATAAGAGCGCCACTGATGAAGGGGGGGATGAAGAATTTCCAATAAATATAGATTCAAAGCATCCACTTATTCCTAATCCTAAGGATTATGAGAGCACCAGTGAGGAAGGGGAGGGGTGGGATGAAGAAATTCTAGTGAACACATATTCAAAGCTTCCACTTAGGCTAGGCCTAATCCCAAGGATTATGAGAGCACCACTGAGGAAGGGGAGGAAGAAGAGTTTCTTGAAAATGATAATTTTAGATGCACATATCTGAATAATGCATTTTCTCTAAGTGATCATTTCAAAGACTCTCATGGTGCTGAAGAATTGAATCCTCCCGGGGGAGAATTTGAAAGCATGTATCAAGATGGTGAAGAATTTTGTCTGACTAAGGGTTACAAAAGCACAGATGATTCTTGCGAAATGTTTTGTTCAATTGATTATGGTAATGAAAATTTTCTAGGCAATGATGTTGATGAATTTCTTAACTATGTAGAGAATGATGATAGTGGGGATAATACTCCTCCTAATGGTGATGAAATTGCTTCTACAAAGGATGATGGAATGATGAAGTCGTTGCAAGCAAATATTGTAACTAGGAGTAGGAGTAGACCTTGTCATATCAATCCAAAACTTTCTAGTTATACAAGCGTGAGGAAAAAAAATCTCACAAAAAGAATTTTTGTCACTAATTTGATTAAGTGACTTTTTTCAAAGTGATTGCTTGAAACATATGGATTTCAAATTAGTTTTTGAGAAAAAGAAAATATATATTTCAATTAATAAAAGCATGCAAAATTCATATTTAGTGGGTTGCATGCAATCTACAGTAGGAGGATATGATTATCATATTGGGAATGTATTGCCCTGCAGAAAGGCTTTCAAAATTTTGAATTCAATTGGTAATTTTCGTATGTCAAGAATCCAAGAGGAATTGGAAAAGGATCCCACATATTATTCAGAAGTACGTTATAAATCGGAGGTTGGGCCTTTTGCAAATGCTACTAAGACATGGATGAAAGACTTCTTTTCAAAGCATGAAGAGTGTATGCCAAATAAAGACACAATACATATTCTAGATAATTTCTTAATACAAGAAACATTCATCTTATACAGAGATTATGCAGAAGTTGTTGAAGGAGTTGGTAATTTTGTTACATATTCTTATTTTGCAAGGTTATGGAAAAATGAATTCAAAAAAGTTCGTATTCCTAAGAAGAAAAGGATGAGGGTTTGCAACACATGTGCTTCTCTTAAAGAAAAAAGAGATAAATGTCAAGAGGCAGAAAGAGGTGCGTTCAAAACATTGTTTTTTAAAATTGGATAGTTATCAACTATGAAAATATATTTATTCATATGTTTCTTTTATTTTATGTACAGATTTCATTGTCAAAGAACTTCAAGGGCATCGCAATCAGTAAACAAGTGAAAGGAAAAAGTTGTATAAACATCGAAAGAAGTGTTATGATCATCCAAATAAATATATAAGTTTGATAATTGATGGTATGGACCAAAGGAAAACAATTCTTCCACATTTTGTCTACACGCCAAAAAAAATTATAGGAGGAAAATTTCATTCAATTTCACTTGGTTGGTTGTATGGTATTTAATGATAAGATGTTTCCAAGAGTTTTCTTCACAAGTCCAAATATTCACAATGATGAAAATATGACCATAACTATAATACATGATGTGGTTACTCATTGGTCTGGTATTATTCTTGAAATTTTGTATTTACAATAAGACAACACAAGTCGTGAAAACAAAAATCAACTTCTTTTTGGGTATCTAAACATGCTTGTTGAATTGGG
Source organism: Pinus albicaulis (assembly GCA_034641835.2). NCBI lineage: Eukaryota > Viridiplantae > Streptophyta > Pinopsida > Pinales > Pinaceae > Pinus > Pinus albicaulis. The sequence continues at coordinate 7,633,623 of CM076583.1, read as the reverse complement.
AATTTTTAAAAAGATAAAGGTTGGTTTCCTTCTTGTTGGGCATACTTATGATCATATTGATCAAATGTTCAGTCATTTTTCAATAAAATTGAGGAGGAAAGGTGTTGGGAGCCTTCCATCATTAATTTAATGTATTAAGAAATCGTACATTCCAGAACTTGTTTTTCATGTGTTGGAAGAAACTATTGACATTCGAAGGTTTATTTTGGGATTGCATGGAGAGGAGAAATGCATTGAAAAACTTAACGACATTAGCTTCCAACATCAATTTGGTATCAAAAACATTAATGGGCCAACACTTATATGGGGGGAGAAGTATTCAACTGTTGCAGAATGGGGGCGATCATTAGGTTTAGCATTTTTGAAGTTCATTCTAGAATATCCAATATTTTCATCAAATATATTGTTATTACAGTCAGTCGTTGAACTACATAATGCATGGAGGCATAAGAGAGACATAAATTATTCTAAATGTATGGAGGAAATTAAAATATGTATTAGAGATACATATGAGTACTTTGATGTTGTTGATTCGGTTTGGTGGGAGGCTTTTTTCAGTGATCAAAGTGATATGATTTCAGGATCAATAAATGTGGATATACTTTTGAAGAATCCATTTTTTTGGCCACAAAATATGCCAAATGAACATCAGGAAACACACATTGTTGAACAACAACAGTCTCAAGCTATTATTAATTCTCCACAGGAAGAGGAAAGAGAAAGTTATATTGGTTCCTAGAAGATCACGTGCACAACGTGAAGCCATGGAAGACCTTTACAGGGGTTCCGTGCAGGATGTTATGGAGGGTTGCATGATAGCAGTGTTAGTAGATGAAGATCCACTTGGATATCCATTTTGGATTGCGAAGATTATAAAGGTCATTAATGAAAATGAAGATATTACAGCTGTTTATGTACATTGGTATGCCACAAGTACGCACCCTTTCAATGGTGTGTACAAGCTAGAGATGGAAGTTGCAAAAACAAATGGTAGAAAGAGAAAAAGAAAGGGCACAAATATAAATCGTCACTGCACAGATGTCTTAAACTTGGAGGATGTTGACATACTTGTGTATGAATTCAATTTGAAAAAGAGAGGAACTCTTTGGTTGAAGACCATAAATTTTTTGAAGAAATTTCAACCAGAAAAATTAGTGTTGAGAAGCGACTCTGGAGAAAGTAGTCGTAGATCTACAATACATTTGAATTGTGAAATGGTGGACATTCATGTTGACTCAGATAGAGCACTAGTTGATGAAAGAGAATAATATGGATCATATTCATCTTCATCGAGTCATTCATCTGAAGATGTAGGTTCTGATGGTGTGCCAGAACCTATGGTTGATTTTGAATAATTTTCTAAGACACTTTTATGTAATTGATGATTGCATGGTAACTTGAAATCAAAATTTTGACTTCCATTTGATTTTTCATGAAGTTATGAGGCATTTATGTTTTCATTGAATTATATATTTTAATTATTAAGAATTCATCTCTTTAGAATATCCACAACGCAACAATGAATTACAAAAATAATTTATGTTATATTCAATGTACCAATGTTGATATTTTGATTAAAAGTAAAAAAGAAAATAGAAATTAATGTTGAATTTTTAGATTATGCAGTGATGTTACCATGATATTATGTATTGTAGCCATTTGGAATAAGATACTTTTAAAATTTTTAAATATTATATGCCTCATTGAGAGGGGACACTTTGTTTTGATGCTTGATTGTTAGGTACAGTCATCATTAAACTGCGTGCTCACCAGGAGTAGTAAAGAAAATGCTAATGACCTTATCGTCATGGTTGCTCCTCACCTCTAATAATAATAACCCCTTAAAATGGAAAATGAAATACTATCACTTCTAACAATAATTATTGCTATAATTATCAATCTGCTGTGGACGCCCTCATTTTGTAGCCTTCACAACACATGGTTGGGTGGGCAGGATAACCTGAGTGAAGTCAACCATCATGGTGCTTTCCTGCGATTCTGATAAACAAACAAAAGCTTCATGTTAGACACAGGAATGCATGGACCAACCAAGAATCTTCAATGAAAATTTTAAGAATATTCCTACCCCTCACCATTTTATAATTTCATATTTAACAATTTTATAATTGACCATTTTACAATTTCATTATTTCATATTTAACAATTTTATGTTTCATTATTTCATATTTAACAATTTTATAATTGAAAAAAATATAAAAAATGTGTTTCATTATTTCATAATTAACAATTTTATAATTGACCATTTTACGATTTCATATTTAACAATTTTATAATTGAAAAAAATGTGTTTCATTATTTCATTATTTATAATTAAAAAATTATAATCAATGTAATTATAAATTAAAATGGAACCGTTCATAAATTCCTTCACACTCATGAATTATGGAATTTTAAATTAAAGATTAGAAATATTCATATCGACTTGTAAGGGACCATTTCAAAATAATTAAAATAATTGTGTTTTTAGTTCTAGGCAATTTTATAAATAAAAAAAAATTATGTGTTTCTCAAACCCTACAAGTTAGAAATGATTCATTTTTTTCATAGTTTATGATTGGAATTTTATAATCAATGTATTTATATAAATTAAAATATTGATTGTGTGCTTTCAAAAACAAGGCATCTTAAATTTTAAGAATATTCATACCCACTTGTAAGTCACCATTTCAAAACAATAAAAATAATTATGTGTTTTTCACACTTTAACAATTTTATAATTCAAACAATTATGAGTTTCTTCCAGCTCACAAGTTTAGAGTAATTCAGTATTGCATGATTTATGGTTGAAAATATATAATGGTTGTATTTAAATAAATTATATTAGTGCATTTTATAAAAAAATGATGTTTGTCAAACATTTATACATTTAAAAAGCTATGAAACACTATTATTAACCATGGATATGAAACACTATGTTTTAGTACATCGCAGCATATATAATACTTAGATACCACAAGTGTATTTCATCGAAAATTTTAGGGGCTAATATTCGCAGGTGGGCTAATTTTCCATGGTTTTTCCAAAAAAAAGATTCGCCAATTTCCATTTTTTTATAAAAATGATTCGCCCAAATTTTACAATAGAAAATTATTTTACGTTAAAAGTCGCCAACATTATATAGACAATATATATAATATCATTATAAATTTGAGTACTTTTACAAATACATTAATAAACATTTTATAGTTTGCATATTAGGGACTAGGGAGATTTGCCAATTTTTTAAACTTCAAAATAATTTTCCATCCTTAAAATTATCCCTGGTGTATTTTAACCAGACCTGAAACACATCATTGAAACTCGTCCTATAATATGCACTTTGGTTCTAGAATATTGCACCATGTTATTGCACTAAGATACCACAAGAGTGTATGTATATTAAAATTTCCTGAAACTCTTCAAAAATCTGCACTGAAGCTCTTCCTAGAACTCCGCACTTTTGTTTCAGAGATGACTGAAAATATTTTTCTCCAAAATGAATGCAGAACAAGTGTATATATAGGAACACGTTCACGGACTTTAAGTCGACCATCCTATTGCTTGTAGGTCGACTAGTCATGTTGTTGGAGGCATGACATTAACACATCATATAATATTATCTTTCAACGTAGATTAGGGTTGTCATAAGCTATTCTTTCACGGATTATTGGACAAGGTCTTGGAGAATTTATTTCGACTATATCCTGCATATATATATATATATATATATATATATATATATATATATATATGACACTTAATTACATTTATCCCTAGAAGAAAAAACCCTAGATAGAAATCAAGAATAGACCTATTAACCTCTAATAAATTATTGCTCATGAAACACATGAAGCAAGTACAAAATACATTTTATTATCTTTGTCTTCTTCTTTTACATAAATCCATAATTACATATTCAATATGAAGACCTATGTTGTTACACTTTTCAGCACTCCCTCTTAACTAGGGAGGTATTCATATAGGTACATGGTCACTTTCAAACTGAAGAATCTCATAAGAAGAATCAGATTAGTAATCACATATGTATACCATCATATCAACTAGTATTTTCCTAGTGAAAGGCCTTGAATAACAACCCCATCTCTAAATGAGACAATGGGCTATAATTATGACGAGACTCATGAATTATAGACACCATAGTCATTGTCTCTCCAAGGTACATACTCCACTCAGGTATTCCTAGAATATGACCTTCTCAGAATATTCTTCTCTTGAGTAGCTAGCCCTCAAATAATATCGGTCCTCGACTAATCTCATATTCAATTCCCTATCTCATTCTTAAAGAGTATCGAGTGCGAGATGAATACCCAATCCTCCATTCTGTCTTCTAGGTGAAAACCAAAATGATGTTTATATCCATTCTCTCCACATGGACTTCACTAAGACTTATGGTTGTTAGTCCTAGTCTAATGCATGACACATGTATTAGAGAATCACATACATCACTCCCTCTTAACTCAGGAAGGACATACTTCAAGTTTCTTCCAAGTAAGAAACTTACCACCAGGATCCCTCTCAACTGGGGTCGTGTAGTAGCAATTATGAGGCACTGAACTGCTCATGAAGAATTCCTCTCCTCGATGTCATGGATTTTGATACTGAGGAATCTTCAACCTTTGTCTTCATAGGGCATAGACCATCCATCAATTTCAGTCACGAGTCATGTCAACCATCAGAAAGTGATTCATTGGTATTTCTCGTCTGGTACACCATTATGCCATGCTAATTTCCTTCGAATCATCTCCAAGGATCATACATCCTTTTTCATGATTATCAACCCTACACAAATTCATCCAGATAAACATATACACTTTTAAAACAAAGGTTACCTTAGTGACGATATTTCACCATGACATCTTCTTGTAGGCATCGACATCCTTTATTCAGATTGACACATATCATAATGATATGTTTTTTCAAGGGTATTCTTCTTTATCATATTCTACATATCCTCCCAGGAGATACTCTAGTCACATCTTCTTGGCTTCTAGATGATAACTACCTCTTGACATGGTTGCACTTCATGATTTCTTTCTTTCTACACATTTTCATTCCCAGGAAATTACAATTTCCAGTTCCTTGTTCATATACAACCACCTCCTATGCCATATGAGGATATATATTACGTTGATTTCATTTGTCAGTTCATTGTGATAGATCCTCTTCCATAGATCATACTTCTAAATATAAAAGTCCATTACCTGCAACCATATGACATGACTTCACAGCATCGAGTGTTAGCATATAAATAAATAAATAAATATATATATATATATATATAGATATATTTTTAACACTGGAAAATCGTACAGCAGAAGACAACATCAATTAATGTTGAGCCCAAGGATTTACAGGACAAGAATACATTATGGAATCAAGAAATATTTAAAATCTCTAAGGTTTTGAGAAAATCAGATTTGAACTAGTCATAAATGCTCAAATGTGCGCTTTTTCCTTCGAGAAGAGCACCTTCTGCACGCATTTTTGCTCAATAAAAGTGCATTCCTGGAAATGGAAAAAGGTCACTTTTCGGGACCAAAAAAATCAAAGGACAGTTACTCCTTATGTGAAAGTTGCCTAAGGACAGCCACCAGCGCCTCCTTAGACATCATGTGAGCACACAAAAGAATATTTGAGCACACAATGGAATCACACCTCTCCCTTGGGTCACTATTCATCATGTACAAAGGGAGGTAAGGATGATTTGAAGGTCACCCATATAAACCCACCAAGAGATGAGAAAATGGTGATCACAAGGTTATGCTAGCCAAAGTTGCCCAAGAAACACCAGCATTGTGTGTGACCCAGAGCTGGAGCTAAAGAGGACTCAATATTTGGCCACCCAACATCTTAGTCCACCACAGTAGAGAGAGAGAGTGAGACTGCATCAGAGGTAGAGCTTGGAAGGAAGCCTCCTTGCATCGGGACCTAGAGCCATTGCCTAGGTGCCCTTTGGCAAGGGGGTAAAATTTCTTCTCCATTTTGAACATTTAATAAGAAGAGGCCATTGAGCCACCATTTGCATTATTATTGTTTGGAACTCTCTATATAGCTTCTGTATACTTGTGTTTTTTAGTTTTATTTTAACTAAATCATACTTCAGCATATTATTTTCATTAAGTTTTATGATTTTGAGCTCCCCCACTTTCTGCATGTTACCAATAGTTTAGAGAGTAGACCACACTCTCTAAGCTTGTGTAATTTTGTACACCCGTGCGACTAATCCACAACAACAGGATTGGCGAATCCACTGACATGTTTCAAGTTTATGTGGTTGTTCCATCTTTTGCAAGAGACCCTTTTGTCTATGTTGGAGTGGAGCTGACAGTCCTCTGACCCATCTTGGAGTCCCTAGACTCACTGAGGTGACAAAATGAAGAATGTGGCTCCACATTTTTTTTTACTTGCAGGATTTTTGCACACAGTTCTTCCTCACAGAGGCACATTATGCACGTTTAGGAGTGACTTGGGCGTAGGAAGGCGCGCCTATCAAAGGGTTTTGCGTACAAATTTCAGAGAGAGTTTTTCTTCCTATGTTATGCATTATTTCTGCTTGCAAGTGTGTTGGGAAACCCCTAATGTATCTTCCCACACCTATGTTGATACCCCACAACTTCTGAAAACTTATTTTTTGCTGCTTCCTGTAAGCATTTGGTTAGTTTTCATTTAATTTGGTTTTGCAAAAAGTGTTCACATAGTTTAAGTGGGGGCGAATTAATCATTGCTTTTCGAAAAATTTATGTTTTTTTCACATTCTGATATGCACACTTAGCTTAACTAGTCCAAGTAAGTGGCTCAAGGCCACATATGCATAAGCTAGTGTAGAAATTGTTTAATTTAAATTCAATTTTTGAATTTAGGAAATTACGGGACTATGATTGAATCGCCAATTAGAGCAAGTAATCTTTGTGGTCTTTGCACCATTTGGTGACCCTAGACAAGCATATGAATGCTCTACATTCATGATTCACCATCTCCCTTTAGTAACAAACATAGACTAACTAGGAGGATTTGGAAGCGGCCCATTATCCGCAAATGCTTTCTATTTGACCAAGGAACAATGTCACATAAGTTAACTAGGGTAATTTTGTACAGGATCACCGATATCCATATGTTCAAATTATGAGATTGTTCACCATACGCTCACACACATTTGCCCAGTAAGAAAATAAAGCCACCAAAAAATAACTGAAACCAACTCACTAAATTCTCCCCATAGGGGCCACAAGAGAATTTATAGATTAAGTTAGGATCAAGGGGGTAGGCATCCAACAAGCCGCCTTGATCACAATTCACATTGAAACATAGAACTTGTGTATTTACGGAGCTTTAAAATCCACCTATGAGCCCACAGAAAAGAAAACCCGAGCGTGACAGAGACCTGATTCAAAGGGGGTTAGGCTTAGGCGCAGTGCGCGCGGTATCAATTGGGGCTACCTGACCTGGCTAGTAATCGGTATCGTTAGTTGACTGCAAAGAAGCCCAAGACTCGAATGCTCACGTGGGACGTTGGTTATTAGTATCCAAAACTAGGGCATCCTTTACCCTATAGGTGACGGTGCAAGCAAGCACCGAACCCTCTACCCTTACCTTAGTTGATTCTCTTCGACTAACTTGGGGCGTCGCCAGCTCTTACGAGATGTTGTACCAGCACTTGCAAGAAATCCTCTCAAGGCCCAGTTACTTTTGAGTGTATGAGGACGTATTAAGTCTTATAGGATTTTAACTATCATGCGCAAACAAACAAAACCATTTTTTTTGCTTGATTGATCACATAGATTAAGTTAAAGGAAAATTCATTTCATTTTTGCCTTGTTTTATGTATCTAGCCATAAATTTGTCAGGATCACAGACTTGATCCCCTCCAAATTTTTCCAAAACCTAAGCTGGTTGACACTGAAATGGTTCCAATGGAACCACGTTGGTCCAGGTGTCTTTTTTACCTCCCCCCATTACCGGAAGGGGTTCCTGGTCTTCAATCGTTCAGGCGTCAAAGACGGAACATTGCCATAGTGGTTGGTTCCTCCTTTATTGGAGAAACCTTAGTTGGGAACCCTAGTCAGTCTCTCAACACCACACTGCACACCACTCCCCCCTCGTCCCCTAGGGGGCAGAGGAGTGCATCCCATATGGGAAGCCAGTTGAATTCACAACAGGGTACGTCATAGACTAACCCTCATTCTAACCAGAACTTTGTGTCTTCACACGTTGCCATGGAATCAACCTCCCAATCACCCTTCTTAGCTGCATTAAATCTACCAGATTTTACCAAGCTCACCAATGACCCCATCGCATACGACCCCAATTGGCCTCCCATGCCCACGAAGCTCCCTTCAGACATACCAAAGTTTGAAGGCAAGCAAGCAGAAGACCTAGGAAATCATATAATGACCTTTCACCTGTGGTGCTCATCTAATAGCACCATTGACGATACTATTCGGTTCAGGCTATTTCAACTCACTCTTACGGGAGTGGCCGCGAAATGGTACATGGAGAAACCTCCTGATTCACATGGAACCTTTAGCGCCCTCGCTACCGCGTTCCTCACATACTTTTAGTTGCCCATTCACCACGATTCGGGAATGGAGTTACTGACCCATTTCAGACAATCCCCCTCTACTCATATTTCAGAGCATCTCCATGAGTGGAGGCGGTGTCACAGTTTATGCAAAGCACAACTCGACGACCGTGTCATTTTAGATTTATTCTTGAAAACTCTGACGGTGGAGATTTCAAAGGATGTGGCACAACGCAATCCCACATCCGAAGAGGACGTAATCAGTAAAGCCCAACAGCTTGAACTGATCTACATGAAATCAGGATACATATACAATATCTTGCCCAAAGCCCCGTGCCTGCAATCTTATAAAGAATTTCCAGGCGTGTCTAACTCTGCAGATAGAATTATTGAGTCAATGACCCAAGGGTACCTAGGCAGTAGCAGTCGGAATCTCGGTTACACACATGGGTCTACCCAGAACATGTCTCAACACAGATTTCAAAGTCATCATAGGCAGCAGCAAAACTTCACTAATAGGGCACCAACGTATCGCCAAGGATGACCTTATCCTCTTCCTGAGAAGAGATCCCCCCCAACGACCATGTGCAAACATGGGACAACAATATGCTCAGTCCCAAGCACATAACCCACCTATGCAAAACAATGCATAGGTGAAATTTGTGCAGTTTTCCCAAAATCAACCACACCAGTATGATCAAGAGAATTATCCTCCTAACGTGGTTAAGAGAATGGTAAAACACAATCCCAAAGGGAACCATGGACAGGGGGGCAGCAACCAACAATGCCCACTGCGATCCCAGGCTAGAGGTAACTCCAACTGGAATCACAACCAGGAGCCAAGCAATGCCTAAAGGCAAGGCAAAAGGCCACCTCTATGAACAAACCATTCTTGTTCAATATATGGTGAGTACGGGCACTATACTCACCACTGTCCCAAACTCCCTGAGCTTAAAAATCTTAAGAGTAACCGGGGACAAGGAGGATACTCCCAGACAACTGCGGTTATGAAAGAACCCTTCCCCCATCAAAGAACAGTTAGCACTCAGCAGCAAAACCCCAATGATTCCGGGAAAAACAACCATGAAATTTACATGGCTGGGGAAGAAATGTTTTCTAAAACTCAAAATCACAACTACGACACCCCACCAGACACCAGTATGTTAGGGGCTACTACGAGCATGCCGACTGCACCTTTAACCATTCGAAATATTCCTTTGGAACTGTCGCCAAAAATGGTTAAATGGATGAATAGGAAAGTAGGTAACTACTCCAAAGTGACCCACAATTACAGCATTGTAGAAAATTTAGCTTAATCACCTGCTGCTATGTCCACATTGGAAGTATTGCAGTCATTCCCAAACCAACGAAAAGCCCTACTTCTGCATTAGGCATTGTCGACCCTGCTGACACGCGCATGATGGATTTTGACTTAGACAAAGCCACCCCTAGGCTTCCCTCCATGGTCGCCTTCGAGATACCAGTATCGGTACAAAATATCACTATTCACCGATGTGTCATTGAAGAGGGTGCATCCACATGCATCATGTCAAAGAATGTATGGCAGAAGTTAGGAGCCCCCGAACTCAAACCTTCCGTCATCACACTCAAAGCATAGAACGGTCGTCCCTCAACCACTATCGGTCTCTTCCAAAATGTACCAGTCTTTTTAGTTGGCAAGACAGTCCACATAGACATCGAAGTCTTGGACACTCACTTGGATTACAATATACTCCTTGGGCAGAGTTACATGTACACCATGTCTGCCATAACATCCTCCATTTACCACATCATAATGTTCCCCCATGAGGATCGAATCATCACAGTAGATGAGCTGACGCATAGTGAAAAGAATCCCTTGAAAAACATGGATGTAATTCTACCCTATGTAGATACAGGTGCAGATGGTCTTTCGCGTTATCAATAATATGGCCCTGGCCAACTCAAAACGTCATCCATCCTAGGGTCATTCCTAGGATATCCTCTCATTATCCCTGTGGTATCGCCCGATGCCACAGGGGCCTCGGTATACATGATGTCCACATCAAGCACCAAGGTTAGTCATGACACAGACTCAAGCAGTAATGACACCGAGGCATCAACTACTGTAGCCTCCCTAGTCTACGCCACCTCCCAAACTCCTTTCCTTTATCCACCTCCTGGCTTCACCTCCCAGCAGGTCTTGGAAACACTGGTACTACCCAATATATCATTGGAATTCCTAGTGTGGTATCTCGTTCCCCCTCTAGGAATGACAACTACCAATGTTATTGCATTTAGGTTAAAGCCCCCCAGTCTCGAGGAGCCCCAACCTACCCAGGCAGCAGTCGAAACTGCCCCGCAAGGGAAATTCCCACTGTGAAACCAATGACCACGACCAAGAAAATCACCAAGAGAGGAAAGAAAATGGTGACCCCCACAATGCAAAGGGAGTCGTCAACTTGTGCTATATGTGATGTCACAGGGCACCCTACCCACATATGCCTAGAGTTGGATGAATTAAAACCACTCCTCCGATGCGAGGCAGTTACCTTGACATGGCTTTCCCATAAAAAGGAACTTGCCACAAAAATTACAAGCAACCCGCTGAGTACCAATCATGCCTACACTCTTTGTGACACCTATGGGCATTATACCCACCACTGTCCAGAAATACCATGATATAGGGACGCCTTACATGCAGTCGAACAATCCTATCAAGAGGATCCCTCCATCCTGATGCAGGAGCATCAAGCTCAATTTTTCATTATTTAATTATGTAATAAAGTGGGTGAGACATTTTAGCTATTTTATTAATTAAATTGTTTATTTTAATAAATTAAGAGAAAATGTGAGGATTTTGTATATATTCATTTAATAATTAAAAGGATATGAGAGAAAATAGAATTAGGTAGAAAATTTAGGGAGTAGGAATTCTATGTGCGGGACTTTGTTGAGTCCACGCCTAAAATGAATCTAAATTAGATTTAGATTTAGATTTATACATTATTTATGTATAAATAAGAGTGTTTTTGTGAGGGTCAAAGAAAACGGCTCTGAAACTTTCTGGCCTAGGGTTTTGGCTCACAGTCTATGCACTGTTACCAACTTTGTCTGGGGGCAGTGCCCTGTTCTCAGATCTACAACAGAGGGGGCTTGCCCTGACCCAACGGATGGGCAGGCTGGGGGCCTTTGGGGCCCCTTATTTCAAACAGATAATGATGGATAAAGGTAAGGGCCCATTGGAAGGAGTGAAGCTCATGGGTTCAGAAACGACTGGAAAAAATGAACTCAGCAAAAATACAAAGAAGGATAGCAACACTAAGGAAAACCCATCTTCAACACCAAACACAAGGCATCAATATTCTGGAAGGAAAAGGGACAACTGATTCCGCTGAAGTGCAGGAACCCCAAAGAGGAGGAATGGAGTCCAAAGAAGTTGAGGATAATGATACCTCCACCCTGAATGGCTCCGTTCCAGAAGGCTCAGCAATGGAAAACAAACATATGAAGACCCAAGGGAGGTGTAAGCAAAAAACTACAGAAAGCCTAAGGGTCATCATCACGGACCCAGAACTACAATCTTACAGGGATCATATGGCTATTCAGGCTATGATCTACAATTTTATGGGCTTTTGGCCCACAGAAAAAGCCTTATGCCAATGGATAAAACAAACTTGGAATCTGAAAGGAGACATGAAACTCCACCTGGGGGCCAAGGGTTTTTTCACGATTTTCTTTGCTAACCTGGAAGACAGAGACCACATCTTTGATGGAGGACCTTATTTCTATGGATCTGCGGGTCTCTACATGAGACCATGGAAGCCTTACTTCACACCTGAACATGAAACATTCACGCATGATCCTATTTTGATTCGCTTATTTTCTCTCCCGATTGACTACTGGAGACCGGCGGTGCTGGAACAAATTGGCAACAAACTGGGCACCTTCATCCAAGCTTCTGAAGCAACCATCCAAAAAAGGTACACTTCCTGTGCTCAAATCTGTGTTGAAATGGATGTTTCTGGTGCTCTTCATGATGGTCTATGGTTGGAATTCAGAGATGAAGTCTTCTTCCAAGCCATAGACTATGAACACATTAGGGGAATTTTGAGGTCTAAAATGGGCCTCCTAAGGAAATAATAAAATAATAGGTAAACCAATAAAATAATATTTATAAATTTCATTTTACTTTATGCACCACAATCCATGTAACCATAGTTAAATTCAATTTAAAAGGTGTACCAAAATAAAATTAATAAAAAATTTGTATTGATTTCACTATAAATAAGAATGAGCTTTTCAAGAAAATGTCATTATCATTGAACAACTAATGAATTTTTCCTTTGTACTTAAATAACTTAAAATAAATTATAAATATAAATTCATAAACTCTTAATTGTATAATATACTATTAATTAAAAAAATTATTATTTAAATTATATAATAACATGTAATTAATATAATATATTAAAATAATATAATATAAGATAATATAATCAATGTAATTTATTATTTTATGCATTTTTTATATTACATATTCAATTATAACATTATATATATATATATATATATATATATATATATATATATATATATATATATATAATTTAAAAATAAATATATGAAAATATACAAAAATAATATTTATTGAAAAATGTGTAAAGATATGAAGATTATGCAAAGATATGCATTGTTTCTTTCAAAAAATATGAAATGAGGATACTAATATTTTATTCAAAAAGTATGAAATGACATTTATTATGAGTACTTTACTTTTTATGATTAATACTTTACTTTTTTACTTTAAAAGTACTTAGAGCACTACCATGGTTAACCATGAGTTTTATCCACCATTGAAAATGTAACAAGTAAGTACCTTTAACTCAAGCAATGCCACCTCAACCATTGGGGATGATGTCATCCCCTAAAATGTGATTGGTTCTCTTAAAGTGAATTTTGATTGTACATTTTCCTTAGAAGGCCCATTTCACACCTAAAAATTACCCTAATAAGATGCCTTTTAGATGCAGAAAGTGCCATGAACATGGTCATTTGATCCAGGAATGTCCCCTGCACAAACCCATTGATAACGCTAAGGATAGCTCACACAAGAATCAGGATGGTTTTTTCAAACCTTCGGGTAGACATAGGGAAAATAGAAGAAGCCAAACGAAGACAGGAAACCCCAACAAAGGGTCCATGAATGCATTTGAAGTGCTTGGAGAGGAAACTGCAGCTGAAGAGAATACCCAAAATTTAGCTGTTGAGCAGGAAATCCCGCAAAAAACTGATCAGAACACCTAGCCACGGATTCCAACCTCGATCGATGACCTCCTCCTAGATCTTGGTTTCAGAAAAGATGTTGAACGAGATGAGGAAATGGCTTTAAGTGAAATAGGCACAGAGGATCTGGACCTAAGTGACATCATAGAAAAGGAATGAATGGATCTTAACACCATAGTTGAGCAATCTAAACAAAAAGGAGTTGATCACATCCCAAAGGAAGAGATTGATAGAATCAACTTCCTCTTCCTTTCAAGGCAGGATGTAGCCGTAAGAGGGCAGAAAAGAAATCTCGGCACGACAAATGGACTGGGTATAAAGGTGCAGACCACACACCATACACACTCTAGTACAAAACACAAGAAGAAAAGAGGCAGAAGAACCAACAATGAAGCACTCCAAGAGCTTGGCCAAATGCTCATCAACTCAGGCAAAATGAAAGCCCTTAAGGCTTTTTCGTTCTCCTCTTAACCCCTGTTTAATTATGAAGTTACTCTCATGGAATATAAGAGGGATAAACAACAAAAACAAACATAGAATTCTGAGAAAGAAAGTCACAAAGGAAAAACCGTACATTATCTTCCTACAGGAAACCAAATGTTCCAGACTGAAGTTGGAAAAAATAGGTAGAAGCCTGGGAAATAGAATGGAGTACATGGAGGCCGAGGGTAATGGTTTGGAAGGTGGCTTACCCATCTTCTGGAACCCCCTGTCCCTAAACCTACATAACGCAGAGGCCTCCAGATCTTTCATCTCCCTTGAAATGCAAATCCTGGGAGAGAATGGCACTTACTTGTTCATGAATTTATATAGCCCCCATAGGATGAAAGATAAGCTACAGTTGCTGAACAATATTTCTAGCCTGCAGCACAGATACCCTAACGCTAACGTCATCCATGGAGGCAATTTCAACATGATCACCTCACTAGAGTAAAAGAAGGGAAGGATAAGAACCCTAAAAAAAGATGCTGAGGCCTTCACGTCATTCATTAGAACAACTAACCTGGTGGAAATCTTACCCAGAAATGGATCTTTCACCTGGACCAATAAGAGAAGAGGTGACATGCACATTGCATCTAGGCTTGATCATTTTCTGATCTTTGATTCCATTCTCCTAGGGGGAGTCATGGTGTAATCGAATATCATTCCATCTGGAGGATCGGATCACTGGCTAATCCCTCTGGATGAAACCGTCCTTGGTACTCCTAAAAACAGGCCTTTTCCATTTCAAAAATTCTCTCTCAGTCATCTGAATTTTGCTACCAACATCTAACTCTGTTGGAATGAACACTTAGACACCAGAGGAACCAAAATGTTTCGGATCCAAGCCATATTAAAGCACCTAAAGGCTAGGCTACGCACATGGAACCAAGAGGTCTTTGGAAATATTTTTGAGGAGAAACAAGCCTTGGAGGATCAGATGGCACTGATACACAACAACTGGATTAAGGGGGACATTTCCCAGGATTCCATTAACACAAAGCGTAATCTCATGCAAAAGTGGAATGAGCGGTGTCACCAGGAAGAAATACTCTGGAGATAGAAATCCCGCATACAATGGTTGAAAGAAGGGGAGAAAAACACCAAATTTTTCCATCGATCAGCCATTGATTATAGATGCAACAACAAGATAACCAAACTCAAGGATGAACAGGGCACATTTTTCTAGTCTCATCAAGAGATTGCCTCTATCCTCAGGAACCACTTCAGTCTCATTTCTACTGAACCCAACATTGACAGAAGGGAGGCTATCAATGAAGTCATAACTTCCATTCCCAATTTGATCACAGAAGAGCATAATAAATCCTTGAACTGCTCGATTACCATTTAGGAGGTGGAAGAGGTAGTCAAAGAAATGGCCAGTGGCAAGGCTCCGAGACCTGATGGTTTCACCATTGAATTCTTTAAGGCTTGTTGGGACGTGGTGAAGCTTGATGTTTGGGCAGCGGTCGAGGACTCTAGGAGGTCCTCCTCTATACTCATATCCCTTAATTCCACTTTCATTTCCCTTATCCCCAAGGAAGAGGATGCTGGCACTCCCTCAAAATTTAGACCTATCGCTCTCTGCAATGTGTTCTACAAGATCATCTCCAAAGTAATGGCCAACAGATTAAAGCCTATTCTGCCCTTGATCATATCAGAAGAGCAGTCAGGTTATGTGGAAGGCAGGAAGATCATGGACAATGTCATTTTGGCACAAGAAATGATCCACACCCTTCAGTATCAAAAAAAGGCAGGAATGATCATACAACTAGACCTCTCAAAATCCTATGATAAGGTTAGTTGGAGTTACCTTGAAGCTGTGTTGGAAGTGTTTGGATTCGGTCAATGTTGGATAAAATGGATTTTGGCCATGGTAAAATCTCCCAGCTTGTCTATCCTAGTTAATGGAGCTCCTTCTGCCCCCTTTTTCCCTTCTAGGGGCATTACACAAGTGATCCCATATTGCCTTTTCTTTTTGTCATGTTAATGGAATGCCTGAGTCACATCATCAAATCAACTAAGCACAGGAATGTTATCAAGGGTCTCCAACCCCTGAATCACTCTCCTGCTACCACTCATCAACAATTCGTAGACTACACCATATTGCACGACACCCCCTCAGCTAAGGAAGCCAAGGGATTCAAAGCAATTTTGAACATGTTCAGCCAAGCATCAGGTATGGATCTTAACCTGGATAAATCCTCAATTTGTTTCTTCAACACGCACATAGGAGTCCAAGGACACCTCACTGATATTCTTAGCTTCAAAAAACACAACCTCCCTTCTAAGTATCTAGGCATTCCTCTCACTGATAAGCCTTGTTAGAAAATCCACTGGGAACACTTGCTCTCCAAGCTAGCAGATAGGGGCAACTATTGGACTAACAGAGTCTTGAACTTTGTTGGTAGACTGGTTATGAATAAGGTTGTTCTTCAGGCCATCCCCCAGTACATGCTCTCTATTCTCCCAGCTCCAAAAGGAGTTATCCAGAAAATCAAGAACATTCAAAGAGCTTTCCTATGGTCGGGTAAAGCGCACAAACCCAAGTGGGCTCTTACAGCCTAGGATAAATTATGTAAACCAAAAAACCTGGGGGGTTTGGGGCTAAAGGACTTGGATACGTTCAAAAAATCTTATGGGACCAAGCTATGGTGGCACTGGCTCAAGGAACCTCATATGCCATGGGATAAATTATGCTGAGAATTGGCGAACTGAGGAGATGATAAGAATGAAAGATCCCCTTGCAGGGTCTCCTATTTGGAACTTGGCCAAGGCTAATAGAAATATCATTTAGGATTCATGCTTCTGGGAACTTTGTGATGGCACCAATGCGCTATTCTAGGAGGAGGCTTGGAAACAGTTGCCTAAATTGGAAAGCCCTAATTTTCTCCCACTTCAGAGATGGTTTAAGGCTTCTAGCAAGATAAAAGTCCATTAGTATTGGTCGAAAAATAATAAAAACCAGAAATGGAGGCAATGGAATTTAGTTCCTCCTCCCCTAGAGGATGACATGACTAAACTCCTCCACACCCTTAATTCTTCTCTTGCTAAGAGACTGATCCAGTCCACTCATGAAAAGGACCAAATCAGATGGGGCAGAATCGATGGAGGTACCTTCAACCTCAGGGAAGCCAGAATGTATATTGAGCACAGGTACATCAAAGACCAAGTGGCTTGGTACTCCAATGTCTGGGATAGCACTATGTGGAAAAAAATAAGGACTTTTCTTTGGATGCTCATGCATCAAAAAATCCTCACCTCAGAAATTTTTTTGAAGAGAGACTTCTTTGGCCCTTCCCAATTCCCCCTCTATGAAAATGATGAGGAGACTATGAACCATGTTCTTAATTACTGTGAATGGATTAAAAACCTTTGGGAGTGGCTAAAGGAAATTTTCTTACAAACAAACAGAACAAGGAATTCCATTCAAGACTGCATTGTGAACTAGCACAAAAATTACTCTAGTTGTGATATGGTTAATACCCTTTGGAGGCTTTGCCCTGGTTTCATACTCTAGTCTACTTGGAAAGATAGGAACACACACATTTTTCAAAAAGAAACCAGGCAGCTTGACACAATAAAAACTTCCATCATACAGAATTTAAAAGAGACGACCCTTACCAATTGCAAAGCTGAGCAGGCCACCTCGCTCTCCCGGAACGATTTGCGCATTCTGATGATGTTTGGCTTGACTGGTCTGTCGGGTCATAGTGTCCTAGGGAACCACCCTAGGCCTGCCCCCTCTCCTGTGACCTGGCAGTGCCCTGTCCTAGGCTTCTGCAAATTAAACTTTGACGGGGACTCCCGGGGTAACCCTTGACCAGCTAGGCTCAGCGGGGTTCTTAGAAATGACAAAGGGGAAGTCCTTCATATCTTCAGCAGAACACTGGGGGAGGCTACCAACAATGAGGCTGAATTCACTGCCCTGGAATAGGGTCTACGGATCCTCATCTGTCTGGGTAAAGGCTCCATATTTGTGGAAGGAGGTTCCCTCTTAGCCATGACTGCGATCAGGATAGTTCAAAATAGTACACAGCCAGGGAAAGAAATTAAGCATTAGAGACTGGCCATGGTCACAAAGCTCATTGGGGATCATCTCGCCTCCCTCAACATCATCATTCTACAGGCGGTTAGGCGGAAGGCTAATGCTTTAGTGGATAGCCTTTCTAATCACGCTATGGATCATCCAAGGGAGATCATTGACACTTGTTGGCAAGATGTCACAAATGATGATCTTAGGAATCAATGAGCTCTCATCTCGAGACAAGACCTCACCGGAGGCTCAAGTGAGGAGGATGACCTGTAGATTACATATTGACAGTAAATGATGAGGATTAGCTATGTTCTTAATTACAAGCATTGGCACAGCTGGGAATCGTCCTATGAGGTGCATTGGGAAAGATGGCAGATCATCTGAAAGGACGATAGCAGGCTCTACCAATGCAAGTGGCAGAATGCATGGCATCCTCAAGCACACGAAGGAACTGGCATTAAGAAGTGGATTTATGCTCAGGGAATTGGCATCAACACCCTGATAAGACAACAGGCGGCCAACAATGATGGCAGTAAGCAGGTTACAGTTGGATTTTCGGCCCCCTCAAAGCTCCTATAGTTATAAATCCTATCGCGATTTGGACAGACCTCATCTGTTTCAAGCCTTCTTCTGTGCTCTGCGTTGTGTCTGTTCATTTTCGTCTTGTCTGCTGGTCACCTATTTTCAGGAGCTACGTATTATCTATGGCTGACCATAATCTTCATAGTGCTAAAGCAGCCAGAGAGCTCAAGCGAGCAAAGGAAGGCTATGAAGCATGCGTTTCAAAAAAAGGAAATAAAACTATTGATCTACTGCAGGAGGAAGTTAAAAACACCAAGACCACTATGGACAGTCACACCATTGGCAAGGAGGTAGACTGGATTGTTGACCCTGGGACTCCATCTACCAGAGTAACACAGTTTCTGTAGACTCAGACGGTAGCATGGTAGATGAAGACAATGTTAGCCAAGGCAATTGGCATGCACGGGGTCGCTGCTAAAGATACTTTCGCAGCTACCTCCCTCGCCTCTGCCAGAAACTATACGTGCTTGGATAAGTTGGAGGTATCCCTGAACTCACTCACGAAAGAATTGAAAATGCATTCGAAGAGGATGGACGGTTTCATCTGAATGTTTGAACTGTACCTCCGACAGGTTCTCAATGTGTTTATTGAGATGCCAAAGGATGATTCCTAAACTACAATCATCTGTCGCCAGAAGCCACGCCTCATTCCCAAAGGAGCTGAGCCAGCTAGTACAAGTGTTGTTGGTCATTCAGGTGCCTCCAATCCAGTCATGTGATCTCACTATGTTTGATTTCTTTTCTGTTTATCTATATATCATGTATTCTCCATTAGCTTGGCCTATAAAGTCTGTTTGAGGGTTCTGTAAGGCTGAAGACACTTTTTCTTTTATTAAATTCACTACACTGTTAGGAAACCCTGCGTGGTTAGCCAGCTATATGTCTTTGTTGGTTAGTCAGTCTACAATAGAAGTTTGGTACTCTGTTAGCCCTCGGAGCTGTATGCTTGATGTTATGTTTGGTTGGCCTGAGCCTCCTCATGTTCATATGGAACTGACAGGCCATTTTGTAACCATATGTACTATTAGTTTTTCTTCTACTTAATATATCTCAGCTGACTCACACAAAAAAAAGAGTGTTTTTGTGAGGAAAAATAAGAGCTGAGTACGTGAGGAGTACAGGAAGAGTGAGGAGAGGTTTGAAGGGCCAAGAGCCAAGAGGCCACCCAATGTAATATTTGGCCAGAGAATTTTTATATTGTTATCTTTAATTGATTTGAATGGCTCTTTCTCCTTCATGTAAATTTTGAGTTTAATGTTTTTGTTGATTTTATTTGAAGAAAATTTCGAGCATTTTCATAATAGGGTGAAACAAAGGTTTTAATATGCTAGGATATGCTTTCTAGCAGAATCCCTGCATCATTTGGTATTAGAGCAAGGGAAAGATACCTGTTTGAATTTGAAATTATATATATTGTATATGGTTTTTTATCACAAGAATGCGTGTGTGAATTTGGTTTGGGTGAAATTGCATCCATTTTCAGACCAATTTGGCCATTGGAATATCTTAATTACCAACAGAGCCTTACATTGATGATCGCTGGTTGTATTGACGTGGAGAATACACCTTGAAATTTCAAGATAGTCTCTAGACAGAGCTAATTCTACAGCTTTAGCTCCCTTCTCTTTGAATTGAAATCGCGGCTCACTAGGATGCTTGAATATATACTCTCTTTATGTTGCTTTTAAGCTCATGTTTGTGTTTTCTATTGTTCGAAGAAGACATGGCTTTGGTTGTTAAGGTAAAATATAACATTTCTCTCTGGAGATTGAAACATCGCTATGTCTGTGAATGGCATTTTGATATGAATGAACACCATGTGTGTGGATGGTATTGATAGAAGCAGTGAAGTCTCGGATTGATGTGCATAAGTGTTACGATGTGTGATCGAAGGTGGTATTGATAGCGTAAGGGACTACGGTTTGATTGATGTTCTACACTCAAACCTGTGACAATAATGATTGGTATGAATATCTGCTATTTGATGCAAGGTCAAATCACAGCGTTATGCATTGAGAGGCCACGCAAGCCTGATGTTTTATGACATTTTATGCATTACATACCGCGTTTGTAATTGAAATAAACATTGACATGATATTGCCGAAGGTTGAAATGATATTGCAGGTCAAATGATATTGCTGAAGGTCGAAGTGAAACCTTGTTTACAATGGTTTTAAAATGCATTGTGATGTGGTTTAAACCATTGATAGCGTTTAAAAGATATTTTGTCAACGGTGTATGCAGTGGCAGAATATTTAAATTCTTGCGACTGCTTTTTACTGCAAACTGGGACATCACTCTTTTCTTGGCATGAAAACTCTAGCACGTTGGAGCAGCGACACTCAGTTTCCAGAATTGCCGAGTTTCTTAAACCGGGCAGTCTCTTAAAAGCTGTGAAGGAAGGAACATAGCCAGCAACATTTTGGAATGCATTGGGAGGGAAACAAAGCGACATAACACAACAAAGAACATAGGTAACATGCAAAGATCCTAGTTTGTATGCATGCGATCAAAGTTGAATGAATTACATGGATGTGACTATGAAGGTTGAAGTTGTTCTATACGTTTGATTCAAAATTAATTTGGTTGATAAGTTTAAATGGTAAGTAGCCATCCATTTAAGTCTCCAAGTTGCGAGTTAAGGGTTGTGCATTTATTAAATGGATATGTGAAACTGTATGAACCAGAGTAAGAGATGTAACTCAATTTCTGGGTAAGAGTTCATTACTTTGTTTTGAATTGATAAGTATGGTGAGAATTGCAATATACACAATTATGGATAGCTTAAAGAAGAGCTTGTAGAATTGTCATCAAGTATTAAATCAATTCTACCTTTGTGAAGAAAATAAGCCCAGATTTTTTTTTTTTTGAACTGAAAGTGAAAGTGTAGGACTATTTAATTTTCCTACATCATAATGTGCCGAGTTTGACATCTGCGTGAATACATTTGTGTGGAGTTGGGTGAATGGAAATAGTTTTTTTTGAAGATTCAGTTTTTTTTGGAATTGTAGAGAATGTATGATCGATGGAGAATTAAATGGGGATCAGACTTTGAGTCTGAAAGATGATAGCATATAGAGATACAGTGCAGTTGAGAGATGGAATAAGATCACACAGAGATCTTGAAGGTGAGGTGATATTTTTTATTTTAACTCTGGTTTTTTTTGAAGAGGATAGTTGCAAAATACAGGTTGCAGAAAATTTAAGGGAATCTCAGCAAACAAAGATCACAATTTTAACAGTATTGATGAAAGAAGAAGAGAGATGCTCAAGGAGGTTTTAGGGAACAGAGAACCGGTGCTTGCCAAAGACCAAGTCCAGAGAAAGGATTGGTGAAGTAAGTGGAAGTAGGGAAGACTTACTGTTGCAGATACTGATGTAAAATTGAATGAAAAGTGAATGAAAATGTGCTAATCCTAGATGACATAAAGAGAAATATGCATTTTTATTTGAGGAGGTTTCTTATGCATAGTGTGATGATTTATTATGCATAGTGTGGATTCTTCACACTTTGGTTAAGTTATTTTGGACAAAGCCTATAGTGGTAAAAGAAGAATTCTTTTGATTGGTGATTGGAAATATAATTACTTGATGTTGTAAACCTTTGTTTTTACCATCATGTGACGGCATTTAAGGAGGAGATATTCAAGATGAACACAATGTACGAGTTGTACATCATTCATTGAAGAAGTTGCTTGTTCTCTGTACATAGGTAAAGAGATGTGAATTGATATTGCATGGTGTATATAAGTGCAGGGAAATGTTTGCATAAGGATGGCGAACTTGTGAACATGCAACTATTGGCGGTGACAAAGATGGCACAGAGGAATGGAAACTAGATGGTTGAGTTTGCAAAGATAAAGGTTTATTATTAACCTTAACAGGGCATGAGGTATGATAATTCAAGAAGATATTTGTTTGAAGATTGAATGATTTATTTATTTTCACCTTAAAATAAATCTTGGAAAACATGAATTGTAATTTGACTAAAGACTTCAGTATCATGTGAAATGATAAGGCAAATTAATGATTTTTCATAAGAATGAAGTATGAAAGGGGGTGAATATTTACATCATAAATGTATTAGGGGTGTATTTATAACTTCAATTAAGTAAAAATATCCACTATCATTATTATTGGGACAAAGCTTGAATTGAGATTGAGTATTTTCATCCAAAATGAAAATTGGTGTAAGTCTGAAGTCAAAGAGTCATAAGATAAGTCAAAAGTCTGAATGTAATTGTGTGCATTATTGGCGGAGCTCGACACCCAAAGAATTGGTTATCGTAACACATGAAATACTAAGTGTTGTTTGCAGTAAGAAGGTTGCCAAAGATTGGTTCCAAGACAAGGAGAAGCCAAGCGCAGGAGGAGAAGTTGCATTTTGATAAATAAAAAGTGTGAAGGATTGCGGGTAAGTGGATTAAATGAAGTCCACACATGAACAGAGACAGTTCACAGAGAAGGGGAAGATGACTATTGATAGTCATTTCCGGAGATCTGATGAAGAGTACGAGCGAGAGAAGGCTGAGATAAGAATTCACCTTGAATTGTTAATGGAGTTGTTGCAGGAAAATGTGAGAAACCAGACACATGGTTGGACCATGAGAAAGAAGGTGAAGTGGCAGAAGCTACATGCAAAGAAGGAAAAGCAGGTAAACATACAGTTGATGGAAGAGCTGAGGAAGCTCGAGTAGATGTTGAGTTGTGAAGAACTCAGGGAGGCTGAGTTAAAAATGGATGTTTCCATTTGTGGTCCAGAGCAGGGTGAAATTCTGGGTGAAGAGATCAGTGAAGAAGATCTCATGAACTATTGGGATAGTTCACAAGCATCTGAAGATGTGTTGGCGAGAGAAACAGATGAGGCCATGAAGCCTTACATTTTTTCTCATAGTTTATGTATGTTTGCAGGATATGCGAAATATGGTGAGTAGTCTGATGGAACTATCACAAAGGAGAATAAAACTCTTGAGGTAAAGTCTAGTAGAGAATTCCTTTCAGAGAAGGAAAGTGTTGATTGGTTACAACAAGAAGAAATCATAAATGAATTCTTATTTGGGGTAAGATAGCAAGTCAAAGCTGTTATGGAATAGGAACAAAGTGGAAATGCTGAAGAAAAATTCCAAGGAGGTAAACAAATGTATTTGTTTAATGAAATTGCTGACAAAAGTTTACAATGTAATGATGCTAAAACTAGGACAATTTAGGAAGGTTTCCAAAGGAAGAGTGGAAGTAGTGATGAGACAAAAGAGAAATCTAGAGAATTTATTTTAAGCTAAAAAATTTATTAGAAAAAAATGAATGTTTATTTTTTGTTTTAATTTAAATTGTATTGTTTTAATAAATATATACTTAATCAATTATATTTTAAAATTTTAAATATAATGAATATAATTAAAACATATATTTTTAAAATTTAAATTTAAATTTAAAACTTATAATGTTTTATTTTATTTTAAATCTTATACTTTTATTTTAAAATATTGAAATATACATTATTTATTAAATTTAAAAAATTTAAATATAAGATAAATTTTAAATTTTAAATTATTATATTTTTTATAATTATAACTATAAACAAATTTTAAAATTAAAAATTTATTATAAAACATTATATATATTTTAAACAATTTTAAAATTTTATATTACAATTTTTAAAGCAAAACATTAATATTTTATATTTAAAACAATATATATATATATATATATATATATATATATATATATATATATATATATATATATATATATATATATAAAACTTGTTTTCGTGCCGGCCTAGAGGGTCTCAATTTCTCAATGTGAATGAAATGCCTCCACGAAGTTACCAATGCCAACAAAACACCTCCATAAAATTGCTCCAACAAAAACTAGAAACTCGATGTGATGTGATGAATAGAAACAATGATTCTTATTATATAACGAATTTTGTGTGATTGGTTTATTGTTTAATGAATGTGGGATAAAAATCAAAAATTTAAAATATTTACATGTAGTTAATTATAGTTAATATTATAGTTAAAATAGTTAATATTTGCATGTAGTTATCGCAGTTAATATTTTGTTTAATTTTTACATGTACTCAATGTTAAATCATTCAAATATAATCTAGGATTAAAATTTAAAATTTAAAATATTTAAATGTAGTTAATTGTCGTTAATATTATAGTTAAAATAACTAATAGTTGCATGTAGTTATCATAGTTAATATTTTAGTTAATATTTACATGTACTCAATGTTAAATCATTCAAATATAATCTGGGATTAAAATTTAAAATTTAAAATATTTAAATGTACTCAAATATAGTTAATATTATAGTTAAAATAGTTAATATTTGCAAGTAGTTATTATTGTTAATATTTACATGTAGTCAATCTTTAATCATTCAAATAAGAAAATTATTTTAGTCTGGAAGGCATGCATGAAAGGAATCTTTTGTGGATATTTTGAATAGAAAGTATGGTGAAAAATTTCAAGACCAACAGTTTATTAAGAAATTTTGAAATACATTTTAGACGAATATAATGTAGGTTTAAAATTTAAAATTTAAAATATTTACATATAGTTAATTATAGTTAAAATAGTTAATATTTGCATGTAGTTATTATAGTAATATTATAGTTAATATTTACATGTAGTCAATGTTAAATCATTAAAATAACAAGGCTATTTTAGTTTGAAATACATGCATGATAGGAATATTTTGTGGATATTTTGAATAGAAATATCGGTAAAATATTTCAACACAAACAGTTTATTAAAATGTTTTTAAATACATTTTTGAGGAACACTTTGTACAAAATATTTGAAAAGAAAATTTTGCAGGGAATGTTTTTTGTAATTTTTTTTTTTGGGTGGGGGGGGGGGTGTTAAACACCATGTTAAACACACACACGGTGTATGAGAAAGATGAACACACACAACAAGAGACTCAACACACAATAGAAGGATAAGCATGTAGCTCTATTATTTTTCCATTATACATGATGTACATTTATAGTACAATGGTGTGACTCTTGGTTTCACATTCCAAGGTCACTTGGACTCCATTGTGACTTTTCACATTCCACACCTACCCATGGAGGATTAGGTGTTCCAACATTCCCCCCCTTAATCCGAAGGGGTATGTGTGAGTCCAAGAAGAGAGTTGTAATACAAATCTGCAAAGTATACATGGTAGCACTTGGGCTGAATCAAATCTCTGAAATGTTGGCAAAAAGAGGTGGTTTAAGGATGACCACCAACACTGGAACGCAATACTTGTTGCAGTTCCCGGAACTCTTCCAAAACTGGCAAGAAGCTGAAAGCTTCTGCTAGAGGAATTGTCCCTCATAAAAAAGGGAGACCTTCAACCTAAAAGAAGGGAGGTCTACTACCTGTGATGGTTTTAGGATTACCAACAACTCTGGAATGCTTGAAGCATTTCCTAGAACTCAACCAAAACTGGGAAGAAGCTGAAGGCTTCTGCTAGTAGAAGTGTCCCTCATATATGAAAGGGAGACCTTTAACCTAAAAGAAGGGAGGTCTACTACACGTGATGGTTTAAGGCTGTCCACCAACCAAAGATGATGGTTTAAGGCTGTCCACCAACCAAAGGCATGCTCATGGGCATCCGTGTCTCTGGCTACATCTCTAAATCTGGAATGACGAATTGTGGCTCAGGCTAGCTTGAACTGTTGTGTCTATGGCTACAACTCTGAACATGGAATGAGAGATTGTGGCTCAGGCTCGCTTGATCTGAAGTCAAAGCTTGTACATGACCACCATTTCCCCCCCTATCAGGGACAAGGTGAGATGATGGCGAAAAATCAACTGCAAGTTTTCTCAATATTCTAGAACATGTTCTGACATGTGACTTAAACATCTTCTTGGCTGCTGATGCCCATTTCCAAGAAGTGATCCATCCAAGATGAATCTTTGTTCTTGCAGGAGGCTTGTTTCTAAAGCATCTGTCTGAAGAATGAGGGTGCCGACCATAGTGCTTGCATGGACGAAGATCAAAATAGTGATCTTTCATATGGCCAACTCGATCACAGTGTTGGCATTTTACAATCTATTGTTGTTGTGGAAGCGGAGCAGGATCTGGAACAACTACAGGTGAACTGTCATACAGGAATCCAACACTTTGAAATATGATGTGCTTCGTGTAGTCTAGAATATGAAAGGTCACATCCTTGTCACATCCAAGACCAGTTCGGTGCCTGTTTTGGACAAGCTCTTCCCAAGGTCTGATGATGAGCTTGAGAAGTGCAGGCTGAACTACTGCATTTGCATGTACATCTGCTCTAGTACAAGGAATTGAATGGGAATCAGCTGGAACTTTATTGAATTGCTACTAATGGGAGTCCTTCTCAATCTTCTGAACAGAAACATGTTTAGAATGGTGACTCTTTTGCTAAAGTTCATCTTGTTGGAGCTGAGATTCCAACTAAAAAAACTCAATATTTTCTTGTGCATCTTGCAAACAACTTTGAATATTATAAAGAGAATCCTTGCTTGTTTTTATCATGTCATCAAAATTTGAATGAATGAGGTTATTCAAGAACTCTAATGCCTCATTGATTTTAGGCATTTCAACAACTTAGGCTCAAAAAATGAAAGGGTGTCGGCTTCAACCGAAAATTCACCTATTTACAATGTGATTCAACATAATTTCAAGAAATACAAATGAATCAAGGAAGTATACAACATTTTCTCAACAGCTCAAAGTTACACTTCAAACACTAATTGCAACTATGAGTGAAGAAGCACATTCCACTCACAATGTGAGTTCAATACAAAATCTCTGCAAAATATTTTGTATGAATATTCAGCAAAAACACTTGTGCAGGAAGCCTTTAAGGCAGCTGATTTTTATCTTCTTCAAAGAGATATTTTAAAATTAATGGCAAACTTGTCTTCTTTTAGAAAATCACCCTTATGCCACAAATCACAATGCAAAACTTCTCTTTTCACTTCTATGTAGAAAATCCATCTGCTTCATATGCCATTTATGCTATTTACTTTCTCTCTTCGTCTCTCTCTGCTGTTATATATATATATATATATATATATATATATATATATATATATATATAGATATATATTGGGATTAAAAAAATGATGTGAGGGAAATTTAAATTTAAAAGGAGTGGGGGATTAATTTAAGAGGAGGGGAGAGGGGGATTAACTTAAAAAATTTAAAAAAACTGGGAATTAAAAAAAAGGAAGGGAAATTATTTTATATGGGAAAGAGACTGTGTAATTAAAAATTAGAGAGAGCATAATTAGAATACACAGTAGTGAGGAGGCAGTTTTGAAAGGCGGTAATATTGGACTAATTAAAAAAAAATTAAAAGTCAAATTTAAAAAAGGGGATGGGGGGTGGTATTTTATAGCCAAGATGGGGGCGGTATTAGTTATGTAGGGAGTTGTGTACAGTCAAGAGAGGGAGGGAATGGCGTGAGGGGGAGCGATGGGAATGGAGAGAGGACTGTGACGAGGGTGGGGAGGCGTGGTGTGTGAGAGACCGCAGAGGGGAGGGTCGTAGGCCACGGTGAGGGGGAGTAGGGAAGAGAGGTGAGGGCATATGCAAGTATGGTGAAGGGGGAGTGATAAGGTGTGGGGGCGACGTTGAGACTTGGGGAGAGCGGGTGAGCCATGAGGGTGGGGAAGGGAAAGGATTAGTGGGTAGGGGAATGCTATTGTATGTGAGAGGGGACGTGGGTAGATAGGGTAGGTAGCGCTTGGATAAAGAGGGATGCCAGGTGAGTAGGGTGTATTGTAGTGGAGAGGGGCCGGTGTAGGTTGCAGAGCCGAGCGTAGTGTGATGGGTATGAGCATGGGGTTGTAGGTTGTAGAGAGAGGGAGGGGGTGTAGCCAAGTAGGGGTTAAGCGACTGTGATCAGAGGGTTAGATGTGTAGGGAGTGTGAGTAAGGTTCTGTGTAGAGTGCAGAGGGAGGGGTGAAGAGGGCCGGCCAAAGGCCGTGAGTTGCAGGAATGGGAGGGGGATAGGTGCAGGAACGCTGTGGAGTAAGGGAGCAATGAGGGAAAGCAATGTAGTGGGATGAGTGGGGAAGGTTGAAAGGCCTGAACCAGATTTATTTATTTATTTATTATTATTTTTATTTTTATTTTTAATTTTTATTTATTTATTTATTTATTTTAAATAAAAAATACAACACAGAGCAGGAAATTAACTTTAAAACAGCAGCAGAATTTTCAGACATTGCAGAGAAAACTCAGAAATTTTTCTAGTAGCGCAACAATAGAGAATGGTGAAATTTTCAGCAGAAAAAACCTAGAAATTTGCAGAAATTTTCCAGTGAAAAACTTAGAAATTTTCCTTTCAGAAACCCACTTTGAAACACTATTCCAACGGCTCTTTAAAATGCAGAATTTAAAAGGTAGAAATTGTAGGAAGAATGAGCAGTGAGAAAACCTTCAGATGCACAATGCTGCTCTTCTTCAAAACCAATGCCGCTCTTCTTCAAAACAAATTCTTGAATGTGGCAAAATGTCTGCTGTAAAATCTCTCTAAATGCTGAAAAAATGCCAAGAATTTTTGTAGATATGCACAGGCCATAAACACAAATGGATCACTCAAGGTTGAGTTGGTTATGAACTTCCAAGCTTTGATACCATGTTAAACATGATGTTAAACACACACTTAGTGTATGAGAAAAATGAACACACACAAAAACAGACTCAACACACAATAGAAGGATAAGTGTGTAGCTTACTTATTTTTACATTATACATGATGTACATTTATAGTAAAATGGTGTGACTCTTGGTTTCACATTCCAAGGTCACTTGGACTCCATTGTGACTTTTCGCATTCCACACCTACCCATGGCGGATTAGGTGTTCCAACAGGGGGAATTTGTAGGGAAATTTTTAGTCTTTAAGCTATATATTGTAATTGGAAGAGGCATTTGTATCATTCAACATATTGTTGTTGAAAGCCATGGGTTCTTCTGATATCGGATTTTTTATTTCTACAACATCAACATCTTCATCACGCAACGACTCTATTTAGATTGATGAATATAACGGGAGTTCGTTCACCATGAATAGAGATACAAAAAATCAACTTGGTCATAATCCTAAGGATGATGAGAACATAATTGATGAGGCGCAGCAAAAAGAAATTTCTTTAAATCAAGAGTCATTTATTCCACTTACTCTTAATCCTAAGGATTATGAAAGCAACAGTGATGAAGGGCATGATGAAGAATTTCCAAAGTCAAAATTTTCACTCCATCTTAATCCTAAGGATTATGAGGGCACGACTGATGAAGGGGGAGATGAAGAATATCCACTTCGTCCTAATCCTAAGGATTATGTGAGAACCACAGATGAAGAGGGGAATGAAGAAATTTCTATATGTTAAGAAATATTTAGGATTTTTAGTTTATAACCTATATGTTAAGAAATTTCTTGCGATGCGAAACATATCAAAAATACACAGTTTTTCGTATTGGACCAGTTCAAAAAATTCTAGTAATTATGATATGCATCCATTAGCTTTGTAAATATGACGAAAACAAAGTAGACTCTGTCTAGATTGTTGTAACACATTTTGTTTTTTCAAAAACACAAATTTTCAATGAATACAATATTGCGTCATAGCATGACTTCTTATGAATCCTTTGATTGTTAAGAAACACACACTCAAAGAAACGCTAAGTTGACATATCAAATCTGCATAAAAAAATTTCAAAAAATAAGTAATAGAAAGCTAACAAAATTTCTCATAATTATTTTTATCGCAAAATGAAATTCTACACAGAAAAATTGTTATAGTTTGCAGAAAGTTGAAGAACCGAAAAAAATGAAATTTTTTTCTCAAAAAAAGGCAAAAAGTGTAACCCAGCTTCACATTTTCACCCAGGAACCAACATAACTTTCTGTTTCCTCTACCTGCGGAGAATTAATAATAGCTTGAGACTGCTTTTGTTCAACAATGTGTGTTTCTTGATGTTCATTTGGCATATTTTGTGGCCAAAAAAATGTAGTCTTCAAAAGCATATCCACATTTATTGATCTTGAAATCATATCACTTTGATTACTAAAAAAAGACTCCCACCAAACCGAATCAGCAACATCGAAGTACTCATATGTATCTCTAATACATATTTTAATTTCCTCCATACATTTAGAATAATTTATGTCTCTCTTATGCTTCCTTGCATTATGGAGTTCAGGGACTGACTATAATAACAATATCTTTGATGAAAATATTGGACATTCGAGAATGAACTTGAAAAAATTGAAGATCATGTGCACAACGTGAAGCCATGGAAGACCTTTACAGGGGTTCTGTGCAGGATGTTATGGAGGGTTGCATGATAGTAGTGTTAGCAGATGAAGATCCACTTGGATATCCATTTTGGATTGCGAATATTATAGAGGTCATTAATGAAAATGAAGATATTATAGCTCTTGATGTACATTGGTATGCGCCAAGTACCCACCCTTTCAATGGTGTGTACAAGCTAGAGATGGTAGTTGCAAAAAAAAATGGCAGAAAGAGAAAAAGAAAGGGCACAAATATAAATCATCGCCGCACAGATGTATTAAAATTAGAGGATGTTGACATAATTGTGTATGACTTCAATTTGACAAAGAGAGGAACTCTTTGGTCGAAGACCATAAATTTTTTAAAGAAATTTCAACCAGAAAATTACTATTGAGATGGGACTCTGGAGAAAGTAGTCATAGATCTACAAGACATTTGAACTCTAAAATGGTGGGCATGCATGTTGACTCAGATGGAGCACTAGTTGATAAAAGAGAAGAATATGGATCATCTTCATCTTCATCGAGTCATTCATCTGAAGATGTAGATTCTGATGGTGTGCCAGAACCTATGGTTGATTTTGAATAATTTTCTAAGACACTTTTATGTAATTGATGATTGCATGGTAACTTGAAATCAAAATTTTGACTTCCATTTGATTTTTCATGAAGTTATGAGGCATTTCTATTTTCGTTGGATTATATGTCTTAATTATGAAGAATTCATCTCTTTAGAATATCTACAACGAAACAATGAATTACAAAAATAATTTATGTTATATTCAATGTACCAATGTTGATATTTTGATTAAAAGTAAAAAAGAAAATAGAAATTAATGTTGAATTTTTAGATTATGCAGTGATATTACCATGATATTATGTATTGTAGCCATTTGGTATAAGATACTTTTAAAATTTTTAAATATTATATGCCTCATTGAGAGGGAAACTTTGTTTTGATGCTTGATTTTTAGGTTTTGGTTGCAATTAGATTTAAATTTGTCTTATGCTATGATTTGAAAAGAGATATATTTTTCTTCTTTAAAATTAAAATTACTGTTGGAATAATAAATTTTTCATTTACTTGTTCACTTTTAAAATTTGTTTAAGTCATATAATTTCTCCATAATTTCATGGTTCAAGTATCTTGAAAACTTAATATTTAAAAACTTTAGATTTACAACTTGTCATTAAGGTTTTTATGCGCTACAAAATTTTCCCTTTAATGTTATGGTTGAAAATAATTACAATTTTAGGGTTGTTTAGATTCAAGATATTTTATGTTTAACAACATGGATAAAAATTGTTCAAAATGATAAGCCCTTAAGACATGATTTTGTTTATATTTAACATCATCTATCAAAAAACTTATAATTTTACGATTTTTCAATGTCCTAATATGTTTTCTTTAATTCCATTGTTACAATGTGTCAAAAGTGTGACAATGTTTTTTTTTGTTATTCCATCATCAACTCGTTTTTTTTAGGGTGTTTTTTCAATCCTTTTTTCAAGAACAAATTTCGTTTTTAGCGTAATTTTATAAAATTTTGAAATTTGACCTTGAGAAAAAACCAAATGCGTTCTAGACGACACACTTTTTGTTTTTGGGGAGTTTTTTCATGTTTTTTTGAGACTTTTTGGGCTAGAATTTCTGTTTTGAGGTAATATTTCTCGTTTCATCGGTTACATTGTTGTGAAAGATTATGGGGTTTAATTCAATAATCCCCTGGTACTTTCTTCAGCATGAATGTAATATCACTTATGCATTCAAGTTGTAATACATTTGATTTATAGTTCTTATGTTTCTGTAAATAGGACGAGGGTTATGTGGACCTATGGAACAATTATGGTGTTGGTGAAAATATTTTAATTAATAATTATTTATGAAAATTATGGAAATTTCTTAAATATAGAGTAATGGAGATCTAGAAATTCTTATCCATGAGGATAGGATAGAATTTCATACTTTCCCAAAATTCTGCAAAAGAAATCATTCTGAGAAAAAAAATAGATAGAAGAAAAATATCTAAGAAATCCCCGGTAAAGAGAAAAGTTACTAGGAAGAGGTAAAAAAAACTATGGTAAGGAAAAGCGAGTTTTAAAGAGAAATTTTGTGGAAAAAACAAAAGTTAACCCTAGGCTATGGAAAGTAGCACCCTAGAATAAAGGGACACGGTTATGGAAACTTGCTCGAGAAATTGGGCTTAAAAGTGCTATCACTAGTGTGACAAGAGGTTATAAACACTAACGGAAAATTGATCTCTGCTCTGGGGAGAGCTCTGAGGAGAAGCTCGTGGTTGGGAGGAAAATTCGTCTTTACAAGTTGGTATGCAACATGTAGAAATTTTATATTCAATTTCTTTTGTTTTGGTAATGAATAGAAGCATCAACTTGTTTAAGTTAAAAGAAATATTTTGCTTTGTAATAAGGGATTAATGTTCTATTAAACCAGGTTGAATAATGGTATAGGCTAGTCGCATATGTTTTGTTAGTATTATATACAGTGTCAATACTATGTGTTGTACAGTGTCAATAGTGTGTTAAATACATAGTCGATACTGTGTTTAGTATAGTAGACTAAGCTATTGTAGATGGATGTGATTACATTATGTTTAATTATAAACTAACAAAGGGGTACGATGACAGGGTAAATGTAATCTACCTATTTATATACGAGCACTAGCAGAATGATCTTGAAAAGTTGATCCTTTCAATGAGATAAAGATCTTTCTCGAAAATAGCTTGAAATTCTTCCTTGCAAACTGATTTGACTTTTCACCCGAACTTTGATTTTGGTTCATGGAGTGTCTCTCTGTCAAGCACCCCTTGAGTTCATCACCTTAGCTCTAATACCATGTTGAGAATTCAGAGGGCTAGTGATTAATTAAAATTCTCTTCTTGAGAATTAATATCTATGTTTAACATTAATATATATATTTATCATTAATTTTAATATTAATTAACATTAATATTGAGTTTATAATATTAATAATATATAATTAATCAATATTAATAAAATCAATAGTATTAATTATTATTAATAACATTATGAACATTATTAATATTAATATTCAAATTCATAATAATAATTATTTATTTATCATTAACTATTAATATCAATAATAATTAATATTAATAATATTAATATTTGTTAATTATTTAATAATATTAATCAAATGTTAATATTAATATTAAACATCATTAATATACAAAAATTAATTTTATAATATTAATATTAATAATATTTTTCTAATTTTTACTAATCAGATTTTAAAATTTTCTAACTTTTTCTAACATTATAAATAATATTAATCATACATTTTAAGATTTCAAAATATAAAAATTTTAACTTTAGAAATAATATTAATCATTTGAAAATATAAAAAGACATAAAACAAGACAATTTTACTTTAATATTCTCACAATAAAAAGTAAAAGTTGAAAAAAAAATTACGGAGGACAATAATTTTCACTTTAAGTAATTTTAAGTGTATTCGCTATAGTTTCTTATTATAGACATACGATGGTAAGTATTATCTCTAAAACCATGCCAGTTTTATCCAGACGTATAAATCTCTGGAACCATGGTAAGTATTATCTCTAGAACCATGCCAATTTTATCTTTAATATTTAATGGTGTGTACAAGCTAGAGATGGTAGTTGCAAAAAAAATTGGCAAAAAGAGAAAAAGAAAGGGCACAAATATAAATCTTCGCATAGATGTCTTAAAATTGGAGGATGTTGACATACTTGTGTATGACTTCAATTTGACAAAGAGAGGAACTCTTCGGTTGAAGAGCATAAATATTTTGAAGAATTTGCAACCAAAAAAATTACTGTTGAGATGGGACTCTAGAGAAAGTAGTGGTAGATCTACAAGACATTTGAACTCTGAAATGGTGAGCATGCATGTTGACTTAGATGGAGCACTAGTTGATGAAAGAGAAGAATATGGATCATCTTCATCTACATCGAGTCATTCATCTAAAGATGTAGGTTCTGATGGTGTGCCAGAATGTATGGTTGATTTTGAATAATTTTTTAAGACACTTTTATTTAATTGATGATTGCATGGTAACTTGAAATCAAAATTTTGAATTTGATTTTTCATGAAGTTATGAGGCATTTCTATTTTTGTTGGATTATATGTTTTAATTATGAAGAATTCTTCTCTTTAGAATATCCACAATGCAACAATGAATTACAAAAATAATTTATGTTATATTCAATGTACCAATGTTGATATTTTGATTAAAAGTAAAAAAGAAAATATAAATTAATGTTGAATTTTTAGATTATGCAGTGATATTACCATGATATTATGTATTGTAGCCATTTGGTATAAGATACTTTTAAAATTTTTAAATATTATATGCCTCATTGAGAGGGAAACTTTGTTTTGATGCTTGATTTTTAGGTTTTGGTTGCAATTACAATTAAATTTGTCTTATGCTATGATTCGAAAAGAGATACATTTTTCTCCTTTAAAATTAAAATTACTGTTGGAATAATAAATTTTTCATTTACTTGTTCATTGTTAAAATTTGTTTAAGTCATATAATTTCTCCATAATTTCATGGTTGAAGTATCTTGAAAACTTAAGACTTAAAAACTTTAGATCTACAACTTTTCATTAAGGTTTCTATGTGCTACGAAATTTTCTCTTTAATGTTATGGTTGAAAATAATTACAATTTTAGGGTTGTTTAGAGTCAAGATATTTTATTTTTAACAACATGGATAAAAATTGTTGGAAATGATAAGCGCTTCACACATGATTTTGTTTATATTTAACATCATCTATCAAAAAATTTATAGTTTCATGAATTTTCAATGTCCTAATATGTTTTCTTTAATTCCATTGTTACAATGTGTCAAAAGTGTTACAATGTTTTTCTTGTTATTCCATCATCAACTCGTTTTTTTTTTTAGGGTGTTTTTTCAATCATTTTTTCAAGAAAAAAATTCGTTTTTAGCATAATTTTATAAAATGTAGAAATTTGACCTTGAGAAAAAACCAAATGCATTCTAGACTACACACTTTTTGTTTTCGGGGAGTTTTTTCATGTTTTTTTTAGTCTTTTTGCCATAAAATTTTCGTTTTGAGGTAATATTTCTTGTCTCATTGGTAACATTGTTGTGAAAAATTATGGGGTTTAATTCAATAATCCCCTGGTCCTTTCTTCAGCATGACCGTAATATCATTTATGCATTCAAGTTGTAATACCCTTGATTTATAGTTCATATGTTTCTGTAAATAGTACAAGGGTTATGTGGACCTATGGAACAATTATGGTGTTGGCGAAAACATTTTAATTAATAATTATTTATGAAAATTATGGAAATTTCTTAAATACAGAGTAATGGAGATCTAAAAATTCTTATCCATGAGGATAGGATAGAATTTCATACTTTCCCACAATTCTGCAAAAGAAATCCTTTTTGAGAAAAAAAAAATAGATAGAAGAAAAATATCTAAGAAATCCCTAGTAAAGAGAAAATTTACTCGGAAGAGGTAAAAAAAAATATGGTGAGGAAAAGCGAGTTTTAAAGAGCAATTTTGTGGAAAAAAACAAAATTTAACCCTAGGCTATGGAAAACCGCACCCTAGAATAAAGGGACACCGTTATGGAAACTTGCTCGAGAAATTGCACTTAAAAGTGCCATCACTAGTGTGACAAGAGGTTATCAACACTAGGGGAAAATTGATCTCTGCTCGGGGGAGAGCTCTGAGGAGAAACTGGTGGTTGGGAGGAAAATTCGTCTTTACAAGTTGGTATGCAACATGTAGAAATTTTATATTCAATTTCTTGTGTTTTAGTAATGAATAGAAGCATCAACTTGTCTAAGTTAAAAGACATATTATGCTTTGTAATAAGGGATTAATGTTCTATTAAACCAGGTTGAATAATGGTATAGGCTAGTTGCATATGTTTTGTCAGTATTATATACAATGTCAATACTATATGTTGTATAGTGTCAATACTGTGTTAAATACAAAGTCGATACTGTGTTTAGTATAGTTTTATCCAGACGTATGAATGTTCAACTCAAGTACTCATGTACCCGAGTTCAATTAAACCCACGATTTAACTGTTCTACGAGGAAATAACAATAAACCAACTAGTGTGCAATTAAACCCATGATTGTATGAATATCATACCATTTCCAATTAAAATCGGTTGGATGGTTATTAATTCTGTAACCATAATTTGATAAACTAACTAAGTGGGTATGAAGAGGAAAATGTGAAAATATTTATTTAACATAGACCTTCAATGTTAATGAGAAACATTGAATATTAAAAAGTGGTGGATGGAAGCAATCAGAAGTTGGAAATGAAAATGGTAACAAAAAGTATGAGGGAGTTTTGTGGAGGGAAAGCTAATAAATTTATGTAATAAAGAAATTAAAGCTTTCAAAAAAAGTCAGATAATTTTCACATTATATATATATATATATATATGTTTCAATAAAAATACAAATATTGAAAAATATTATAATGATTTTTTTTAAATAAAAATAAATTTATCTTATCAAACATATATCTATATAAATTTCAAATTTATTTTAAAAATGGAAAATGCTCTCAATGTTATGCATGGGAATGAAGAAAATGAATAAAGTGAATGGAGAGGATAGTGAAGTGTTTTATAAAATTTTAATTATATTTTAGAATTTCATGCCTATATCATATGAATCTCTGGTATTGAAACATAAAACTATTTGTAACATTTTGATATTGTCCTATGGATGTTGTATAAGATAAAGAGTATTTCCATGAGAACAAATATTAACCATTCATTTAATTAAAAACCAAAATTCTGGTCCATGGGGTCTTGGATAGAGTGTGATAAATTATTGAATCTCAATTCCAATATAAACCACTCCTATCAATTTACAAAAAAATATTTGATATTATGTATGATATAGAAAATAAAAATATTGGTGACAAGATAACCATGAAAAATTAAAATATAACAGTACTCCAAACTAATTTATATTCAACCCCTCAAACCATTCAAATCAAATTGTCTACATCTCAAAATCATAGCATTTTTCACTAGAGCTATTTTGACACAATCAAATGAAAACAAATAAAATCAAATTGATACTTAGGCACCTCAAGAATAATATTTTATTAGTTTGTCTCTTTATGAAAAAGCACCCTAAATATCCCAAAAGTAAATAATCAATAAAATTTGTTTTTTGAAATACCGAAAATTTTATAAAAGATAACCACCACAATTTGAGGATAATGAATGCTATTCACCTCAAACTTTATTTATTTTTAAGTTCGAAAATCACACAAATATTATATTGGAAAATCACACCAAACACACACATTCCAAAACTCAGGTTTTGGAAAGGGTAAAAAAATTGTGAACTACACCAACTCGTGTTGTAGAGTAGTTAATACTAAAGGGTATGAACTCGTGTTGTAGAGTCCTTAATACTAAAAGTAGTATTGCTCGTAACGGATGGAACAGTAAGTTATACCGTAATCATCTTGGGTATCAAACCGAGCACCGATGGAATAGGGGCAATAGCTCCACATATTACTAGCCAGGGAAGAAAGGCAGGTGTTGCAGTACCAGCCAAGAAAGCAGTATGATTCCCCGAAGGCAATTGGCGCGCCCGTACTCTCCCTGTAGTAACCATCACGCCCGTTTTTTACCAGATCTGCTACCAGGTTATTAACATTTTGAATGAAAGGACTATCGCTTGAATCTGACTGTGAATTACAGAGATAGTCATCAGTCCACGACTGCGCGCTCACCACAGATACAGATACAGATACGAGGAGTAGTAAAGAAAATGCTAATGACCTTATAGCCATGGCTGCTCCTCACCTCTAACAATACTATCACTTCTGTCAAATGAAATACTATCACTTCTAACCATAATTATTGCTATACTTATCAATCTGCTGTGGACGCCCTCATTTTATAGCCTTCGCAGCACATGGTTGGGTCGGCAGGATAACCTGAGTGAAGTCAACCATCATGGTGCTTTCCTGCGACGCTGATAAACAAACAAAAGCTTCATTTTACACACAGGCATGCATGAACCAACCAAGAATCTTGAATGAAAATTTTAAGAATATTCCTACCCCGGACCATTTTACAATTTCATATTTAATTGACCATTTTACAATTTCATATTTAATTGACCATTTTACAATTTCATATTTAACAATTTTATAATTGACCATTTTACAATTTCATATTTAACAATTTTATAATTGACCATTTTACAATTTCATATTTAACAATTTTATAATTCAAAAAAATATGTTTCATTATTTCATATTTAACAATTTTATAATTGAAAAAAAATGTAAAAAATGTGTTTCATTATTTCATATTTAACAATTTTATAATTGTCTATTTCACGATTTCATATTTAACAATTTTATAATTGAAAAAAATGTGTTTCATTATTTCATTATTTATAATTCAAAAATTATAATCAATGTAATTATAAATTAAAATGGAATCGTTCATAAATTCCTTCACACTCATGAATTATGGCATTTTAAAATATGTTTATAATTCAAAAAAAATATGTTTATAATTCAATCTTTATAATTCAAAAAAATATGTTTCATTATTTTATATTTAACAATTTTATAATTGGAAAAAAATTAAAAATTGTGTTTCATTATTTCATATTTAACAATTTTATAATTGCCTATTTTACGATTTCATATTTAACAATTTTATAATTCAAACAATTATGAGTTTCTTCCAGCTCACAAGTTTAGAGTAATTCAGTATTGCATGATTTATGGTTGAAAATATATAATGGTTGTAGTTAAATAAATTATATTAGTGCATTTTATAAATTATATTAGTGCATTTTATAAAAAAAATGATGTTTGTCAAACATTTATACATTTAAAAAAATATGAAACACTATTACTAACCATGGATATGAAACACTATGTTTTAGTACACTGCAGCATATATATTACTTAGATACCACAAGGTGTATCTTAACCAGACCTAAAACACATCATTGAAACTCGTCCTATAATATGCACTTCTGTTCTAGAATAATGCAGCATGTTATTGCACTAAGATACCACAAGAGTGTATGTATATTAAAATTTCCTAAAACTCTTCAAAAATCCGCACTGAAGCTCTTCCCAAAACTCTACACTTCTGTTTCAGAGATGACTGAAAATATTTTTCTCCAAAATGAATGCAGAACAGGTGTATATATAGGAACATGTTCACGGACTTTAAGTTGACCATCCTATTGCTTGTAGGTCGACTAGTCATGTTGTTGGAAGCATGACATTAACACATCATATAATATTATCTTTCAACATAGATTAGGGTTGTCATAAGCTATTCTTTTACGGATTATTGGACAAGGTCTTGGAGCATTTATTTAGACTATATCCTTCATATATATATATATATATATGACACTTAATTACATTTATCCCTAGAAGAAAAAACCCTAGATAGACATCAAGAATAATTCTATTAACCTATAATAAATTATTGCTCATGAAAGCCGTGAAGGAAGTACAAAATACATTTTATTATCTTTGTCTTCTTCTTTTACATAAATCCATAATTACATAGTCAATATCAAGACCCATCCTGTTACACTTTTCAACACTCCCTCTTAACTAGGGAGGTATTCATACACGTACATGGTCACTTTCAAACTGAAGAATCTCATAAGAAGAATCGGATTGGTAATCACATCTGTATAACATCATCTCAACTAGTATTTTCCTAGTGCAAGGCCTTGACTAACAACCGCATCTCTCAATGAGACAATGGGCTATAATTATGACGAGACTCATGACTTCTAGACACCATAGTCATTGTCTCTCCAAGGTACATACTCCACTCAGGTGTTCCTAGAATATAACCTTCTCGGACTATTCTTCACTTGAGTAGCTAGCCCTAAAATAATATCGGTCCTTGACTACTCTCATATTCAATGCCCTATCTCATTCTCAAAGAGTATCAAGTGCAAGATGAATACCCAATCCTCCATTCTATCTTCTAGGTGAAGACCAGAATGATGTGTATATCCATTCTCTCCATATGGTCTTCACTAAGACTTACGGTTGTTAGTCCTGGTCTAATGCATGACACATGTATTAGAGAATCACATACGTCACTCCCTCTTAACTCAGGAGGGACATACTTCAAGTTTCTTCCAAGTAAGAAACTTACCACCAGGATCCCTTTCAACCAGGGTCCTGTAGCAGCAATGGTGAGGCACTGAGTTGCTCATGAAGAATTCCTCTCGTCGATGTCATGGATTTTGATACTGAGGAATCTTCAACCTTTGGCTTCATAGGGCATAGACCATCCATCAATTTTAGTCACGAGTCATGTCAACCATTAGAAAGTGATTCATCAATCTTTCTCGTCTGGTACACCATTATGCCATGCTACTTTCCTTCGAATCATCTCCAAGGATCATACATCCTTTTTCATGATTATCATCCTTGCACAAATTCATCCAAATAAACATATACACTTTTAAAACAAAGGTTACCTCTGTGATGATCTTTCACCATGACATCTTCTTGTAGGCATCGACATCCTTTATTCAGATTGACACATATCATAATGATATGTTTTTTCAAGGGTATTCTTCTTTATCATATTATACATATCCTCCCACGAGATACTCTAGTCACATCTTCTTGGCTTCTGGATGATAACTACCTCTTGACATGGTTGCACTTCATGATCTCTTTCTTTCTACACATTTTCATTCCCGGGAACTTACAATTTCCAGTTCCTTGTTCATATAAAACCACCTCATATGCCATATGAGGATATATATTACGTTGATTTCATCTGTCAGTGCATTGTGATAGATCCTCTTCCATAGATCACACTTCTAAATAAAAAAGTCCATTACCTGCAACCATATGACATGAATTCACGGCATCGAGTGTTAGCATATAAATAAATAAATAAATAAATAAATATAAATATATATATATATATATATATATATATATATATATATATACATATATACATATATACATATACATATATACATATATATATATATACATACATACATACATATATATATATATATATATATATATATATATATATATATATATATATATATATATATATACACACACACACACACACACACACACATATATATGCATCGTATAGTGAAGCTTGAAGGCAACCTCACAGACGCGTCTAGAGCCATTGCCTAGGTGCCCTTTGGCAAGGGGGTAAAATTTCTTCTCCATTTCGAACATTTAATAAGAAGAGGCCATCGAGCCACCGTTTGCATTATTATTGTTTGGAACTCTCTATATAGCTTCTGTATAGTTGTTTTTTTTAGTTTTAGTTTAACTAGAGCATACTTCAGCATATTATTTTCATTAAGTTTTATGCTTTTGAGCTCCCCCACTTTCTACATGTTACCAATAGTTTAGAGAGTAGACCACACTCTCTAAGCTTGTGTGATTTCGTACACTCGTGCGACTAATCCACAACAACAGGATTGGCGACTCCACTGACGTGTTTCAAGTTTATGTAGTTGTGCCATCTTTTGCAGGAGACCCTTTTGTCTATGTTGGAGTGGAGTTGACAGTCCTCTGACCCATCTTGCAGTCCCTAGACTCACTGCGGTGACAAACTGAAGAAGGCAGCTCCTTATTTTTTTTTACTTGCAGGATTTTTGTGTGCAGTTTTTCCTCACAGAGGCAGATTATGCACGTTTAGGAGTGACTTGGGCACTGGAAAGCGCACCTGTCAAAGAGTTTTGCGTGCAAATTGCAGAGAGAGTTTTTCTCCCTATTTTATGCATTCTTTTTGCTTGCAAGTGTGTTGGGCAACCACTAATGTATCTTCCCACATCTGTGTTGATACCCCACAGCTTCTGAAAACTTATTTTTTGCTGCTTTCTATAGGCATTTGGTTAGTTTTCATTTAATTTGGTTTTGCAAAAAGTGTTCACATAGTTTAAGTAGGGGGCGAATTAATAATTGCTTTCCGAACAATTTATGTTTTTTGCACATTCTGGTATGCACACTTATCTTAACTAGTCCAAGTAAGTGGCTCAAGGCCACATATGCATAAGCTAGTGTAGAAATTGTTTAGTTTAAATTCAATTTTTGCATTTAGGAAATTACGGGACTAGGATTGAATCGCCAATTAGAGCAAGTAATCTCTATTGTCTTTGCACCATTTGGTGACCCTAGACAAGCATATGAATGCTCTACATTTGTGATTCACCATCTCCCTTTAGTAACTCACATAGACTAACTAGGAGGATTTGGAAGCGGCCCATTATCCGCAAATGCTTTCTATTTGAGCAAGGAACAATGTCACATAATTTAACTAGGGGAATTTTGTAAAGGATCACTGATATCCATATGTTCAAATTATGAGATTGTTCACCATACGCTCACACACATTCACCCACTAAGAAAAGAAAGCCACCTAAAAATAGCTTAAACCAACTCACTAAATTCTCCCCATACGGGCCACAAGAGAATTTATAGATTAAGTTAGGATCAAGGGAGTAGGCATCCAACAAGCTGCCTTGATCACACTTCACATTGAAACATAGAATTTGTGTATTCAGGGAGCTTTAAAATCCACCTATGAGCCCACGGAAAAGAAAACCCGAGCGCGACAGAGACCTGATTCAAAGGGGGTCAGGCTTAGGCGCAGTGCATGTGGTATCAGTTGGGGCTACCTGACTCGGCTAATAATCAGTACCGTTAGCTGACTACCAAGAAGCCCAAGACTCTAATGCTCATGTGGGATGGTGGTTATTAGTAGCCAAAACTAAGGCATCCTTTACCCTATAGGTGAAGTCATAGCGTTAAATTTAACCTCAACCTCACCTTGTTGATTCTCTTCGGCAACTAGGATGTCGCCAAATTTTTACGAGATGTTGTGCTAGCACTCGCAAGAAATCCTCTCAATGCCCAGTTACTTTTGAGTGTGTAAGGACATATTAGGTATTCTAGAATTTTGAGTATCACGCGCAAACAAACAAAACCATTTTTTTCTTGATTGATCACATAGATTAAGTTAAAGGAAAATTCATTTCATTTTCACTTTGTTTTATGTATGTGGCCATAAATTTGTCGTGATCATAGACTCGATCCCCTCAAAATTTTTCCAAAACCTAACCTGGTTGACATTCAAACGGTTCCAACGGAACCTCGTCGGTCCAGGCATCTTTTGGACCTCCCCCCATTATCGGGAGGGGTTCTAGGTCTTTCACCATTTAGGCGTCAAAGACGGAACATTGCCATAGTGGTTGGTTCCTCCTTTCTTGGAGCAACCTTAGTTGGGAACCCTATTCGGTCTCCCAACACACACCGCACACCACTCCCCCCTCGTCCCCTCGGGGGCAGAGGAGCGCATCCCATACAGGAACCCAGTTGAATTTACAACAGGGTACGTCACAGAGTAACCCTCGTTCTAACCAAAACTTTGTGTCTTCACACGTTGCCATGGCGTCAACCTCCCAATCACCCTTCTTAGCAGCATTGAATCTACCATATTTGA
The DNA here is from genome assembly GCA_034641835.2 of Pinus albicaulis. Lineage (NCBI taxonomy): Eukaryota > Viridiplantae > Streptophyta > Pinopsida > Pinales > Pinaceae > Pinus > Pinus albicaulis. The sequence goes on along the minus strand of CM076583.1, from coordinate 7,588,890 downwards.
CCAAGCTCACCAATGACCCCATCGCACACGACCCCAATTGGCCTCCCATGCCCACAAATCTCCCTTCAGACATACCAAAGTTTGAAGGCAAGCAAGCAGAAGACCCAGGAAATCATATAATGACCTTTCACCTGTGGTGCTCATCGAATAGCATCATTGAAGATATTATTCGGTTGAGGCTATTTCAATGCACTCTTACAGGAGTGGCCGCGAAATGGTACGTGGAGCAACCTCCTCCTTCACATGGAACATTTAACGCCCTCGCTATTGTGTTCCTCATGTACTTTCAGTTGCCCATTCACCACGATTCAGGAATGGAATTACTGACTCATTTCAGACAATCCCCCTCTACCCATATTTTAGAGCATCTCCATGAGTGGAGGCGACGTTGCAGTTTATGCAAAGCACAACTCGACGACCGAGTCCTTTTAGATTTATTCTTGAAAACTCTGACGGTGGAGATTTCAAAGGATGTGGCGCAACGTAACCCCACATCTGAAGAGGACACAACCAGTAAAGCCCAACATCTTGAACTGATATACACGCAATCAGGATACATATACAATATCCTGCCCAATGCCCCGCGCCTGCAATCTTTTCAAGAATTTCCAGGCGCGTCTAACTCTGCAGACGAACTTATTGGGTCAATGAACCAAGGGTACCTAGGTAGCAGTAATCAGAATCCCGGTTACACACATGGGTCTACCTAACATGTCTCACTCGGATGTGTCACCATGAGGACCTTATCTCCACAGAGATTCCAGTATTTTGTGTTTGTGAAGAAAACCGACGAAAAACTCTACTCTGAAACATGGGACAACAATATGCTCAGTCCCAAGCACATAACCCACCTACGCAAAACAATGCACACGTGAAATTTGTGCAGCCGTCCCAAAATCAACCACACCAGTATGATCAGGAGAATTATCCTCCTAACATGGTTAAGAGAATAGTAAAAAACAAGCCCAAAGGGAACCCTGGATAGGGGGGCAGCAACCAAAAATTCCCATCGCGATCCCAGGCTGGAGGTAACTCCAACCAGAATTAGAACCAGGAGCCAAACAATGCCCAAAGGCAAGGAAAAAGGCCACCTCTACGAACAAACCATTCTTGTTCAATATATGGTGAGTACGGGCACTATAATCACCACTGTCCTAAAATCCCTGAGCTTAAAAATATTAAGAGTAACCAAGGACAAGGAGGATCTTCCTATACAACTGTGGTTATGAAAGAACCCTTCCCCCATCAAGGAATGGTTAGCACTCAGCAGCAAAACTCTGACGATTCTGGGAAAAACAACCATGAAATTTACATGGCTAGGGAATAAATGTTTTTTAAAACTCGGAATCACAACTACGACACCCCACCAGACACCAGTATGTCAGGGGCTAGTACAAGCGTGCCGACTGCACCTTTAACCATTCCAAAGATTCCTTTGGAACTGTTGCCAAAAATGGTAAAAGGGCTGAATAGGCAAGTAGGTAACTACTCCAAAGCGGCCCACAATTACAACATCGTAGAATATTTAGCTCAATCACCTACTGCTATGTCCACATTGGAAGTACTGCAGTCATGCCCAAACCAACGAAAAGTCCTACTTTCCGCATTAGGCGTTGTCGACCTTGCTGACACGCGCATGATGGATTTTGACTTAGACAAAGCCACCCCTAGGCTTCCCTCCATGGTTGCCTTCTAAATACCAGTATCGGTACAGAATATCACTATTCACCGATGTGTCATTGAAGAGGGTGCATCCACATGCATCATGTCAAAGAATGTATGGCAGAAGTTAGGAGCCCCTGAACTCAAACCTTCCGTCATCACACTCAGAGCATACAATGGTCGTCCCTCGACCCCCGTCGGTCTCTTTCAAAATGTACCGGTATGTTTAGCCACTAAGACGGTCCACATACACATTGCAGTCTTGGACGCGCACTTGGATTACAATATACTCCTTAGGCGGAGTTACATGTATGCCATGTCTGCCATAGCATCCTCCGTTTTCCACATCGTAACGTTCCCCCACAAGGATTGAATCATCACAGTAGACGAGCTGATGCACAGTGAAAAGCATCCCTTGACCAACACGGATGTAAGTCTACCTTATGTAGATACAGCTGCAGATGGTCTTTCGCGGTATCAATAATATGGCCCTGGCCAATTCAAAACGTCATCTGTCCTAGGGTCATTCCTAGGATATCCTCCCATTATCCCTGTGGTATCGCATGATGCCACTGGGGCCCTGGTATCCATGATGTCCACATCAAGCATCGAGGTTAGTCATGACACAGACTCAAGCAGTAACGACACTGAGGCATTAGCTACTACAGCCTCCCTAGTCTACGCCACCTCCCAAACTCCTTTCCTCTATCCACCTCTTGGCTTCACCTCCCAGCAAGTCTTGGCAACACTGGTATTACCCAATATATCATTGGCATTCCCAGTGTGGTATCTCGTTCCCCCTCTAGGAATAGAAGCTACCAATGTTATTGCATTTGGGTTAAAGCCCCCCGCTCCCGAGGAGCCCCAACCTACCCAAGCAACAGTCGAAACCGCTCCCGCAAGGATAATTCCCACTGCGAAACCAGTGACCACAACTAATAAAATCACCAAGAGAGGAAAGAAAGTGGTGACCCCCACCATGCAAAGGGAGTCATCAACTTGCACTATATGTGATGTCACAGGACACCCTACCCACATATGCCTGGATTTGGAAAAATTAAAACCACTCCTCCGCTGCGAGGCAGGCACCTTGACACAACATTCCCATAAAAGGGAACTTTCCACAAAAATTACAAGCAAACCGTTGTGTACCAATCATGCATGCACTCTTTGTGACACCTGTGGGAATTATACCCACCATTTTCCAAAAATACCATGATATAGGGATGCATTACATGCGGTCGAACAATCCTATCAAGAGGATCCCTCCATCCTAATGCAGGAGCATCAAGCTCAATTTTTCATTATTTAATTATGTAATGAAGTGGGTGAGGCATTTTAATTATTTTATTAATTAAATTGTTTATTTTAATAAATTAAGAGAAAAGGTGAGGATTTTGTATATATTCTTTTAATAATTAAAAGGATATGAGAGAATATAGAATTAGGTAGCAAATTTAGGGAGTAGGAATTCTATGTATGGGACTTTGTTGAGTCCACACATAAAATGAATCTAAATTAGATTCAGTTGAGGATTGGGTGGAGAAATTTTTCAAGTGAAATAAATACATTATTTATGTATAAATAAGAGTGTTTTTGTGAGGGTCAAAGAAAACGGCTCTGCAAATTTCTGGCCTAGGGTTTTGGCTCACAGTTTGTGCACTTTTACCAACTCTGGCTGGGGGCAGTGCCCTGTTCTCAGATATACGACAGAGGGGGCTTTCCCTGGCCCAACGGATGGGTAGACCAGGGTCCTCTAGGGGCCCTTCTTTCAAACAGATAATGATGGATAAAGGTAAGGGCTGATTGGAACGGGTGCATATCACGGGTTCAGAAACGGCTGGAAAAAATGAACTCAGCAAAAAGACAAAGAAGGACATCAACACTAAGGAAACCCATCTTCAACACCAAACACAAGGCATCAATATTCCAGAAGGAAAAGGCACAACTAATTCCGCTCAAGTGCAGGAACCCCAAGGAGGAGGAACAGAGTCCAAAGAAGCTGAGGATAATGATGCCTCCACCCTGAACAACTCCATTCCAGAAGGCTCAGCAATGGAAAAGAAATAGCCGAAGACCCAAGGGAGGTGTAAGCCAAAAACTATATAAAGCCTAAGGGTCATCATCACGGACCCATAATCGTTAGTTACAGATCATATAGTTGTCTGGGTTGCATGATCCCAAGTTTATGGGCTTTTGGCCCACAGAAAAATCCTTATGCCAATGGATAAAACAAACTTGGAAGCCGAAAGGAGACATGAAACTCCACTTGGGGGCCAAGGGTTTTTTCATGGTTGTCTTTTCTAACCTAGAAGATAGAGACCGCATCTTTGATGGAGGCCCTTATTTCTATGGATCTACAGGTCTCTACATGAGACCATGGAAGCCTAAATTCGCACCTGAACAAGAAACATTCACACATGTTCCTATTTGGATTCACCTATTTTCTCTCCCAATTGACTACTAGAGACCGACAGCGCTGGAACAAATCAGCAACAAACTGGGCACCTTCATCCAAGCTTTTGAAGGAACCGTCCAAAAAAGGTACACTTCCTGTGCTCAAATATGTGTTGAAATGGACGTTTCAGGTGCTCTTCATGATGGTCTATGTTGAGATTACAACAAGATGATGAGCTTAGTGGAAAGAAGTCGCCTTCACTAAGTGGGCCCGCAGGCTATTTTTGGCGCAAAGTCTATTTTTAGACTATGTCTATTTTTAGACATATGGATCATGTTCTAGGAGTTGCAGGATGCTATTTTTGGATGGTTGGTCAAGTCAGGAAAAATAGTTAGTGGAGTTGTATTCAATTTAACTAATATAAACATAGTTGAGCTATTTGTGTCTAGTTTAACTAATTGATACAATTAGTGAGAGTGGTGTGAATTAATTATTAATTAATTCACTAATTATAAAATCATAAATCAACTAAAGAATGCATCAGTTAACTTCAGTGCATGGACAATTTTAGTGGAGACTAGTGCAAGAATAGATGAAAGAGCAGGTTAACTATCATTTGTGACTATACTGTTACTATTTGCAACACACAGATAGGTGGAGTAGCCCATGAATATTTCACAGTATAGGCCAGGTGGTTTATCTATTTAATGAAGCCATCCCATAGCATTGACAACGCAATAGAGGCTGGCTATCAAGTGGTAAAATATTGGAGCATGTGTTTTGCTAGATCTAGCTTGATAGTGTGTAGCAATTCGAGGTTGTGTTGAGAGCTTGTGAGGAGCTTTGTACTATGATTGTTACATGATCTCCATGACATATAATATATAGATAGTTGGTGGTTTTCAACTTTAAGCTTTCCGATGAAATACTGTGTTCATATGTGTGATTGTTTATGGTTTTATTGTGTGCATGCAATTGATTTTATTTCCGCAATTAATGATCAATGGTAGAGGAGATTCTGTATTGTGCATGAAGATAAAATAGTGTGTGATGAGGAGAATCTCGGTGAATAATATATCAGTTATTCAAATTTCTACAGTCTATGGTTGGAATTCAGTGATGAAGTCTTCTTCCAAGCCATAGACTACGAACAGATACCTTTTAGATGCAGAAAGTGCCATGAACATGGTCATTTGATCCGGGAATGTCCCCTGCACAAACCCATTGAGAAGGCTAAGGATAGTTCACACAAGAATCAGGATGGTTTTTTCCGACCTTCAGGAAAACATAGTGCAAATGAAAGAAGCCAACTGAAGAGAGGAAACCCCAACAAAGGGTCCATGAACGCATTTGAAGTGCTTGGAGATGAAACTGTAGCTGAGGATAATACCCAAAATTTAGCTGTCAAGCAGGAAATCCCACAAAAAACTGATCAGAACACCTAGCCATGGATTCCAACCTCGATCGATGACCTCCTCCTAGATCCTGGTTTCAAAAAAGATGCTGAAGGGGATGAGAAAATGGCTTTAAGTGAAATAGGCATGGAGGATCTGGGCCTAAGTGACATCCTAGAAAAGGAAGGAATGGATCTGAACACCATAGTTGAGCAATGGAAACAAAAAGGAGTTGATCACATGCCAGAGGAAGAGATTGACAGAATCAACTTCCTCTTCCTTTCAAGGCAGGATGTAGCCTTAAGAGGGCAGAAAATAAATCTCAGCACAACAAAGGGACTGGGTATAAAGGTGCAGACCTTACACCATACACACTCCAGTACAAAACACAAGAAGAAAAGAGGCAAAAGAACCAACAATGAAAAACTCCAAGAGCTTGGCCAAATGCTCATCAACTTAGGAAAAATGAAAGCCCTTGAGGCTTTCCCATTCTCCTTTTAACCCTTGTTTAATTATGAAGTTACTCTCATGGAATATAAGAGGACTAAACAACCAAAACAAACATAGACTTCTGAGAAAGAAATTCATAAAGGAAAAACCAGACATTATGTTCCTATAGGAAACCAAATGTTCCAGACTGAAGTTGGAAACAATAGGAAGAAGCCTGGGAAAGAGAATGGAGTACATGGATATTGAGGGTAATGGTTTGGAAGGGGGCTTAGCCATCTTCTGGAACCCCCTGTCCCTAAACCTACATAACGAAGAGGCCTCCAGATCATTCATCTCCCTTGAAATGCAAATCTTGGGAGAGAATGGCACTTACTTGTTCATGAATGTATATAGCCCCCAAAGGATGGAAGATAAGCTGCAGTTGCTGAAAAATCTTTCCAGCCTGTAGCATAGGCACCCTAATGCTAAAGTCATATATGGAGGCGATTTCAACATGATCACCTCACTGGAGGAAAAGAAGGGAGGGACAAGAACCCTAAAAAGAGATGCTGAGGCCTTCACATCATTCATTAGAATATATAACCTTGTGGACATCTTACCCAAAAATGGCTCTTTCACCTAGACCAATAGAAGAGGAAGCAACAGGCACATCGCATCTAGGCTTGATATTTTTCTGATCCTTGATTCCATTCTTCTTAGGGGAGACATGGTGTAATCAAATATCATTCCATCTGGAGGATCGGATCATTGGCCAATCTCTCTGGATGCCACCATCCTTGGTACTCCTAAAAATAGGCCTTTTCTCTTTGAGAAATTCTAGCTTAGTCATCCAAATTTTGCTACCAACATCAAACTCTGGTGGAATGAACACTTAGACACTAGAGGAACCAAAATGTTTTGGCTTGAAGCCAGATTGAAGCACCTAAAGGCTAGGCTACGTACATGGAACCAAGAGGTTTTTGCCAATATTTTTGAGGAGATACAAGCCTTGGAGGATCAGATGGCACTGATACACAACAACTAGATTAAGGGGGAAATTTCCCAGGATTCCATTAACACAAAGTGTAATCTCATGCAAAAAGTTGAATGAGCGGTGTCACCAAGAAGAAATACTCTGGAGACAGAAATCCTGCATACAATGGTTGAAAGAAGGGGAGAAAAACACCAAATTTTTCAATCGATCAGCCATGGATTGTAGATGCAAAAACAAGATAACCAAACTCAAGGATGAGCAGGGCACATCTTTCCAGTCCCATCAAGAGATTGCCTCTATCCTCAGGAACCACTTCAGTCTCATTCCTACTGAACCCGACATTGACAGAAGGGAGGCTATCAATGAAGTCATAACTTCCATTCCCAAGCTGATCACAGAAGAGTAGAATAAATCCTTGAACCACCCAGTTACCCTTCAGGAGGTGGAAGAGGCAGTCAAAGAAATGGCCAGTGGCAAGGCTCTAAGACCTGATGGTTTCACCATTGACTTCTTTAAGGCTTTTTGGGACCTGGTGAAGCTTGATGCTTGGGCAGTGGTCAAGGACTTGAGGAGGTCCTCCTCTATAATCAAAACCCTTAATTCCACTTTCATTCTCCTCATCCCCAAGGAAGAGGATGTTGGTACTCCCTCAAAATTTAGACCTATCGCTCTCTGCAATGTGTTGTACAAGATCATATCCAAAGTAATGGCCAACAGATTAAATCCTATTTTGCCCTTGATCATATCAAAAGAGCAGTCGGGTTATGTGGAAGGCAGGAAGATCATGGACAATGTCCTTTTGGCTCAAGAAATGATCCACACCCTTCAGTCTCAAAAAAAGGCAGGAATGATCATACAACTGGACCTCTCAAAAGCCTATGATAAGGTCATTTGGAGTTACCCTGAAGCTATATTGGAAGCGTTTGGATTTGGTCAATGTTGGATAAAATGGATTTTAGCCATGGTCAAATCTCCCAGCTTCTCTATCCTAGTTAATGGAGCCCCTTCTGCCCCCTGTTTCCTTTCTAGGGGCATTATACAAGGTGAGCCCATATCACCTTTTCTTTTTGACATCTTAATGGAAGGCCTGAGTCGCATCATCAAATCGGCTAAGGACAAGAAAGAAATCAAGGGTCTCCAACCCGTGAACCACTCTCCTGCTACCACTCATCAACAATTCGTAGAGGACACCACGTTGCATGACACCCCCTCAACTAAGGAAGCCAAGGGCTTCAAAGCAATTTTGAACCTGATCAACCAAGCATCAGGTATGGATCTTAACTTGGATAAATCGTGAATTTGTTTCTTCAACATGCACAAAGCAATCCAAAGATACCTCACTAATATTGTTGGCTTCAAAAGACACAGCCTCCCTTCTAAGTATCTAGGCATTCCTCTCACCGATAAGCCTTGGCAGAAAATCCACTAGGAACACTTGCTCTCCAGGCTGGCAGACAGGGGCAACTATTGGACTAACAAAGTCTTGAACATTGCTGGTATACTGGTTATGACTAAGGCTATTCTTCAGGCCATCCATCATTACATGCTCTCTGTTCTCCCGGCTCCAAAAGGAGTTATCCATAAAATCAAGAACATTCAAAGAGCTTTCCTATGGTCGTGTAAAGCGCACAAACCCAAGTGGGCTCTTGTAGCCTGGGATAAATTATGTAAACCAAAAAACTTGGGGGGTTTCGGGCTGGAGGACTTGGATACGTTCAAAACATATTGTGGGGCCAAGTTGTGGTGGCGCTGGCTCAAGGAACCTCATACACCATGGGCTAAATCATGGAAGGAAAAATATGCTGAGAATTGGCAAACTGAGGAGCTGATAAGAGTGACAGATCCCCCTGCAGAGTCTCCTATTTGGAACTTGGCCAAGGCTAACATAAAAATCATTCAGGATTCATGCTTGTTTGCGGATCCTCCTCCATCTGGGTAAAGGCTATATAATTGTGGAAGGGGATTCCCTCTTGGCCATCACTGCGATTAGGATAATTCAAAACGGTACGTAGCCGGGGAAATCAATTAAGCATTGGAGACTGGCCATGGTCATAGAGCTCAGTGCGGATCGTCTCGCCTCCCTCAACAACATCATTCTACAGGCAGTTCGGCGGAAGGCTAATGCTTTAGCACACAGCCTTGCTAACCATGCAGTGGATCATCCAAGGGATATCATTGACACTTTTTGGCAAGATGTCACAAATGACGATATTAGGAATCAGTGCGTTCTCGTCTCGAGACAAGACCTCACAGGAGGCTCAAGTGAGGAGGACGACCTAAAAATTACAGATCTGCAGTAAATGATGAGGATTATCTATGTTCTTAATTACAAGCATTGGCACTGCTGGGAATTGTCCTATGAGGTGCCCTGGGATAGATGACAGATCATCCAAAAGGACGATGGCAGGCTCTACTGATACAAGTGACAGAATGCGTGGCATCCTCAAGCACGCGAAGGAACTAGAATTAAGAAGTCGATTTATGCTCAGGAAATTGGCATCAACACCCTGATAAGACAATAGGCGGCCAACAATGATGGCAGTAAGTGGGTTAAAGTTCTATTTTCGCCCCCCCTTAAAGCTCCTATAGTTATAAATCCTATCCCAATTAGGACAGACCTCATCTGTTTCAAACCTTCTACTGTGCTTTGCGTTGTGTCTGTTTGTTTTTCTCTTGTCTACTGGTCACCTATTTTCAGGAGCTGCATCCTATCTATGGCTGACCATAATCTTCGTAGTTCTAAAGTGGCCAGAGAGATCAAGTGAGAAATGGAAGGCTACGAAGCATCGGTTTCAAAAAAATGCAAGCAAACTATTAATCTGCTGCAGGAGGAAGTTCAAAAAGCCAAGACCACTATGGACAGTCGCACCATTAGCGAGGAGGTAGACTGGATTGCTAACCCTGGGACTCCATCTACCAGAGCAACACAGTTTTTGCAGACTCAGACAGTGGCATGGAAGATGAAGACCATGTTAGCCAAGGCAATTGGAATGCATGTGGCAGCTGTTAAAGATACTTTCACAGCTACTTCCCTCGCCTCTGCCAGAAACTCTGCGCACTTGGATAAGTTGGAGGTATCGCTGAGCTCACTCATGGAAGAATTGAAAATGCATTCGAAGAGGCTGGACGGTTTCATCCAAATGTTTGAACTATACCTGCGACACATTCTGAATGTTTCAATTGAGATGCCAGAGGATGATTCCCAAACTAGAATCATCCATCGCCACAAGCCGCGCCTCATTCCCAAAGGAGCTGAGGCAGCTAGTCCAAGTGGTGCTGGTCATTTGGGTGCCTCCAATCCAGTCATGTGATCTCACTATGTTTTATTTCTTTTCTATTTATCTATATATCATGTCTTCTCTGTTAGCTTGGCCTATAAAGTCTGTTCGAGGGTTCTACAAGGCTGTAGACAATTTTTCTTTTATCAAATTCACTACGCTGTTAAGAAATCTTGCATGGTTAGCCAGCTATATGTCTTTGTTGGTCAGTCAGTCTGCAACAGAAGTTTGGTAGTTTGTTAACCCTCAGAGCTATATTCTTGATGTTATGTTTGGTTGGCCTAAGCCTCCTCATGTTCATCTGGAACTGACAGGCCATTTTGTAACCATATTTACTATCATTTTTTCTTCTAATTAATATATCTCAGTTGACTTACACAAAAAAAGAGTGTTTTTATGAGGAAAAACAAGAGCTGAGTATGTGAGGAATACAGGAAGAGTGAGGAGTTGTTTGAAGGACCAAGAGCCAAGAGGCCACCCAATGTAATATTTGGCACAGATAATTTTTATATTGTTATCTATAATTGATTTTAATGGCTCTTTCTCCTTCATGTAAATTTTGAGTTGAATGTTTTTCATGATTTTATTTGAAGAAAATTTTGAGAATTTTCATAATAGGGTGAAGCAGAGGTTTTTATATGCTAGGATCTGCTTTCTAGAAGAATCCCTACATCATTTCGTATCAGAGTGAGGGAAAGATACCTGTTTGAATTTGAAATTATATATGCTATATATTGTTTTTAATCACAAGAACATGTGTGTGAATTTGGTTTGGGTGAAATTGCATCCATTTTTAGACCAATTTGGCCATTGGAATATCTTAACTACCAACAGAGGCTTACATTGATGATCGCTAGTTGTATTGACGTGGGGAATACACCTTGAAATTTCAAGATAGTCTCTGGACAGAGCTAATTCTACAAATTTAGCTCCCTTCTCTTTGAATTGAAATCATAGCTCACTAGGACGCTTGAATACATACTCTCTTTATGTTGCTTTTAAGTTCGTGTTTTTTTTTCACTATTGTTCGAAGAAGACATGGCTTTGGTTGTTAATGTAAAATATAACACTTCTCTCTAGAGATTGAAACATCATTCAAACTATGTATGTGAAGGGCGTTTTGATATGAATGAACACCATGTGTGTCGACGGTATTGACAGAAGCAGTGAAGTCTCGGATCGATGTGCATAAGTGTTATGATGTGTGATTGAAGGTGGTATTGACAGCGTAAGGGACCATGGTTTGATTGATGTTCTACACTCAAACCCATGACAATAACGATTGGTATGAATCTCTGCTATTTGATGCAAGGTCAAACCATAAAATTATGTGTTGAGAGGCCACGCAAGCCTGATGTTTTATGACGTTGATGCATTACATACCACGGTTGTAATTGAAATAAACATTGACATGATATTTCCGAAGGTTGAAATGATTTTGCAGGTCAAATGATATTGCCGAAGGTCGAACTGAAATCTTGTTTACAATCGTTTTAAAATGAGTTGTGATGTGGTTTAAACCATTGATAGCATTTAAAAGATATTTTTTCAACGTTGTATGTGGTAGCAGAATCTTTAAATTCTTGTGACTGCTTTTTACTGCAAACTAGGACATCACTCTTTTCTTGGCATGAAAACTCTAGCACGTTGGAGCAGCGACACTCAGTTGCTAGAATTGCTGAGTTTCTTAAACTGGGCACTCTCTTGAAAGCTGTGAAGGAAGGAACATAGCCAACAACATTTTGGAATGCATTGGGAGGGAAACAAAGCTACGTAACACATTGGAGAGCACAGGTAACAAGCACAGATCCTAATTTGTATGCATGTAGTCGAAGTTGAACGAATTACATGGATGTGACTATGAAGGTTGAAGTTTTTCTATACGTTTGATTCAAAATTAATTTGGTTGATAGGTTTAAATGGTAAGTAGCTATCCATTTAAGTCTCTGAGTTGCGAGTTAAGGGTTGCGCATTTATTAAATGGATATGTGAAACTGTATGAACCAGTGTAAGAGATGTAACTCAAATTCTGGGTAAGAGTTCATTACTTTTTTTTGAATTGATAAATATGGTGAGAATTTCAATATACGCAATTATGGATAGCTTAAAGAAGAGCTTGTAGAATTTTCATCAAGTATTAAATCAATTCTACCTTTGTGAAGAAAATAAGCCCAGATTTTTTTTTGTTGAACTGAAGGTAAAAGTGTAGGACTATTTAATTTTCCTCCATCATAATGTGTTGGGTTTGACATCTGCGTGAATACATTTGTGTGGATTTGGGTGAATGGAAATAGTTCTTTTTGAAGATTCAGTTCTTTTTTTAGAATTGTAGATAATGTATGATCGATGGAGAATTAAATGGGGATCGGACTTTGAATCTGAAAGATGATAGCACATAGAGATATAGTGCAGTTGAGAGATGGAATAAGATCACACAGAGATCTTGAAGGTGAGGTAATATGTTTTATTTTAACTCTGGTTTTCTTGAAGAGGATAGTCGCAAAATATAGGTTGCAGATAGTTTAAGGGAATCTCAGCAAACAAAGATCACAATTCTAACAGTACTGATGAAAGAATAGTTTCTGAATGAAAGAAAAATGTGGGCAGAACCTTGAAGAACTCCAACAGATATTGGATAAGAAGGACAGTTGTGTGCATGTGAGTTAAAGCCTATAGAGGGAAGAGAGATGCTCAAGGAGGTTCCAGGGAACAGAGAACCGATGCTTGCCAAAGATGAAGTCCAAAGAAAGGATTAGTGAGGTAAGTGGAAGCAGGTAAGACTTAATGTTGCAGATACTGATGTAAAATTGAATGAAAAGTGAATGAAAATTTGCTAATCCTACATGACATAAAGAGAAATATGCATGTTTATTTGAGGAGGTTTATTATGCACAATGTGATAATTTATTATGCATAGTGTGGATTCTTCACAGTTTGGTTAAGTTATTTTGGACAAAGTCTATAGTGGGAAAAGAAGAATTCTTTTGATTGGTGATTGGAATAATAATTACTTCATGTTGTAAACCTTTGTTGTTACCATCATGTGATGGCATTTAAGGAGGAGATATTCAGGATGAACACAATGTACGAGTTGTACATCATTCATTGAACAAGTTGATTGTTGTCTGTACACAAGTAAAGAGATGTGAATTGATATTGCATGGTGTATACAAGTGCAGGGAATTTTTTGCATAAAGATGACGAACTTGTGAACATGCAAGTATTGGCGGTGACAAAGATGGCACAAAGGTATGGAAATTAGAGGGTTGAGTTTGCAAAGAGAAACGTTTATTAATAACCTTAACAGGGCATGAGCTATGATAATTCAAGAATATATTTGTTTGAAGATTGAATGATTTATTTATTTTCACCTTAAAATAAATGTTGGAAAACCTGAATTGTAATTTTACTAAAGACTTCAGTATCATGTGAAATGATAAGGCAAATTAATAATTTTTCATAAGAATGAAGTATGAAAGGGGGTGAAGATTTACATCCTAAATTTATTGGGGTGTATGTTTATAACTTCAATTAAGTCAAAATATACACTATCATTAATATTAGGACAAAGCTTGAATTGAGATTGAGTATTTTCATCCAGAATGAAAATTGGTGTAAGTCTGAAGTCAAAGAGTTGTAAGATAAGTCAAAAGTCTGAATGCAATTGGGTGCATGATTGGCGGAGCTAGACAACCAAAGAATTGGTTATCATAACACATGAATTACTAAGTGTTGTTTGCAGCAAGAAGGTTGCCAGAGATTGGTTCCAAGACAAGGAGAAGCCAAGCGCAGGAGGATAAGTTGCATTTTGATAAATGACCAGTGTGAAGGATTTCCAGGAAGTGGATTAAATGAAGTCTACACGTGAGCATAGGAAATTCACAAAAAAGGGGAAGATGACTATTGATAGTCATTTCTGGAGATCTGATGAAGAGTACGAGTAGGAGAAGGCTGAGACAACAATTCACCTTGAATTGTTAATGGAGTTGTTGTAGGAAAATCTAAGAAACCAGACACATGGTTGGACCATGAGAAAGAAGGTGAAGTGGTAGAAGCTACACGCAAAGAAGGAAAATAAGGTAAACATACAGTTGATGGAAGAGCTGAGGAAGCTCAAGCAGATGTTGAGTTGTGAAGAACTCAGGGAGGCTGAGTTAAAAATGGATGTTTACATTTGTGGCCCAGAGCAGGGTGAAATTCTGGGTGAAGATTTCAGTGAAGAAGATCTCATGAACTATTGGGATAGTTCAGAAGCATCTAAAGATGTGTTGGCGAGAGAAACAGATGAGGCCATGAAGCCTTACATTTTTTCTCACAGTTTATGTATGTTTGTAGGATGTGCGAAATATGGTGAGCAGTCTGATGGAACTATCACAAAGGAGAATAAAACTCTTGAGGTAAAGTCTGGTAGAGAATTCCTTTCAGAGAAGGAAAGTGTTGATTGGTTACAACAGGAATAAATCATAAATGAATTCTTATTTGGGGTAAGACAGCAAGTCGAAGCTGTTATGGAACATGAACAAAGTGGAAATGCTGAAGAAAAATCCCAAGGAGGTAAACAAATGTATTTGTTTAATGAAACTGCTAACAAAGTTGACAATGTAATGATGTTGAAACCAGGACAATTCAGGAAGAGTTCCAAAGGAAGAGTGGACGTAGTGATGAGACAAAAGAGAAATCTACACAATTTATTTTCAGCTAAAAAATTTATTAAAATTTATTTATTTATTTATTTATTTTTAAATTTAAATTGTATTGTTTTATTAAATATATACTTAATCAATTATATTTTAAAATTTTAAATATAATGAATATAATTAAAAAATATATTTTAAAATCAAAATTAAAATTTAAAACTTATAATGTTTTATTGTATTTTAAATCTTATACTTTTATTTTAAAATATTGAAATATAAATTATTTATTAAATTTTAAAATTTTAAAATATAAGATAAATTTTAAATTTTAAATTATTATATTTTTTATAATTATAACTATAAATAAATTTTAAAATTAAAACTTTATTATAAAACATTATATATATTTTTTAAAATTTTAAAATTTTATATTACAATTTTTAAAACAAAACATTAATATTTTATATTTAAAACAAAATATATATATATATATATATATATATATATATATATATATATATATATAAAATAAAAATAAAATTAAAATTAAAAATTTTTTTCGCGCCTCCCCGAGGAGGGAGGCCCGCTGGGCGATGCCTCCAACGTGAATGAAATTCCGCCACGGAAGTTACCAATGCCAACACAACACTTCCAGAAAATTGCTCCAACAAAAACCAGAAAACTTGATGTGATGTGATGAATAGAAACAATGATTCTTATTATATAACGAATTTTGTGTGATTGGTTTACTGTTTAATGAATGTGGGATAAAAATCGAAAATTTAAAATATTTACATGTAGTTAATTATAGTTTTAATATTATAGTTAAAATAGTTAGTATTTGCATGTAGTTATCATAGTTAATATTTTATTTAATATTTACATCTACTCAATGTTAAATCATTCAAATATAATCTGAGATTAAAATTTAAAATTTAAAATATTTAAATGTAGTTAATTGTAGTTAATCTTATAGTTAAAATAGTTAATAGTTTCATGTAGTTATCATAGTTAATATTTACATGTACTCAATGTTAAATCATTCAAATATAATCTGGGATTCAAATTTAAAATTTAATTACATGTACTCAAATATGGTTAATAATATAGTTAAAATGGTTATTATTTGCATGTAGTTATTATTGTTAATATTTACATGTAGTCAATCTTTAATCATTCAAATAAGAAAATTATTTTAGTTTGGAAGGCATGCATGAAAGGAATCTTTTGTCGATATTTTGAATAGAAAGTATGGTGAAATATTTCAAGACCAACAGTTTATTAAGAAATTTTGAAATATATTTTAGATGAATATAATGTCGGTTTAAAATTTAAAATTTAAAACATTTACATGTAGTTAATTATAGTTAAAATAGTTAATATTTTCATGTAGTTATTATAGTAATATTATAGTTAATATTTATATGTAGTCAGTGTTAAATCATTAAAATAACAAAATTATTTTAGTTTGAAAGACATGCATGATAGGAATATTTTGTGGATATTTTGAATAGAAATATCGGTAAAATATTTCAACACAAACAGTTTATTAAAATGTTTTTAAATACATTTTTGACGAACACTTTGTACAAAATATTTGAAACGAAAATTTTGGAGGGAATGTTTTTCGCAAAATTTCTTAGGGGGGAAATTTGGAGGGAAATTTTTAGTCTTTAAGATATATATTGTAATTGGAAGAGGCATTTGTATCATTCAACATATTCTTGTTGAAAGCCATGGGTTCTTCTGATAGTGAATTTTTTCTTTCTACAACATCAACATCTTCATCACGTAACAACTCTATTCAGATTGACGAATATAACAGGAGTTCTTTCACCATGAATAGAGATTCAAAAAATCAACTTGGTCGTAATCCTAAGGATGATGGGAACATAATTGATGAGGCGCAGCAAAAAGAAATTTCTTTAAATCGAGAGTCACTTATTCCACTTACTCTTAATCCTAAGGATTATGAAAGCAGCAGTGATGAAGGGCATGATGAAGAATTTCTAGAGTCAAAATTTTCACTTCGTCTTAATCCTAAGGATTTTAAGGGCACCACTGATGACGGGGGAGATGAATAATATCGACTTTGTCCTAATCCTAAGGATTATGCAAGCAACACATATGAAGAGGGGAATGAAGAATTTGGAGAGTCAAAATACCCACTTCATCCTAATCCTCAGGATTATTCCAGCACCACGGATGAAGAGGGGAATGAAGAATTTACAGAGTAAAAAATTCCATTTCGTCCTAATCCTAAGGATTATGCCAGCACCACTGATGAAGAGGGGAATGAAGAATTTGCGGCGTCAAAATATCCACTATATCTTAATCCTAAGGAGTATGCCAGCACCATTGATGAAGAGGGGGATGAAAAAATTCCAAATTCAAAATATCCACTTCGTCCTAATCCTAAGGATTATGCCAGCACCACTGATGAAGAGGGGAATGATAAAATTCCAGAGTCAAAACATCCACTTCTTCCTAGTCCTAAGGATTATGCCAACACCACTGATGAAGAGGGAAATGAAAAATTTGCAACGTAAAAATATCCACTTCATCCTAATCCTAAGGATTATGTGAGGAGCACTGATGAAGAGGGGGATGAAAAAATTCCAGAGTCAAAATATCCACTTTGTCCTAATCCTAAGGATTATGCGAGCACCACATATGAAGAGGGGAATGAAGAATTTGGAGAGTCAAAATATGCACTTCGTCCTAATCCTAAGGATTATGCCAGCACCACTGATGAAGAGGGGAATGAAGAATTTGCAGCGTCAAAATATCCACTTCATCCAAATCCTAAGGAATATGCCAGCATGACTAATGAAGAGGGGGATGAATTTCCAGAGTCAAAATTTTCACTTCATCCTAATCGTAATGATTATAAGAGCACCATTGATGAAGGGGGGGATGAAGAATTTCCAATAAATATAGATTCACATCATCCACTTATTCCTAATCCTAAGGCTTATGAGAGCACCAGTGAGGAAGGGGAGCGGTGGGATGAAGAAATTCTAGTGAACACGGATTCAAAGCTTCCACTTAGGCCTAATCCCAAGGATTATGAGAGCACCACTGAGGAAGGGGAGGATGAAGAGTTTCTTGCAAATGATAATTTTAGAGGCACATATCTGAATAATGCATTTTCTCTAAGTGATTGTTTCAAAGACTCTCATGGTGATGAAGAATTGAATCCTCCCGGGGAAGAATTTGAAAGCATGTATCAAGATGGTGAAGAATTTCGTCTGACTCAGGGTTACAAAAGCACAGATGATTCTTGTGAAATGTTTTGTTCAATTGATGATGGTAATGAAAATTTTCCAGGGAATGATGTTGATGAATTTCTTAACTATTTAGAGAATGATGATAGTGGGGATAATACTCCTCCTAATGGTGATGAAACTGCTTCTACAAACGATGATGGAATGATGAATCTGTTGCAAGAAAATATTGTAACTAGGAGTAGGAGTAGACCTTTTCATATCAATCCAAAACATTCCAGTTATACAAGGGTGAGGACAAAATATCTCACAAAAAGAAGTTTTGTCGTTAATTTGATTTCAAGTGACTTTTTTCAAAGTGATTGCTTGAAACATATGGATTTCAACTTTGTTTTTGAGAAAAGGAAAATATATATTTCAATTAATAAAAGCATGCAAAATTCATATTTAGTGGGTTGCATGCAATCTACACTAGCAGGTTATGATTATCATATTGTGAATGTATTGCTCCATAGAAAGGCTTTCAAAATGTTGCATTCAATTGGTAATTGTTGTTTGTCAAGAATCTAAGAGAAACTGGAAAAGGATCCCACATATTATTCAGAAGTACGTTATAAATGGGAGGTTGGGCCTTTTGCAAATACTACTAAGACATGGATGAAAGACTTATTTTCAAAGCATGGAGAGTGTATGCCAAATAAAGACACAATACATATTCCAGATAATTTCTTGAGATGAGAAATATTCATCATATACAGAGATTATGCAGAAGTTGTTGAAGGAGTTGGTAATTTTATTACATATTCTTATTTTACAAGGTTATGGAAAAATGAATTCAATAATGTTCGTATTCCTAAGAAGACAAGGATGGGGGTTTGCAACACATGTGCTTCTCTTAAAGAAAAAAGAGATAAATGTCAAGGGGTAGAAAGAGGTGTGTTCAAAACATTGTTTTTTAAAATTGGATAGTTATCGACTATGAAAATATGTTTATTCATATGTTTCTTTTATTTTATGTACAGATTTCGTTGTCAAAGAACTTCAAGGGCATCGCAAGCAACAAAAAAGTGAAAGGAAAAAGTTGTATAAACATCGAAAGAAGTGTTATGATCATCCAAATAAATATCTAAGTTTGATAATTGATGGTATGGACCAAAAGAAAACACTTCTTCCACATTTTTTCCACACGCCAAAAAAATACAGGAGGAAAATTTCATTCAGTTTCACTTGGTTAGTTGTATGGTATTTAAGGAGAAGATGTTTCCAAGAGTTTTCTTCACAACTCCAAATATTCACAATGATATAAATATGACCATAACTATAATCCATGATGTGGTTACTCATTGGTATGGTATTCTTCTTGAAGTTTTGTATTAACAATTACACAACACAAGTCGTGAAAACAAAAATCAAGTTCTTTTTGGGTATCTAAACATGCTCGTTGAATTGGGAATTTTTAAAAAGATAAAGGTTGGTTTCCTTGTTGTTGGGCATACTCATGATCATATTGATCAAATGTTCAGTCGTTTTTCAATAACATTGAGGAGGAAAGGTGTTGGGAGCCTTCCATCATTAATTGAATGTATTAAGAAATCGTACATTCTAGAACTTGTTTTTCATGTGTTGGAAGAAACTATTCACATGCGAAGGTTTATTTTGGGATCACGTGGTGAGGAGAAATGCATTGAACAACTTAACGACATTAGCTTCCAGCATCAATTTGGTATCAAAAACATTAATGGGATAACAATTATATGGGGGGAGAAGTATTCAACTGTTGCAAAATGGGGGCCATCATGAGGTTTAGCATTTTTGAAGTTCATTCCAGAACATCCAATATTTTCATCAAATATATTGTTATTACAGTCAGTCATTGAACTCCATAATGCACGGAGGCATAAGAGAGACATAAATTATTCTGAATGTATGGAGGAAATTAAAATATTTATTAGAGATACATATGCTTTTGAAGACTCCATTTTTTTGGCCACAAAATATGCCAAATGAACATTAGGAAACACACATTGTTGAACAACAACAGTCTCAAGCTATTATTAATTCTCCACAGGTAGAGGAAATAGAAAGTTATATTGGTTCCTAGAAGATCACATGCACAATGTGAAGCCATGGAAGACCTTTACAGGGGTTCTGTGCAGGATGTTAAGGAGGGTTGCATGATAGCAGTGTTAGCAGATGAAGATCAACTTGGATATCCATTTCGGATTGCGAAGATTATAATGGTCATTAATGAAAATGAAGATATTACAGTTGTTGATGCACATTGGTATGCCACAAGTACCCATCCTTTCAATGGTGTGTACAAGCTAGAGATGGTAGTTGCAAAAAAAAAAGGCAGAAAGAGAAAAAGAAAGGGCACAAATATAAATCGTCGCCGCACAGATGTCTTAAAATTGGAGGATGTTGACATACTTGTGTATGAATTCAATTTGACAAAGAGAGGAGCTCTTTGCTTGAAGACCATAAATTTTTTGAAGAAATTTCAACCAGAAAAATTACTCTTGAGATGGAACTCTGGAGAAAGTAGTTGTAGATCTACAAGACATTTGAACTCTGAAATGGTGGGCATGCATGTCGACTCAGATGGAGCACTAGTTGATGAAAGAGAAGAATATGGATCATCTTCATCTACATCGAGTCATTCATCTGAATATGTAGGTTCTGATGGTGTGCCAAAACGTATGGTTGATTTTGAATAATTTTCTAAGACACTTTTGTGTAATTGATGATTGCATGGTAACTTGAAATCAAAATTTTGACTTCCATTTGATTTTTCATGAAGTTATGAGGCATTTCTATTTTCGTTGGATTATATGTTTTAATTATGAAGAATTCATCTCTTTAGAATATTCACAACGCAATAATGAATTACAAAAATAATTTATGTTATATTCAATGTACCAATGTTGATATTTTGATTAAAAGTAAAAAAGAACTACGAAATTAATGTTGAATTTTTAGATTATGCAGTGATATTAGCATGATACTATGTATTATAGCCATTTGGTATAAGATACTTTTAAAATTTTTAAATATTATATGCCTCATTCAGATGGGACACTTTGTTTTGATGCTTGATTTTTAGGTTTTGGTTGCAATTAGATTTAAATTTGTCTTATGCTATGATTTGAAAAGAGATATATTTTTCTCCTTTAAAATTAAAATTACTGTTGGAATAATAAATTTTTCATTTACTTATTCATTTTTAAAATTTGTTTAAGTCATATAATTTCTCCATAATTTCATGGTTCAAGTATCTTGAAAAATTTAGATTTACAACTTGTCATTAAGGGTTTTATGCGCTACAAAATTTTCTCTTTAACCCTAGGCTATGGAAAACAACACCCCAGAATAAAGGGACACCGTTATGGAAACTTGCTCGAGAAATTGGGCTTAAAAGTGCCATTACTAGTGTGACAAGAGGTTATCAACACTAGAGGAAAATTGATCTCTGCTCGGGGGAGAGCTCTGAGGAGAAGCTCATGGTTGGGAGGAAATTCGTCTTTACAAGTTGGTATGCAACATGTAGAAATTTTATATTCAATTTCTTGTGTTTTAGTAATGAATTGAAGCATCAACTTGTCTAAGTTAAAAGACATATTTTGCTTTGTAATAAGGGATTAATGTTCTATTAAACTAGGTTGAATAATGGTATAGGCTAGTCGCATATTTTTTTTCAGTATTATATACAGTGTCAATACTATGTGTTGTACAGTGTCAATATTGTGTTAAATATAGAGTCGATACTGTGTTTAGTATAGTAGACTAAGGTATTGTAGATGGATGTGATTACAGTGTGTTTAATTATAAACTGACAAAGGGGTATGACGAGAGGGTAAATGTACTCTACTTATTTATATATGAGCACTAGTAGAATGATCTTGAAAAGTTGATCCTTTGAATGAGATAAAGATCTTTCTCGAAAATAGCTTGAAATTCTTCCTTGCAAATTGATTTGACTTTTCACCCGAACTTTGATTTTTGGTTCATGGAGTGTCTCTCTGTCAAGCACCCCTTGAGTTCATCACCTTAGCTCTCATAAGATGTTGAGAGTTCGGAAGGCTAGTGATTAATTAAAATTCTCTTCTTGATAATTAATATCTATGTTTAACATCAATATCTATATTTATCATTAATATTAATATTAATTAACAATAATATTGAGTTTATAATATTAATAATATATAATTAATCAATATTAATAAAATTAATAGTATTAATTAGTATTAATAACATTATGAATATTATTAATATTAATATTCACATTCATAATAATAATTATTTATTTATCATTAACTATTAATATCAATTTTAATTAATATTAATAATATTAATATTTGTTAATTATTTAATAATATTAATCAAATGTTAATATTAATATTAAACATGATTAATATAAAAAAATTGATTTTATAATATTAATATTTTTTGGAATCTAAGCTTTTGTGATCCATAATATAAATTTGTAGAAATTCTTTCGGTAGTAATCACATGCAAAGGAACGAGGTCGACGCATTTCGAACCAACCAGTGTGGTTCATCATCATAGTCCTAATGATGAACCACACTGGTTGGTTCGAAACGCGTCGACCTTGTTCCTTTGCATGTGATTACTACGGAAAGAATTTCTACAAAATTAATATTAATATTAATAATATTTTTCTAATTTTTTCTATTTAGATTTTCAAATTTTATAACTTTTTCTAACATTATCAATAATATTAATCATACATTTTAAGATTTCAAAATATAAAAATTCTAACTTTGGAAATAATATTAATCATTTGAAAATATAAAAAGACATAAAACAAGACAATTTTATCTTTAATATTCTGACAATAAAAAGTAAAAGTTAAAAAAATATTACGGAGCACAATAATTTTCACTTGAAATAATTTTAAGTGTACTGGCTATAGTTTCTTATTATAGACATACGATGGTAAGTATTATCTGTGGAACCATGCCAGTTTTATCCAGACTTATGAATGTTCAACTCAAGTACTCAAGTACCCGAGTTCAATTAAACCCACGATTTTACTGTTCTACGAGGAAATAACAATAAACCAACTAGTGTGCGATTAAACCCACGATTTTATTGTGCAACTATTGTATGAATATCATACCATTTCCAATTAAAATCGGTTGGATGGTTATTAATTAGGTAACCATAATTAGGAAAATGTGAAAATATTTATTTAACATAGATTTTCAATGTTAATGAGAAACATTGAATATTAAAAAGTTGTGGATGGAAGAAATAAAAGTTATGCTCTTAATGTTATGCATCATATAGCAATAAAATTTTGTGTTCAAAGATTTAAAATATATTAATGCTTAAGAATAAGAATGAAAAATTGAAGCGAGAATGGGGAATGAAAGGGGAACTTATGGAGAAAGTGGAATGAAAAGAATTGATCTGGTTGATGGGAATGAAGCAAATGAATAGAATGAATTGAGAGGATAGTGAAGTGTTTTATAAAATTTTAATTATATTTTAGAATTTCATGCCTATATTAAATGAATCTCTGGTATTGAAACATAAAACTATTTGTAACATTCTGATGTTGTCCTCTAGATGTTGTATAAGATAAAGAGTATTTCCATGAGAACAAATCTTAACCATTCATTTAATTAAAAACCAAAATTCTGGTCCATGGGGTCTTGGATAGAGTGTGATAAATTATTCAATCTCAATTCCAATATAAACCACTCCTATCAAGTTACAAAAAAATATTTGATATTATGTATGATATAGCAAATAAAAATATTGGTGACAAGATAACCATGAAAAATTAAAAAATAACAATACTCCAAACTAATTTATATTCAACCCCTCAAACCATTCAAATTAAATTGTCTACATCTCAAAATCATAACATTTTTCACTAGAGCTATTTTGACAAAATCAAATGAAAACGAATAAAATCAAATTGATACTTAGGCATCTCAAGAATAATATTTTATTAGTTTGTCTCTTTATGAAAAAACACCCTAAATATCCCAAAAGTAAAAATAAAATAAATTTTTTTTTTTGATATACTTAAAATTTTATAAAAGATAACCACCACAATTTGAGGATAATGAATGCTGTTCACCTCAAACTTTATTTATTTTACATTCGAAAACCACACAAATATTATATTGGAAAATCACACCACACACACATTCCAAAAAATTACTTTTGGAAAATAAATACACCATCCCCACACATGGAAAACCACACCAAACACACACATTCCAAAACTCAGGCTTTGGAAAATAAAACTTACACCAACCCCACACTTACATTGTACTAAAGGGTATGGACTCCTGTTGTAGAGTAGTTAATACTAAAAGGAGTATTGCTCGTAACGGATGGAACATAAAATTATACTGTAATCATCTTGGGTATCAAACCAGGCGAGAAAGCTCCACATTTCAAACTATTACTGTAATTATACTGTAATAGTTGCATAAGCTCCACATTTCACCAACCAGGCGAGAAAGGCAGGAGTTGCAGTCCCAGCCAAGTAGGCAGTATGCTTCCCCGCAGGCAGTTGGCGTGACGTCTTGTAGTCAGTACCAGATGTGCTATCACTTGTAGTCAGTACCAGATGTGCTATTAACATTTTGAATGAAAGGACTATCACTTGGGACTGACTGTGGATTACAGGTAGAGTCATCATTAAACTGCGGGCTCACCACAGATACCAGGAGTAGTAAAGAAAATGCTAATGACCTTATCGTCATGGCTACTCCTCACCTCTAATAATAATAACCCTTTAAAATGGAAAATGAAATACTATCACTTCTAACAATAATTATTGCTATACTTATCAACCTGCTGTGGACGCCCTCATTTTATAGCCTTCGCAAAACGTGGTTGGGTGGGCAGGCTAACCTGAGTGAAGTCAACCATCATGGTGCTTTCCTGCGACGTTGATAAACAAACAAAAGCTTCATTTTAGACGCAGGTATGCATGAACCAACCAAGAATCTTGAATGAAAATTTTAAGAATATTCCTATCCCGGACCATTTTACAATTTCATATTTAACAATTTTATAATTGAAAAAAATGTAAAAAATGTGTTTTATTATTTCATATTTAACAATTTTATAATTGACCATTTTAAGATTTCATATTTGACAATTTTATAATTGAAAAAGATGTGTTTCTGATGCAGGAGCATCCAACTCGGCGTAGACAAAAAGAA